>NW_011627423.1:12081-81065 GCF_000204515.1 Acromyrmex echinatior
AAATTTTCTACTATTTCTTTCCTGTTCCTTTACTTGAAAATCATAACGTTCGTTATCATTTCTCTTTATTACTTTTAAAAACCTGACGAAAAAATAATATACTTTATCTCCTTCCGCAATATCCTTCTTTCTTATAAAGGAAGATAAAAATTCGGATATTAGATAATTTATGTCTACCTTATATCTGTGTAACTTTACACTTTGAATTTATTTCTCAGAGATTACTCTACGGGTTAAACCTTGTATAGTGGAAAGAACAACAGGGGTGTAAAAAATGGCGCAGTACCTTTATTTTCCAAAACAGTGTAATCGTGAAAATTTCTTTCCTTTTTAGCCTGCAGAAATCTACCATTTTTTACACTTTACGTAATTACTATTCACAAATTGCCAGGCTTGACGAATTATGCACGTACATATATATGATAGAATTGCTTCCCACTCAAGCCAGCTATTGCAAAATTTACAAGTAACGTAAGTTGTTCGAAAATCGGATTAAAATTTATACTACCTCAAATATTACCTGCTTCTTAATTATTTCCAGCATATATACAGGAATATTATGTAACATATTTTCTATGCCCTGTCTGACATTTGTCATTATTATCATCTTGGAAAACACTGTGCTTGTCTCATTGTGTCTAATAGACCCAAAATTAACTCGTGTTCGCATGAGAGAAGACGGAAGACGCAAAGCGTTAACTTTCCAGCTCCTTAATTTTGTACCTTTCACGCTGATGTAATTTTCTTCACGTCTACGTTCGAGACTACGTTCTGCCTGCATAACTCGCTGCGAAATAAGCCGCGTAATAAGACCGTGTAAGCTTAGCTTCGCGCAGATCTTGTTCCAAAACTAGTTTCCCCTGACGAAGCTGCTAATTACATTTATTCTACTGGCAATAGCATCGCGTTCGAGAAAATAAGTAACACGAAGGGCAATGGTTTATTAGGGAATACAATCACACATAATAAGTGGTTTGTTAAAGCAAAATGCATTTTATCACGGAAAGCCTTGCGTTTTCTTGATAGATAAAAGTAATTACGGTGCTTGCCAAATTATATATATATATAGAAATAACTTTAAAAATACGTGGAGAATATATAGAAATTATTAAGGTTCAAATGTTCTTCGAGCTTATGAGTTCGTTGCAATTGTTGCAAATCGTGAATATAAATTTAAAGATGTGTTATACTATTAAAATAATAATAATGTAACATATAAAAATATAAAATAAACATAAAGTAAATATAAATATAAAATAAACTCAGACTTTTTTATAATCTTATACTTGTATACTTTTTTATAATCATTAAAGCTATAACGAACGAATAAATATAGTTCATCATACTCTGTATAATATTGAACATAATTATCATTTTATACTTGTTAGACCATTAATAATTGAGGTTTTTTCTGACATGTTTTTCCGCTTGCACAAGAATCTTTTAAATTACATGGAGCTTAAAGAAACTTGTAAATGCACTGCTATGTAAACATTGTTTACTTTATCTAACGGACAGTGTGTATTGCAAGTATAATGAGTAACTTAAGCAAGAATCTCATTCTACCGCACGTTCTACGATATTCCAGTTTCATATAGTTTTATTATCTAGCTTAATAAAAGTCTAATCCGTGGAGGAAACATTATAATAATCGTTGAATCATAAGGAATAAAAAACTGTTTTCTTTATTTACATATGATTATATATATATATAAATTCCTTTTTAATTTATAATATTATCTATATTAATCTATTGAGAAAAAAATCACAACGTGAAGAAAATTGTACGCTATAGGTTTTGATACACCTACGAGTAAAAGAGCAGCACCAATAACTTGGGCGTTTAGCTATTCTTATGTGCTTTGTTAATTATTTTGATTATTTTTATTTAAACTCCTTACTTTTTTCATCTCGAGCGTTTTTTTCCTTTACGTAAAAGTCTAACTATGTCTGATATTTAAATAAGATTATTACACATTTGAATTTATCACATTTGTGAAAAATTTTCGGTAGGATAAATTGCTATGAAAAGCGCATTCTCAGATATTTTATTTTTCTTTTTTATTCCTTCTTTGCCTTGCCTCGCCTTATCCGCTCTTCTGTCCGCAAACTTTTTATTTACTTTGGAGTTGAAAAGAGCCATACTCCGATTGGTTCGTGGAATGATGGCGGTTCTCTTTTCCATGGTATAAAAGGGGTAGAGTTTCAATCCCAGTTCGATCGCGCGAGCCGACGGCGAAAGGATCGTAGACGGGGGATGGTTGTGCACGTCGATGTAACATGGTATATGAGAGTTGCGGCTACGTCCAAACCGAAAGGAAACAAGCCCGTGTTGTTGATCACTGATATGTTTGAAGCGTGCGGTATAACGGTATAAAGTGTGACTGAAGATTGAAAGATCAAACTACGATGAAAGTGCCAAAGTTTATTAAACAGTGTTAATAAGTTGAAAATTTCAATTACCACAGATTCAGTTTTAATTATCATTTTACAATGTTGATAATGGATTGGTGTCTAATGTATATCAATTTTATTATTTCATATGTCCAAATTGCTTCTCTTATTTATTTTCCGCCTTAATAACATATTCAATAAATCTGGAAAATTAACAATTAAAGGAAATCAGGCAAAGTTTCTCGTAACCACGGAAAACATGACAGATAAGTACGATTTTCTTTTGTATGAATACAATGCAAGTAAAAGCTTGATTTATGCGGGTTAATGTAATATCTCTATTTTAATTTTGTTTGTATAATTGCAAAAGTTTACGTTGCCCCATTATTAATATAACACAATTAAATATTTCCAATCTTCCGATTGTCAATATAAAAAACATCCAATAGGCTTCTCATTTAGAGTCACGTTCTCATCGAGCCGATTTCTCAGTCAGCTAGGAACTCGATACTCGAATTCGATTACAAGCAACGAGATAGGGCAGCCGATAATATTCCGATATTGCTGTACTTCTCTTTGCAACGCTTCGATTCCATATCGGCGTATCAGGATAATTCAATAACTACCAGAGATGTCCATAAACAACTTATCCACTCTGCTACAAAATGTGCAAGCTACATTAATGTGTCCATGCAAAGAGAATTGCTTGTTCGTAGGAAAGTTTATAGAAATTAGAGAAGGGAAGGATTCAAGGAACGCTGCGTGTTAAAAAAAAAATGTGTTCACAAAAAAATAAATAAAAATTCGGAAAACAAAAAAAAATTCGAAGCTCGGAAAGCAAAGAAATTTCACTTCTTTCATAAAGTTGACATAAATAACAATATTTCATTCTGGAATTTACTTGCCAAATCGTACTTAATTTAATAGGGATTCATTTAGGTATGTTGTAAATAGTGGATTATATTAGTAATATCAATAATTACAAGCGTTCTATTCATTATATATTATAACATTAATACATAAACAATGTCGAATTGCCATATTTAATATTTCTATCATTTATGTTCTATGTTATGTTGATTAATTTCATATAAATTGAGGGAAATTCGAGAAATTACTCGTTTCCGTTAATAAAGCTTACAAATAAAAGATACTAGAATTCGAGCAATGCCAGACGAAATGTTTTACGGGCAAGAGTCAATTTGCGTAACGTGTTTAATCGAACCTTCGTATACGCCAGGGTTTTATCGAGAAACGGCGCGGCGTGACATCCGCAATTTCGAGATTAAAACTGCACTGGTTTCGCATCTCGCAGAGAATCAGTATCAACCACGCAAACAGGTCGGTTAGTGCATCGACTCTCGTTTAGATCGGCAATAATAAATGTGTCTCGTGGTACATTCAGATATTTACGGTAGTACGATTAAAAATTTAGCAAGGGAAGGAAAAAAAATACACATGGAACATCAGAAAAATAGCGTCGTTCAACACATCGTCACATCATACGTTATACTAACATTTAAATTTTGTAGATTGATGTTGGCTCATGAATTCAGTATAATGAAGAGATAATTATGATAAAAGAGAAATAATCAGCAAACAAAATCCTTTCACTGTCATTTGTCAATTTATTCCGATCTTAATTAGACTAACATTAAAATTATCTTTATTGCATTTAAGTTTGTGGTTGAGAAAATATTACGTTACAGATTTAAGTAGTTTAAGTGTATTCACATATAATTGCAACATAATACCATCCGTACATGTAAGATAACTTAGTGTACATAATTAATTTCTTTGATGTGTGGATGTCTTTATGGAAATGATATTCGTGTCCACTAAGGAGGCCTGACTCGAAGCTTTTTGGTCGGCCGCGGCGTTTCATTTCGGTCCCTCACTACTAGACTCATCAGTAAAGCGATGTAGTGTGGGTCCTGCCTTAGACGCCTGGAATTAATTTAGAGTGATGTTCTATTTTAAAGGGAATTCGCGTGACTGCGGTGCTCGTGCGAATCCGAGCGAGTCTCGTTGAACTCTCGTGGTGAGTCGCCACAGATCCATAGAATTGCTGTGTGCAATATTACAGAATATCGATTCGACGGATCGATTCGATCGTTTTTGTGCGATTGGATAAATTGTCTATTGTGTTGCAGCTCAATTAATTATAGCTTAATGAACAAACGGATGCATTAGTCGTAAGTGATCGATAAAAATCGCGATCTTTTGATTAGTTGTTTACAATACTTAAATAATAAACGACGTAAAACCTCAACTTAAGTGTCACTTCACATTTAAACATCGGAAAAAAAAACGGAAGAGGAAACCATAAACTAGCTGTCACACAAACGGGAGCAGTCCAAAATTTCGCGATGTGTAATGCGCTGTCGGAGCTTTGCTGTTCCCGCAACTTTATATGTGTCTATTACGCCCAACACATACTCTTGCGCGGTTGATTTGAGGGATTGCGATTAGGGCGAAACATGGAATAGTTCGTGCACGCAAGTTCCGACGCGATGAAATGTGTAATACAATTTCCAAACTAGATATTAGATATTACAGATAGATGTTAGAGTTAGATTCGGGTATAAAGATATAAACAGATACAATTGATATACTGAATATAGAAGGAAATGTACAATAAAATTAATATATTATTAGAGATAAATTCAAGTATAAGGATACAATTAATATATACTAAACAGAATGAAAGGAAATATACTGTAAGACGATGAGATATCTGACTTATTACTATATTATATATACTAGGCTTCAGTAAAAATTCTATTCAATATAATTTATAAATTTTTGTTTATCCGATATAATATTTGTTATCCAAAGTTTCACAATACAGTTCCTGCAAAATTTGCTGCACGTGCAGGGCATTGTAGTGCATTATTTGAGAACAACTGCGGTAGTGAGACTCAAGATAATTCTGTGTATTAGTTAAATAAAAGTCAGACTCACAGAGTTGCAGTTAGCGTTAAACGTACGCGATGAGAATACGTTCCAAAGTAACCACGCGGGACGCAAGTAGTACAATCGCGAGTTACTCAGCCGCGTCTGAGCACGTCGCGATTATTTCCACTTGAGTCGCTTGGAATGACTTGGAGTGCGCGACCGAAAACTACCATTGTGATTAAGTTACACTGTACGCGGCTTGACACGATCAAGATTATGAGTATTTACAGTGCGCCAGCTTATTTTTGATATGCTATTGCCGATAATACTTTTGTACAACTTGAAATTATACATAATTGCGACTGACTCAAAGTATCTCACTTTTACGATGGAATTGTGACGTATAACTATTTTAATTTGTGCGAGGAAGCGGGTGAAAAATATAGCAGATGCGAAGAATAAGATTCGCGAAAAGTTTTCGAACATAAGATGTATTCTATGTCTTTTCTGTAACAGAAAGTTAAATTTAAAAGTGACCAAGTTACTCTTCATTGTGAAAATTACACTTGCAAAAATTATAGCTTTTGTACATGTTTTTAATCTTTTTTTACATGTGTATTTTTTTAGAGAATTATTACTCAATTAGTTTCAGATAAATCTTATTTTAACGGAATTTCAAAAATCATAAAATTAATACTATAAAACTAATACTATTGAAGTTTCAAAAATTATAAATAACTATTTACAAATTTCTAGCATATTAAGATCTCTTTACAGATGCCTATTGAGCATTAAATTTAATTGATATTTTACTAGTGTAGTATAATTGCATTTCTATATTATATATATGTATATATATGTATATATATATATATATATATATACATATACCTATGTACTATATTTATAGCCATTTGAACTGTGCGCCGAATTAATGTTTTATATAAATTCACATGAAATTATTTAAATATCAAAGATTCAGCTTCGACCGTTATGAGCCTTTATTTCCTATTGGTTGTGTTTGCACATGAACGATCCAATAAGATTCTTAATATTTATAAATAATTTCTAATAATATTTACCTTCTTAATTAAAAATTTTTATAAGAAGAAAATGATTTTAGTTTTTCGTGAAAATTATCAATTGAATCCAATATTAAATCTTATATCTAAAGGCATACGTATAAGATACACATATATTGTTTTCTGTTCACACTTTTATGTGCACGGATCCTTTCAAACACATCCAATATATTGAATATACTGCCTGCATTGTTACAATTCTAAAGAAGTCGTCCTCGATTCTGTTAGCTAAGTAAAAGTGTAGTGTAAATCGAACAACCGTTGGGTATTACATTGCCAACCGCTATTATTTCACAGCTGGCTTGGTTAGCACAGCTGGTATCCTGTGGCGAAATTTCATTTCACCGCAGCCCTCGTCACACGTTTTTACTGGTTTTCGTTGTAACGCAACAAACACAATTTACCGGCGTCCTTGTGGGGATCGGTCCTGCAAACAGCTTCTCACGTGATGCAAGAAACGTGCATTGTTCCAATAATGGGTACTGCAAGAAAGTATCACTTGACCAAGCCAAATAAATTGAGAAACTTAAGAAATAGGATAATTTTAATTATCCTGAATATGTAAATACTGAGCAGAATTTAATTTCTTTCATGTAAATTTCTGAAAGTTCGAAAGAAATACAATTTTTAACGATCGGATAGGAGTCCTTTTCATTTTTTTGTTAAAATAGGAAATGTATCTCCAAACGCGTATTTCTTGAAATCGTATATAATCGAAATTCTTGAATGGAAAAGACGCGTGTGAAATAGCTTTTCTTTTGTACAGAGTATCAGTGGAGAAACGAAGGCGTGTCAAGTTCGTCTTTTTCTTTGCTCGCCCTCTTGCCATTTTCCTCCCTCTGTCTCGAGCAGTAGCGCGACATATAGGGAGAGGCAAAGGAATGGAGGTACTATAATACATGAACAATCAAAGAACAAAGAAGCATGGAGTTAAAATTGGAAAGTCGACACAACGGTATGAGAAGAAATAGATAAGGTTGAATCGCGTTGCTGGGCTTTTCAGGCAAACTGCGATGAAACTCTTCCTCGATGCCCTCTTGCCTTCGAAGCGATTTATCTGGTCAGGACAACTATAGTGATTTATAGCATAAGTTACGTTTAGCTTAACTAAAGTCATTAAACAGGATAACTAACGAGTAAAATTATCCACGCTGAGGGATTTACGTATCCTTTGATACTAAGAAAATATTTAGGTAGGACATCTCATATATTGTATGTATAGAATTAAATGTTGTGTCACTTTCATTATATAAGCGAACAAAATTTAATTTATAATTTTTTTTTAATTTAATTTATAAGTTATTTTTAAAGAAACAACATTTAAATTTGAGCAAGCCATTCGTATTATTATTTAATAATAGATGAAGGTGCAATAGATAATCGCTTATTTATTAATAATTAAAATTTTATTCAAAGATAATTAAACATTTTATCTATAAAATATTAAACTGAGTGAGAACATGAGACAAATGATATTTCTTTTTATTTTTTGCAATAAATTATTTTTGTAAAATTTAAATACAAAGTTTTTCTAAGTTTTAGAAAAAATTTGATAATAAATCTCGAAGCCACAAATCTCATTTGTCTGAATTGTTTAGTTTTTATCCGAAGAGAAATCCAGATGACACCAGTAAAGGAAGACAGTTAAATGCAAAATGGGAACCCATATGTAATATTTACATCCGACGAAGACTTACGCCATATTTGGTAGGTCGAGCCCGTCGACAGCGGTATATTTCACAGTGCGAACTTTCGCGGATTTTGGAACTCGTTTTTTTTTACGAGCACGTATGTTGTACAGATGACACCTTTCGCGAGGAAATAAATTTTGCGCAGGCATCTCAGTCTCCACGACGGACTGTTGAATACGACGTGAGACGGGCGTGAAATTTCACTCGGATTCGTATATCTGGTTCATCTGTATTGGACTCTAAGGTGGAAAATTGTTTTTCCTTGAGAAAAGAATTTTATAAGAGTGATAAAAAAGTGAAAAATTACATATTTTTATATCAATCTATCGTTCAAAAATATATATACTCTTTTGTATAAATAAATAAATAAATATATATATATATATATATATAGGTATACATTTTCTTATAACGAATTTTATTGGCATTACAAAGAAGAAAAATTATTAATCTATTGTACAAACTGAAATATTCAATAGCGATTAGTGATTCTGTAATTATAATAACTATTACATTTATATTTTTTCATGAAAAAAAATCTTTATGTATGTTATAAATGTATGTAAATTTCTGCAGTTTTGTTTTGTACAAATAAATTTTGAGAATTTATTCCTATCTAAAAACGTTTCGAAGTAAATATGCCAAGCAATCTCGGCAACGGATCGGAAATAGTAAGCTTAAATGCGGCGTAAAGTCTCGATTAAAAATTTCATTTCACGATGCACACAATATATACGCCAACATTACGCGGTTTGCCGCTCATTGCCGACCACGACGAATAAAATTTCCATTGGTCCTAATTTGAATATCTCAGAAAGCTGTTTTCTTCCGTTGTTGCAATGCGATATTGAATCAGAGTTTTTGTTGGACAGCTGCGCCGCACTTGGATCGCACTTAAATCTATTCGTGTGCTGTAACTTAAAAATTATATTACTACTTATAATTAATACGAAAACCACTTTATTCCAAAAGTTTTTATTAGCTTTCATTGCTAAAGTTGAGAAAAAATAAGAAGCCAGTTGCTAAAAGTTCTCATTAAGTCTTTGCTTGTTTAAAAAAAAGGATTAATTTCAGGAATTGCTTCTCGAATTCTTGTTCTTTTTAATTATTTGGCTCGTTACGCCCAACTTCATGTCTAGTAAAGTATTTCTTTAACAATCATTTTATACCGCAAGAACAAGCAGATTATTTCTGCTTCGAAAGGGATTCCGCTTGTCATACTTCAGAATGTTTAAGTTAAAAGTTTATTTCATATACAAGGATGGAAAGTTACTTTTACTGTTATTTTTAAAATAACACTCGTTACTTTTTAAAATAACACTCGTTACTTTTTAAAATAACGATTTGATAATGACATTATTTTTGTGATAATAACGATAATTAATTGAACTAGCTAAGGCTTTTCACTTTTGAAAAGTAATTTGTTATCATTACACATTATTTATTGAAAAAAACTAATTTATTTCTTGTGATGCGTCGATTCGTTATTTTTAAGAGTCCTAAAATTCATAATTCAAAATATATATTGTAGCAAGATAATTCTCTAAGATATTTCTCTAAGAAAAATTAAATGCTCTCCAAAAGTTAATCAATTTCAATAATTAGGATTTTCTATAAGTGAATTTGCAGAAAATTATAACCTCTAAAAGTGAATTAATGTGTTATTACTAGAAAACAGTAAATATTTGCTGATGATATATTGGTTATAAATGTAGCATTGAAACCAATAGTAATATACTGATTTATTTTTAGAGAATAGAAAAGAAATTATTTTGTAAATTTTTATTTTAAGCAGTAATTTTTAAGATAAAGTTTAAATATAATTTTACATTTAGATAGTCACATATCCATGAGTCGCTCATGTGATAATGAATTAGTGAATGCTAATATGTATGTGTGTGTGTGTGTGTGTGTGTGTGTGTGTGTGTGTGTGTGTGTGTGTGTGTGAGCGCATTTCAATAGTTCTCATTAATACTCATAGGTGATTATCTAAATGTAGTCTGTAATTGGCCATATTTAAATCTTTGTCTTAGAAACTATTATTTAAAAAATAAAAATTTACAAATAATATTTTTAATTAATGTTTTAAAAACTTTCTTGCCATAGTACTGTGAGTCGCAAATTTTGAGACACTCTGTGTATATATATATATATATATATATATATATATCGACAAGATTGGAGGTTCGTCATCTTAAGTAATCATGCTGCATCTGCCGCAATATACTTCACTATCGTTCCTTATCTCCGACATGAAATGAGAAAGTACTGACAGGTCCGTTGGGAAAAGGCGTTACTGAGTAACAAGAGTTCCAGACATCAATTATGCAACGGGGATTTTCTCGTCATATTATCTTACTTCTTATAATTAGATATGTCTACGCTTACTGAATTGAGCGTGATAGATTTGTTAGTAATGTATTATATACATAGATATAAATAATTTGTATATATGTTATAAAATATTATAATATATCTCTATTTTGAAAGTAATGAAATTTATTTTTTAAAACTTATGGAAGCACAAAAACAACTAACATTCTTGAGCTTGAGTCGTCTCAAATACATTAAGATTATGCGTGTTTCTTAGTTATGTGAAAAATAATGCAAATCCAGTAATAATGTATTTGTGTGATGAAAATAAAGAAGAATATTAAACAACGTTACGCTATCAAATTTTGTATCAAATTTAGTGAAAATGTTACACAACATTTAAAAAGTTAAGAAAGGTTTATGGAGACTAAGCTTTATCCGAAATTTCAGATTTACGGAAGGACGAGAAATTTGTACACTCTGGATAAGGCTTAATCTCTATAAGCCTTTTCTTAACTTTTCAAATATCTATGTAACGCTTTCATTGAGCTTGCCACAAAATTTGATGACATAATTTTGGCGAAATTTAATATTTATATTTTTTCTGTTTCATTTTTGTGACACACTTCCAAAATTTTTCATTGTTACTAATTTTTCAATTCTGCTCACTTTTCACAAAATTAACGAACAGAAACACGCATAATCTTAACGTATTTTGTACAAATTAAGCTTAAAAATAAATAATAAATTATTTTTGTATCTAATGCTGCTAACATAAGTTTTAAACATCAATTTCATTATTTTCAGAACTGACAATAACTTAATGATTATCTGTTAAATGAATTTGCTATGCTGAGTAAATGATCGTTTAAAAAATCATTGAATAATCAAATTTTCAGAGCAAATAAAAATATTATTTTGCTATGTAAATTATTTTCTAGGAACTCTATTTTATAGAGCTAAAAAATTACTGTTAAATGATTATCAGTTTTGAAAATAATATTGCAATATTTAGTAGATATACAGTAAGTAGAGTTCATTAATATTGTCATTCATATTTAAACAAAAAAACGTACGTTTGCAATTGTGCAAGCTTTGGCGAATTAAATCCCTAATTACACAAATTGCACTTTAGAACGAGCTAGCATTACACGAATTAGCATTTAGTAAAAGACAATGTGGCTGTTGAAGTGGATAATTTTAGAAATTATTTCGGGATTATTTCGGAATAAGAACTTGTAAAGTGAGCTCTGCTGCAAATAGCAAGATCTCAAGCTCTTTCTCTATAGAGGAACTTCCAACATTTTATCATATTTTTTTTTAAATTTCTTCTAAGAAATTATTGAGAACTGTAATATTATATTTCATTATTTAATATGAACTAAATATAAATTACCCGAAAATTAAGGTTATTAATTTGCGATGTCACTCTCTAAATACTTTTTCGCGTAAGTAGTTACAGCCCACGACAGATCAGACGCGTATTGTTAAATCATGGAATCTCTTGCGAATCACGACTTGCACTTGCAGTCAGTGACTGTCGTCGCAAAAATAAGCGACAAAAATACGAAAAAAAGAGGAAAGAGTATGTATGAAGATGAGAAAAGAGAAGAATAAGAAGAACAAGGATGACGAGAGAATGCGAGAACAGTCCTGTGGGGAAGCAAGTAATAAGAAGTCGGGGAGTAATTACACGCCGGAGACTTTTCCAGGACGTCCCCCTCCGTTCTCTTATCATGGTACGCCACTATCTCTTTGTAACCTTTTTCCAGTCTCTCTGGGTTAACGAGCAGGTGTCCAAGACATTGTACTATAAGAAACACGAGGAGTCGAGAAGGTAACTAATCCTCTAGTTTTCTCATCCTTTCGACACATGGCTGCTGTTCCCTTCGCAGACAAGATCTTCTCTCGAAGAAGGAAGAAAAAAGCAGGATCAATTTTTATTTTGTTACTCGAGCCTTTTAATCGGTGTGAATTCTTTATAATTGTTCGTTACGAAGTTAACGTATAAAATTTTTTATTTATATTGGATTTATTTTAATTTTATTTCTTTTTGAAATTAAATCGTATAAGCTTTCATTTAATCATCTTTATTATTACACATAAAGTTTGTAGATCATTTATTGAGATGAATAACGTGATTCTTGAGTAAAATCAAATTTACAAAGACTTTGCAGAAGTTTGATGTAGAATTAAATTAATTTTCCAAATAAAAACGTAAAAGCAATCTAAACAATGAGCTTTCAGAAACAATGACACTTGGAAACGTATTCGCACCCTCGGATTTTTTTGCCCTGTTAACATGCAACCTCATTCTTTTACATTTAACCCTGTCTTCTTATTCTTTCCTTTTTTCGTTTTTCTTAATCTTAAGCGTTACTTCCTGACTTTCATCTTCTGAATATCGCGAAATAGTGAAGTCGACGACTCGAAGTAGACAAGTAGAGAAAATCTCGCTAGAGTGCAACAAAATAACGCGTGTTGTAATCGTGATATTTTCGTTTTGAATAATTTTCAAATACAATACATAACGAAGTAAACGTTGAATAAAAATAATTGTTCGAAATGTGTTTCATTTTACGGTAGTCAAATTATTCTGTTTATTTAGGGAATTAATCGTCAGAGCGTGCTTTTGTGTGTGTGTGTGTGTGTGTGTTGTGTGATGCGTTTGTTTTACGCAACTATCATAGATGCATGCAACATTTACTGTGGTCAAAGCTGGTAACATGATAAAATATATTTTGTGTATTGAGCATAAATTAACATCAACACTTAATTTATTCCTATTAAATGTGATTTTAATAATATTTTACGATATCATATGTTTCCTATGCATATTTAATTATTGTCAATTATTTTTTTCATATTAAATATTAACTTTATTTTCTATTTTTTTTTTTAATATGTGAAGTTTGTTACAACAGACATATGCATAATATAAATTTTATTCTGACATAAAAATAAATACATCAAAGCACCATTAAAATGAATGGTTTAACATATGAATTTGTGGTGAATATATTATATTAGTCTTATATATTTAACAGGATTATTACATAAAAATATTTTTATTTTTTACTTAATATTTAAAAACTATACATGTATGTACATATTTATAAAAATATTTAAAAATTTTAACAATTTTTTTTATAATTGAAATTTGTTGATACGCAATTATGTCTAAAGATATTAAAATTAACGGAAGCATTGTTGTAAGGAATGCATATAATGGTTAAAAATATGATCGAAAAAATTTCAACCAATAAATAATCAATGAATTCATCGACAAGACGCTTTCAAATACGAAATATTCCATGAGGTATTTTAGCATTTTACCAATGACCAGAAGCTAGGAATATAAGGAAAAATTCTGTATGGGGATCTAAGGGCACGCGAAGTGACGGAATTCGTTGAATATTTTACCGTGACATCTTGACTGCGTTAACCGACTTACAAATATTCGAACATGTATCTAGCGCTTTATTGAAATCCAGGAAAAATTGCTGTTGTGGAAAAATTTTGCAGAAAATATCGCACATTGCGGACAACGCTTACATGGCAGGAAATCGCAGCCACAAACGATGAGCCCGCCATTATTCAGCTGGGAAATTTAACGTTAATCTTTGTTTTACCCTGTGGTGGTGGCTCAATTTCGGCGAGATAGAGCTTTAAAGCGGTATGCAAATTTTAATCCCACGGAAACAGACATGCATTTTGAATACTGCATTTTTCATTGGATGATGGAACTGTAATTCTACGAAATATATTACATTTGCAAATTAAAAGAGATAATCGAACAAATCGGATAAAAATATTTTTAAAATGCACACCGTTTTTAAACTCTTACAGAGATTTTACCAATTCGGTGATTAACTTATGTTAAATTAGACAAATAGTATTAAAAACAGTTTTTAATACTCAAGATAAGTAATTATAATAATTAGTATTAAAATTTCTATAAGAAGAGCAAAATGCTCTTCCAATATGAAAAAAATATCGTTTTCTTTATTAAATAAAAGCATTACTTGCAAAAATGCTTTACTCAATATCCGAATTTAATTGATAGTAACCTTGTTACAATTTCTTTTTAATGAATTAATTTGAAAGTAAAAAATTTTGGAAGAGTAATAACAACTATTCTGTTAAAAACTATTCTATTAAAAAAATCAAATTCTTCTACAATTATGCTATTGTACAGCTATCTTTCATACGATTGCTATGTATTTAATCTGTGGTGAAAAAAGACAGATATATTATTGTGTACATACGACTGTACATACTGTGGAGAAATTGCAGGCAAATTCTAATGAAATTTTAACAACTTTCTCTACCCTGCAGCAGCTATTTTATCCTAAGAGGCTCGTAAATAACAGCACTAAAATCTCGAAACTTCTGTTAAACTATTACGTCTGCGACTTACACATGCAAAGATTTCTTTTGCAAAAGTAACATTTTTACGTTACTTTTGTACTGTTAAGAAAATGTGTCGCAGGAAAAAAATATTTTAATTGTTAGTTTTTCGTTTGTGGCTGTTATTTTTCGTTGTTACTTTTAATGAATTTACGCGGAATATAATTGTAGAAATAAAATTTATTGAGAGCCAGATTAATCCATGCGTAAATTCATGTGCATTGTTGGAAAAGTTTAAAGAGATAAATGTAATGCTGTTTACTCTTTTAATTAATGACAAATATTGTTTTATCAATAATAGTTTTCAATTTATTGTAACTCTTTAATTGCGCATCTATATTCAAAATTGATTACAACAAACATATATGCGTATAATAAATACGAATCGATTTACGAACTGATTTGATATATTGGTAAAAATAAAACGCTATTATAATCACCATATGCTGCGGTGGATAGTCATAATACATAATTGTTAGTTTAAAACATATGAAGCATTCGAACAGTATGTTACCAGGTGCTTTCGAAGAAATATTGAATATCGTGTTGCATGCCTTGCAGTAATTCAAATCGAATGGCATGCCAATACATATCTATAATACCTATCTATGGCGTTGTGTAACGTAACATGCTCGTCCGTAATTACAGATTCACGAAAAGCGACAAGAAGCGACAACCATCTGACGCTCGTCATTTGCCGGAAAAAAGAACTGATAAGGTAGACGAATTCGGAAGTTTGCCGAAAAGAACTCACGGAGCACGGCATACTATACGGTGAAAAAGTCGTGGCCGTTGATGCGAATTTAATTCTGTATATACGAGAAACTTTCGCGAACGGGAGTAGAATTCGCCGACGGCGGGCGGCGTAGTAAATCGCGGTGGCGAAACTTACGTTACCGCGAGATTTACGAGTAGCGATCGATTTATCGTCTGACCGGCAATCGGACGAGCGATTATCGATGTCTTAAATCTACCGGCGCGACCGGCTTAGTTCGCGCGCGTGTTATCGGAAAGCGATCTTGAATTTCTCTCGCGAAAGCTAGACTTCCACTCCATCCTCCGATGGAAAATTCTACGATGATGTTTTTCTTTTTAATAAACTGGCAAACTGAGGGGTGTAGATTTGAAATAGGTATACTGAAACCTATTAAAATTGCTACCTTCTATTGAACGAATATTTCCATTACACGTGATAGCTTTTGGTTATTCATGAAACGAAGATTACATAATTTGTTATTACTATTTTTCTCTTATAACTTTCAAATCCTGAGGGAATAAACTTGAATGATAATAATAAATTGAAAAAATATATAATTTTTCGTTATATTTATTGAAAAAAATTGCGAGAGATATTATTTATTAAAACCATAATTTAATTAAAGTATAAATACTTTTTTATAGGAATATAATTTTTGTATATATGTAATCATTATATAATCATAATAAATTTAACAAATGAACAAGTTACGAAAGTATTATATTTATTTACTGTGCGATGATAGATTATTTATTATCGCACTATCATATCGAAATTAAATTGATAATACAAGAAAAACTCGACACATTCAGCATTTATTATAGAACCCGTTGAATATTTCTCCGATAAACTGTTTGGTACATAACGCTTTGCGTATTGTGATTACACATCAAAAGTTGCCGCTGTTCAGCATTTGAATCAGCATTTGAGAAAGCAGATAATAGTCCGAGTCGCTCCGCGTATCGCGTTACGCCTTGAGACATAAATCCGATTATATTCTCAATAATTATCAGCAATTAACAATCCACATCATAAGTAAATCAAGGCAACAGATATTTGTCACGGTGGCAGATTGTGCGATTTACTCATATAAAGCAGGAATCGGAGTATTGCGAACGTAACATTAAATTATCATTTTATCGTATGGTATTTACTGGCGACATATATTCTTTTAACAATGTTTGTTTTCGAATTGTATTTTCTATAGCGTTTTCTATTGCGTTTACGATTCAAGTACGAATCGCTCATTCAATTCTAATTTTGAAACAAGAGCGAAATATATGAACTGCCAAATCGAGTTCATGAAATGAAAATAGATACTTGATAATAGCTGATTTATTAAAATTAGGATTCAAAATGATAGGAAAAAAATTAAGTGACATCAAAAGCGGCACTTAATTACAGTCCAATATTTCGTAGACACAACAAAACTCGGCAAGCAGACAGCCTTAACGTTTGTGTAGGCGACGTGTGACGAGCCATTGTATATTATGTACATATTACAAGATCACCGCGCTACCATTCAACGCCAACACTTGAATAAACAAGTAGCGGCACAAGCGATTACGCTTGCCTTATCTTCGTACTGTTACTTGAAACGCGAGATCAAATATTAGCACATCTTATAATTGCAACAATAAACGATCATTTGCTCACGCGATTTGTAAGCACATTGAGGTGCCGATTTTTTATCGAGTTAAATACATTAAAAATAAAGCGACATCTACAATAAAATTTTTAAGGCATAAGTCTAGATCCACAACCTTGCTTTAAGAGATCAACCTTGCTTTAAGACATAAATCATAAGTTATAAATGATGATATATCGACCAGAGAATTTGCTTTTAGATCATAAGAATTGAATTTTGCTCAATTCTCTTAGTTAAGTCTAACGGTTGAAGATTAAAAACTACGCAAAAATAGTTTAAAGACAGAAATTAATGTCACTTACCGCTTTCGGTTTACGGCTTAAGGCCTCTTAAAGTAAGATTGTAGACCGAGATTAATACTTTGTCCACAATCTTGTTTTAAGAGGCCGTAAGCCGTAAGCTGTAAGTTTTAAATGACATATCGGCTACAGAACTTAAGCTTTTAGGCTGTAAGAATTGGGTTTTGCTCAATTCACTTAAGTCTAAAGATCTACATACAATAGGTGTTTTAAGCCTTAAGCCATAAGAAATTGACCAACTACAGTCAAATACGAGGAGAATAATTGATTGTGATTCGTCCATCGTTCCGCTTTATGGCTTAAGGCTTAAAAATCTATTGTAGATCTCTCTCTCTGGAGTAACGGATAAAGCCTATAAAGACTGCGCGAAAATAGTTCTGTTCTGTCCACAACCTTGCTATAAGAAATTCTAAACCACAAAGACATAAAGAATTAACCAATCATAGTCGATTATTTTTCTCATATTCAATTGTGCCAATTTCATAAGGCTTTACGACTTACGCTTCTTAAAGCAAGGTTTTTGACCTAGACTAAAGATAGAAATTATTGTCACTTAATCTCTTTCGACTTATGACTTAAAATCTCTTAAAACGAGGTTGTCGATTAACCTCGTAAACATAATAAAGTAGTAAGTCTTAAGCCTTAAGGAATTAATTAATCATAGTTGATTATTCTTCTCACATTCGACTGTGTTTGCGGGATACAGCTTAAATTTTAAGCCACAAATAAGAAATTGACTGTGAATCGCAATCGAATGTGAGAAGAATACTCAACTATGATTGGTCAATTTTTCACGATTTAATGTTTAAAGTTTAAGTTTTACACCTTAAAACGTCATTGTAGACTGCTGCTTAAGAGAAAATTAAATAATTATATTCCAGACAACAAAAAATTCTATATGGAGACATAAGACGTCTGTAAGACTTCTTTAAGATTTTATGTTTCGTTTTCGGACTTGCGTGTTGTCTGAGATAATGTATTCCTTTGAGCAGTCGCGTGAGGATCAAACTGACTTAGACGCATCACGAACAAATGAATGTTTCTCCCTTTCGCTTTCATTGCGCATTAACGCTTTCAGTACATTCTCTCTACTGTTCATTCTTGAACTTAACAAAATTGCAATTATAACGCTGAAGAATTTTAACTGTAAACAGCAGTTCTCTTCACATCAAAAGAAGCACGTGACTGCTTAAAGGGTTAAGAAATATCATAATAAGCATTCAGAAATCTTCAGTTTGAACTTCGGAAATACCATTCGAAATATCACGCAATATTTTGATAATTAATTTGTATTAATAATTATAATTATCCGTAATTTTCGAATAGTATAAACAATTTTGTTGTTATATTATTATATATTAGGTGTATGAGAATTATATTAACCTTTAGAAGACAAAGGTCCATTTTTATATATCTTATAGCTTTTCCTTTAACAAGATTTATTACAATTTATTTTATTTCATATTATATATATTTTTTTCTTAAAATATGATAGCACTAGGTACAGTAGATTTCCCATCTTGTAAATGTATGTAAAGTGCAAAATAATACATAAAGCATCATTAAATATATTAGTAATAGTGAATATAAAGTAATAGTGAATCTTCATCGTTTGTTTATAATTAAACCGTGATGTTTCGAATAAAACATTTGGCATTAATTTTATAACGCGAACTTTCTGCAATGAACTGATCAATACTTGGTACTTATTTTTTAAAGTATACTGATAATTACATAATTTTTTGGTGATAACCTCTTTACGAGTATGACCTTGAAGTGATGAAGGAAGATGACTTAGTATTCTAAAGGGTTCATTATCCTAATGACAGAGAGACTAACGTACCTATCGCTGCCGATTTAATTGAATAAACGAACCGCAGCCATTTCATCGCGTTGCGTGTTAACTTCGAAAATGTCACACAAAAGGTGCGTTCAGGGAGACGCTATTAGTGCTATTTGTATTATTCTATCTTTGTTTTACGTCTAATAAACAACAAAGAGTCACAGTATGACAGAAGTAGCGCTAATAGCTTTTCTCCAAAAACATTAAAAGTATCGCGTGATTGTAATTATTCGCGTTTTTGCGAGTTTCATGTCGAGAAAATTCTGACAGAACTGACAGCTCAAATTATTATCTGAAAGAACATTATGAGTATAATTGATTTTTATATAAGATGCTTCAGAAATAGGTGACCAAACTTTGGTATTCTACTCTTGAAAAAAAATAAAAATCATATAAACATAGGTTCAGAAACTCTGCCTTTTCGAGATATAAACACTTTTTGTTTACTTCGAAATTTTTTATATATATTTTACATATATGGATAGGTATTACTCATAGAAATGAGAATTGCCAACACTTTTTCTTTTAGTAAATATTATAATAGAGCACGTCATATATAAAGTGGATATCTGCCCATTCGATTGGAATAAGCCTTAATAATACTATTTTAATTATCAAATATTTAGATAGCGACTGATATAAATTGCCTTTAATAACAAGACTCGTTCATAATATTTCTATCATAATATTTATTGAAAGAAAAAGTGTTGACAGTTTTTGTAATTCTATACGTGTGATATCTATCTACGTTAAATTTCAAGATAAAACAAAGAACGTTTATACTTTAACATTTACATCTCAAAAAAGAAGAATTTCCGAACCTATGTTCATATAATGTTCATAAATCTTAGGAGAGTCGAATATAATATTAAAGTTTAACCATCTATTTCTGAAATACTCTGTATATTATATTACATTTGAAAGTAACGCTTAATCCTCTTTAATCGAATCGTTTATTTAAATGATTCAGAAGATAACGATGTGAAGAGGGTCACGTCGAGAGAATTCTACAAAGCTGATAGCATGAAAGGAAGAGGAGGAGGAGGAGGAGGATAGGAGAGGCATCGGGCGCCAACAGACAACTTTCGGATAAGTGTAATTAATTTGTATATAATTATGTTTATGCAGAAGTATCTGTTCGTTTCCTCTTAATTTTGGATCATTTATTCAAATAATTCAGGAAATAAAAATAAGTAAAGAAGATGTTTATATTTGAAATCCTTCTCAAAAATTACATAATTATTTTATTAAACGTCTACTTAATGGGTAAAAATAAATTTTAATACAGTAATTATATTTTAAAATATTAATTACTCTAGGCAAGGCATTAATTTAAACAGTATATTTGTATGTGTAGATCAACGTAGCTTACGTAACAAATATCTCTGTTATTGCGCATCAGTCAGTAAGTCAGCCATAAAACACTTTTTTTCATTGAGATAATGGATTTATAAAAATTGTATTAGGTGTTGGAATTAATTCGTAGCGTTTTACAAGATATAATATTTTATTATATAATTTTATCATATCTGTATAAGATATAATATAATATTTTTTATATCAAATTAGTAGAAACATAAAAATATTAAAAATGAACACGACGTTCATGGATTCGTTGTTTTAAAATAGACTAGAGAAAATTATAATTATGTAATTTTGAAATGATGTTCATTATTAAAATAATTTCGCATTATTTTTTTATTTATTGTGCTTGAAAATATACTAGCACATATATACACAGAACTTACTATAATAGAGCTTATGTTCAAATTATTCTATATCAATGCATTATTTATTTTACTTTTATAGATTAATCTCTTTTTATTAGATGAAATTTTTCCTAAATTAAATGTCCGATTTAAAAAATGATTGAAGGAATGAATTCTGGTAAAAGAGTAAGTTATATAAAAAAATAGAATTCCTTATATATTTTTGATGCTGTAATACAAACGCAATGAAGAGTCCTTGATAAAATGCATTATGTGAAGTCTAATCATTATATTATGATGATTACGTACGTAATTAATTGATTAATTTTATTTTCTAATTTATTAACTAATTTTATTAACATGATTAAGTAAAGTTGCAAGAAAAATTTTTGATATATTTATGCTTTAATATTACGATAAGAATTTTTAATTCATCTACGAGAAAATTCTTTATTTCGTATCTCAAATATAAATTACATTTATTTTATAATGATAGATAATAATTAATTATTTTATAATGATAGATAATAATTTTATAATGATAGATAATAATAGTTTACATAAAATAAAGCCGTATAAAAAAATGTAAAATTTAATAAATACTTTATATTTCGCGTAGAATGAATTATATATATTAATATCACATATAAATATCATAGAATGAATTTTTCATGCAAAATTTCTTTTTAGAGATTCAACTATCGCGTATTAATTCAATATTGCATATTATTGTCATAAATCAAGACGTTCTATTGGAACGCTATTACTGTCTCTGGATAATTCTTCGTAAAAAGCTCACGTTACATTTGCGCTGAGGGAACGATTAATTTCAAATAAGACCGATTTTTCATCGGATCTTACACGTCATGCCATCAATTTTCGTGGCCTACTTCGGACTTTGGGACAAAAGATGATAATGAAAAATATCTATTCTTTGATTGTAAGCGTAAAGACATTTAATTAATTGTACATACTGCTGCTTACACGAACATGACGAGCTCGTTAACCAGAAATCCTAAACAAGAACCTCTGAGACGCATATTTACTCATTCAAATTTACGCATAGCAGCGTTTGCGTTCGTAGGTTTGTAGTAAGCACATTTAAACCTCCGCTTTATGCATATACTAGCTTTGATAAGATAACCTATTAATTACTGCAATCTCGTTTGCCAAAAAATATTTGGATCGATTTAAAAAGTATAATTTAACACGCTTCAAAACTCACATTTTCCAAAGAATTAAAGTGAACGAAAATCGATACGGCACGTTTAATATTTATGTCACAAAACCATAAAACATAAATTTAAATTTTAGCCAGCACAGGAATTAATAGTATTCCAGTTGAATGTGTTTTTCTTTGAAAGATAGGAATAATTTTATTATTGACATTTCGACTTTAAGTTTCTAAAGATGGAATCATGACGTCTCATACCATCGATATTATCTTTACTGTAATATTCATGAAGATTTATTTTTATAGTATTTAATATTAAAAATACTAGTTTTCTTAACTTTCTCTTGTTAAATTTTCGTCTTGCTTTATCATTGATTATATCACCGGTATTGTTGAATCTTCAGAAGTATTAACGATTTGCGATAAAGAAGTATAGAATGTAAGATTTTAGTAAGAGTCATTGAAGAGTAACGATATTTCTTAAATGCGAAAAACTCTTAAGATCCGACAACTTCGATAATTCTAAAGAATGGCACCGTGTCTTTCCAGGCTCGTTAAATCTCACTACTTTATTTAAATCTATTTAATAATTAAATAGCAATAGAATAGCGATAAAAACAATTTCTAGATATACACAGATATTTATGAGATAATTTTTATTTTTAAATATATAACGTCTGAAAAACATAACAGATTCTTGCAATCAACATTTCAATAATTAATAATAATTTGATCAATTTACTATATACATATATCCACCATAAACAATAATATAGAAGTAAGTTAAATGTATTATTACATAATATTTATACAATATAATTACGTATTTCGTCTATACTATTTTTTAGATTTCAAAAGAATTTGTATTATTATGAGAAAGTCAAATTTATCATCTATATCTCATTTCGCTCACTTAAATGTCGTGAAACAATTATAATTTCGCACAATAGTCGCGGAAAGAAAAAACCTATCACCAATATTGCGCAAATGTAGGAATTAATTTTTCATAATGCATCAAGAGTTTGAAAGCTTTTATGAAACATATTCTGGAACGCAAAATATGAATGAGTCTGCTATAATTATAATAATCGCGTTCTAAAATTTGCAAATGTAAAACGCAAATATGCACATTTAAAAGGCCTAAAATATGCATCCATATAGAAAAGCTTTCCGAGTTCAATGCTATTACTCTTCGACCTATCACAAAATAACAGTATATAACATTAATATAGAGACAATCATATTTATTGTTAACAGAGAAATATTTTACTCTTAAATAAATATTTTTTAATCCAGAATAAAATAATAAAATAATCTTTCATGATAAATATCATAGCATCAGCATTATGCGTTATAATGTTGGGTAAAAGATTTATTCTAAACATAAAAACATATGATTTTTAAATTTATATATACTATCTTTGTCTCAAAACAATAAAATCAATCTTACTTAACTCGAAGAAGGAAACTCACAATTATTGATCTAATCTTAATATTATTTTATTTTTATATATACTGCAAAAAGTTATAATAAAATTAAGTATGTCAAGAAATATTTTTTATCTCGTTATTAGAAATTTCCTTTTTGAGAGGATGAAATTAAATTTTTCATTGGAGCAAAAATAAGTTTTTAAATACGACTTGATAAAATAAATTTTTAATACAACTCGACAAGTAGAATAAAATGTTTTTATTACTAAAATGTGTTTAATGTTGATGGCAAAAGTCATATAGCTTATATTTTCAGGTATTAGCATAAAACGTTTAGCCAATTATATCAATAATTAAGTTACAAATTAAAACAATTGCTATCGATCTCTCTCTCCACGAGTTTTTAAAATTAACAGAAACATTGAAATGGCTTCTGAAATTAACGAACTTGTTAGATATTAACAAAGTTATAACGTACTAATGAAGAGTACAATTCTCATCAATCTATACAATAAAAAATACTTTTAACTATATTTAAAAAAAATTGTTATTATCGTTGTTTTTTTTCTTAAATTTCTCGTAAAAAGTAGAGGTAGAGATAGCATGTGCGATAAGAAGCGCTGCCTTCGAGATTAATCGTGCTTAATTAAAGAGCCGGATAAAAAGGAGTGTTTTTGTACGCTCCTGTTCGTGTTTACAGGAAAGCTCGCACTTTCATATAAGAGTTGCTCGATTTTTCTGTCTAATCGCAAGTTTTGCAAATGAAGGATTTCTTTTTTATAGATAGTCACAAATCTTGCAATGCATTAAAGTAATGATGATGCGAGTACTTCCTGTTTAAACTCCGTGATGGCATTTATTTCCGCAGTTTTTTGTAACAATTCTTTACAAAATATATTTTCATACAAAATATACTTTGATAATTTTCACTTATCGGCGTTCGCTGATAGATGGCGGTGTAATTAATTGTTTCTATCGCGTGCATATCTATCTGTGTAACGTACGTATACAATATCTACAGGGCGTAATTTAAGATAGCGCCGAATGAATACGCCACTTTTTATATTGAAGCTTGAACAGATTCAATTTGAGATCGCATATTCTGCACAGCCTCATATAGCTGCACATATTTTGCGGCGTGAATGAAGGCGCACGTGAATATTCATGCACATAACGTCTGTTCATCCACCGCTCATTCGCGCCGCAGTATCGATTTCGTCAAATTCTCTAAATAGTATTCTGTGACCGAAATGCACATAGAATATAATATAGTTCTGTTATATTATAACTCGAGCTATTACTCCCTCGAAATTGACAACGACGAGATATTCATGATTTATTATTATCAGAGAAATTAATTACTCACATCAAAATTTTCCAACTTTTTTTGCCCGATTTATGATACGCAATCAAACGTACAGGCGCAATCAAAATCACTGTACACAGAAAAAAATAATGATTGAATTAACAAGCTATTTGTTTAATCTAATATCGGTGAAAGTAAATAGAATTTCTGGTTACTATAAACAAATATTTTGATACGTACCTAAACAGAACATTTAGGTATAATATCAGCTAAAGTTTGTTTAGTGCGTATAATCTAAGTATCTGATTATTACAAATCTAAAGGAAAAGCATGGATGGATTAACGTAATATGGATGTCTAGTATTTTCTAAATAATCTAGTATTTTAATCAAACATTTTTTTTATTTCAATTAGAATTTATACAACCAAATATGTCTGATTAACGCCAGGATACTTATTATGGAATAAATTCCAAATTATTCTGTTTAGAAAACACAATAGAAATCTAAGGAATAATTAAATAATTCTGATCGGAATCCATTTCGATTTTGTTCCATAATAGATGCCCAAATCAATCAAATTTATCTAATAATTTTTTATTAAAATTATGGATCATATTTCCAGTTTGGTTATATTCATATTTCAGGTTAATTGAACTAATCTTTTTTAGTGTAGCTATAGATATCCACATAAAAACAGTATACATATTTGCTATGTAAAACTTTATATATCTTTTTCTTCTTACAACCGAAACGAAACATGAAAAATTATGTACAATTTATACGAAACATAATTACGATTTACATAAAATGGTTTACTTATTAGTAATAATTAAGAGTACACGTAGATTGCTTATTTCCCGTGAGATTTCTGCGTAATCTTTGATTTGTGTGTTCTTACCTATTGCTAATGACAGCTTAGGTTCAGTAGTTTGGATTAGTCTGAGTGAATTGGCGCGTGTGCGTGTACGTGAATATACTACCTACTAATTACTCGCGTCGAGAACCCTTGCTTGATCCAGATCTCGCAGCAAGATATCACACCATGCCGAACGTCAAATCCGCTTCACCGATCGAGATATCCGCGCGGTATTATATCACGGTATTATATCACGAATCTATATACGTATTAGTAGATATAGGGTGACTGATTTAATTTCAGACTGATTTAATTTCGCGAATTTTACGAGATTATTTCGCTTTTTCAATATTCTTATCACATGTTTTAGTCTGCTATCCAATTGCTTCTGTTTCCGGAAGATGTGGAAGAGGATTATGTAAATCGCAGACAAAATCGTATCGTGACAATACCATTTAACACCAAAAGATAAAAAAATCTTGTTGATTTCGTGCGCCAAAGTTATTGAAATATAATTACCTACGAGACAACGCCGTTAAGCCGACCACCCTGTATAAATACGGAATGTACATATGCAAGTAAACATATAACGGGAGCCGTACATATATGTGCATATATACAGCCTAGGGAGCAGGCGGATTTGGCATTTCCAATTCTGCTCGCATTGTCGAGTCGTAGAAGTGATTCAAAGCCACGGAGAACACGCTGCCGTGTACGATCGCGATTCGCGGAATCCGCATTGTCGTGTACGTGAGAGATCGTCGGTCTCTCGTCGCGATACGCTAGGGCGGATTTTTATAAATTCACGTGTCACTTTGGTGAACGCGTGACGTGAGGATTTCCGATTCTGCTGCATACTTTTACCTCTGCCGAGTACAAAATACATCTTAACATTGCTATTTTTGGTTCTCGCTTCATCGATTTATCTACTCCTATCAAAATCCTCATAGTTTTTTTATTTTTAATTTATCAAGTCTTTTCACTTTCAGCAAAAGCCCTTAATATTTATCGAGCGCCCTTCGTTGTGAACTAATAGGCATTAAATCTTCTTACTGAATTATATTTTTGCTTCATACAAAGAGCGAGATTAACTGCTTGAATTCTTTTGACCTAAAATTTTCTAATAAAATGTGTAACATAAAAACAAGCAAACATTATTATTCCGTTAATTTTTGGATAGCTCACACACTCGTTTAATTGTCGTTTAAGATATAATACAAGATATAATATTCGAAAAGCATTAAAAAAATTTATGCATATTTATAATTTTTTATTTATGTTGTGTTAAAATCTATTAATATTTAATCATTTTATAATAATATATCCGGTATTATCAGAAAATTATTTGCAAATGAATGTAAGGCAAAAATACAATATTCATATGCATGAGCAACTTTTGATCTATAAATTGATAAATTGCATCGTTTTATTATTATAATATACGAATAATCATATATTATTTACTATTCAGCTCCAAAAGTAACTGTCGCTTAAAAACGTGATATCGTTTTTCAAAAAGCGGAAGTGCAGACTGGTTGAAAAACATCGTACGATTTGTAAGTCCATAAATGTTTCGTGCTTGCTTGTAACAGCGACTAGGTGAGAGACCTACGGTTTTCAAGAGTCTATAAATTGATTTTACCGCATGGTCTATGTAGGTAGTAGATTGCACGTTGCCCATGTGTTACATGAATTGTATTGCGTGATACAAGAAAACATACACAATTTTTAGTCTTAATAAATAAATCAAGAAGAATTATTAGCGCCATAAAAATAAATTTACTTAATTAATTTAATTAATACTAAAGAAAAGTTTTGTTAAGGGATACCTTTTTATCTCATTCGTAATGCTTTCAAAATTTTTATTAAAATATTTAAATTTTTCCTGAATTAATGATTTTTCCTGATTTAAATTTTTAATAAAGTAGGAGATATTTCTGGACATATGTAATTCATGCTTAATTAAAATGCTTTCATTTTTATTTTTGCATTATAAATATTAATTTTGATGCGTCTATACTGTTACGATCGATTAAACTAATAAAGAATAATTATTACGATATGATTATAAAATCATCGACAAATATGAAAAGATGAATGCCTGTAAAACTTGTTAAATCAAACCCTGCAAATACTCGCCCATTTAGTAAATCGTACTCGACAATTTTACCTTTTGGCGCGTGTAATTACGTGAATTCCGCGACGACTGCGTTCCTCGCCAAAAAACTTTCGCAAAATGAATTTGCCCATTAGAAAAAGCGTACAAATTGTGACAAATGGAACTCTTGACGTTTTCTCTCGAGAAAATAGAGAATTATGTAGAATTTTATTCTAGCATTCCAAAAGCGTAGATCCATTTTAATTTTAAACTGCGACTACGATATTACTATGTTGCATTTTCAATTCGCTATATATGCAACTGTTAATCTTTTAGCTGCAGAATTACGCTTTCCACAAAATTCTGATATTTATCAATGATTTTCTCGTGTAATGTTTCACTAACGAAATTAATGTATTATTTTCATTAATAAGATGAATATACATTCTATTTTTATTGTATATACTATAAATGCTATACAGATTTTTTACTGATATGGAATTGACTCTCATTAAAATATCGAAACATTTGCCGAATTCTCGAATAATTTGCATTTTATTAAAAATAAAAGTTTTTTTGGCAAAGACTATATTCAATTAATCTTAATTAATAATTAGATTCATAGATAAATTTTTAACAAAATTTATAAATTTAATTTTAATTTAATATCTATTTAAATAGTGTTAAAGAAATTGAATAATTAAGAATCATTTTGATATCTTCTTTTGTTGGAAAAAGTTAAGCTCAAATCGATTAAAGAATCTGACATTAAAAAATATCGTATAGAGATAAGGCTAAGCAAAAAACTACTTATTTTCTGTGCTACACTTTACATATTTTAAATATCATGTGTCTTTAGTGATATTTTTTTGTTTTTCGTAATATCAGTGTTTTATGCGGAGCTGATCAAAGCGAGCACGATGCGCGAGTACGATGCACTTCCCACATCAGAGCCAGGTATAGATCTGGTTCTGTATCTGGCTATTATTATATGCAGATTTTTAGTTACCTACCTTTAGACAGTTCTATTGCGTGCTCGAGAATCAATATAGATCTTCAGTTATTACTTGCAGTTCGATGTAAAAAGAGGAGTGAAATTTAATTTTTCTATCCCGCTCTTGCTCTTTCGCGGATTAAAGCAAATATAGAAGGTATCGATTCGCAGGGAATTAGTTTGGGAAAGGTGACCCTAATCCAAGCGGGAAACCTATGCCCATAGCCCGCAGATGGATTATGGTAGATGGCGGAGATATATATATATATATATATATATACATATACATATATATACATATTCCGGCAAGGGTGCGCAATTTTGACGGGTTATAAACCGCTTTATAGCTTCGTGAACGCGAGGATGCGCCAATGTTCCATGTTCCCATGCAGTATCATTTCGGCATGTCGTAATTTTTATATAAACTGTCAGCTTCAATAAAGCGATAGGAGCGTAATAATTGAGTAGAGAAAAGCTTGCGTATTGCTTCTTGTCGATAATTGTAACGTGTTATTACAATGGAGCGATTTGTAAAAATTTTTGAAATTTAAGATTAAAATTGAATACCTATAATTAATGAATGATTAATTAAAATACATATTAGAAAGATGTTGATTATGTTACTATATTATGATATTATTAAATGCTTTATTTTGGCACTTTATTATTCCATGATAATAGTTCCGGGACGACTATCCGAGAAAACGTCCGATGAATTTTTTATAATAATTGTACGGCGTTAGAGAGAGGAAAGCCGCCCCGCATTATTAAAGTGTAAGTGTAATTTTTCTTCCGCGCTTCTCCATCCATCAACATCAGGTGGAAGAAAGAAGGAGAGATGAACGTCTTACAGCTAATCTGATATATAACTTAGCAGCAGTCAACAGCGTTTTAAACTCTGGATAGAAATTCAATTGCCTTTACCGCGTCAGTAAATTCAGTTTTG
Organism: Acromyrmex echinatior; assembly: GCF_000204515.1. Next base: position 41,933 of record NW_011627423.1, read on the forward strand.
CTTTGCCCAACGGTCATACAATTATCATACTAATTATAAATATTTTCACAACAAGAGAAAAAAATTACAAAAGCTCTGATATTAATTAATCTATTTTCTTGTACGCGACAAATTTATCTCTTATAGCAATCTAAATTATTTACCGTCAATCTCTTGTCTAACATTCATTCTCATGTTATTATTTTGTAATCTTTATTTTTCATTTATCAATTAAAAATAAGAGTAAATATTTTTACTATATTGCAATAAATATCGTCATTTTATAATGACTTAAAATTAAAAGAAATATGTCTGAAATGTCTTGATTAAATTATAAGTTAAATTAAAATATAAAAAAAATTTAAGTATGTAAAAACTCTGAAGAAACAAATATACTTAGAGACAAATCAATATTTCGTAAACTACTAAAAACATTGAGTTCTATTTAAATTGATGCGACAAACAAACGACGTAACTGTTATCACTCTAAACTGATATTTCACGAGTGCGACGTACTCGTTGGATGACCAGATTAATTGTTGGATAGGAAACTTCTGAATTCCCCGGATAAATATCGGATAGCATAGATTAAACTCACGAAATATTAGCTTCAAAGCTCAACTTTTTACAATAGTTCTAATACCGATTATTAATTCGTAAAATTTTCTCAGAAATTTCAGATTAACACAGGAAGAATATGAAAGAGATTAAATCATTTTATTATTTAAATTATTAAATTATTTTACCTTGAATACAAAATTTCTAGTTTTTTTACTAAATATTTCTTTAATTATAAAATAATAATGTTTTTATTAAAAATATGAATATTTTATGTTTAAAATTGAATCGCATAAATTTATTCTTTTTGTTAAATGTTATTAATGTCTTGTTAGTAAATTAAAAACAAGAATTCCATTCTTCGCTAATAAACCATTGTTTATTGCAGTTTGCGTTGTCGTAATAGTTAAAATAAAATATATGATTTAAAGTTGTCCCAAATGCGTTTGACAACTTTACAATTATAAATTGAAAAAGTACAAAAATATCCACTTTCTTCTAATTTTTATGCATACAGAATGCATATAGAAAATTATTTTTTTTCGATACGTAATGGAGAGACTAGAGAATCGTAAGTAGGAAGGACTGTTTTTTTTTGTCTCTGCAAATGAGCCGGTTGTCGGATGAACATTAACCAGATCGCGTTTATGACTCCATTGCGGTGCAGGTAACATGGCAAGTAACCACGTTTGCGACTGGTTTTCTTCACTTCCAACGATTATTCGGGAAACGTTTTGGCATTGTCTACCAGGAATAAGTAGCGAAACGTAGCGCGAAAATCGGGTTAATGGCCGTCTAAATGGCTGTGCTTGATCATGGCTGTGACGCGCGTACTATCGATCCTTCACGGTGCAATGCTTCAACGTACGGTAACGCGAGATTGCAGGTTACGTCGTATTGCACGAGATAAAATAATACAAATGACGCTTCGTACAATTGACTTCTAATGCAATTTAACTTTGCTCGTAATTTATCCACGTCTCTTTTTATAGAATTCGAAACACGAACAAAATCTATTTCATTTTATCCTATATATTTTTTTTATCCTATATTGCATTCTTATATATGTTATTTTTAGACAGATACATAATGAAAATTGTGTATTCGTATTTCTTGATAATATTGTTCTCGACTCTTGAAAGTGAGAAATTGCTGAATTCGTTAAAAAAAATACTGAGAGTATAACGCTCTTTCTTGCCGTAAAAACTAAATTGACTTGTTAGACGTTTGAAGAATGTGTTAGCGGTGTATCGTGTTGTAAGCGAATTGGAGTTGTAAAAAACGTATTGTACGGATGCAGTTCATTACGCGCCGCAGTAAAGCGCATTTATGCGCTTGCTGCTACACTTTGGTAGCACCATTAATTTTAGCGCGTACAAAGGGAAAGCGGAATAATACACTTCATGAAGGTCACGTTGTACAAAGACGGTCGCATAAAGTACGTTCCGGTAACACGCGTTTACCAGATATTTCATCATTGTTCAAGTAGAAGTTCATAGTATTTGTATTTGATAGCGGACACTGCGTGGACGATATTGAGTTTTACAAGAACAAACATACTATAGACGAAGTCAAACAATCGTGCTGGGCGAATGTGCAATTTCAGAGAAGCGCAACTGCAACTGCAATTTCGGAGTTAGAGTCAAGAATACTGGTGCATGAAAGTCGTCAGCGGTGGCAAGTGGGATAATAAATCGACAAATCTGAATAGCATTGTGATACTACAAATTCTAATTTGATAAATAAATGGCAGCCACGCTATCAAGAACGTATTACATGTAGTTTTTAATAAAATGAAAAAAATTATGAAAAAGTTACAATTTTTTCTATATTGTATTGTATTTAAAAGCAATGCAAAAAACTTGGCGGTGGTTGGCGAAGAATCTGAATAAAAAATTAAGTATTTCAATGAGAGATAGATATGTTTTTAAAAAATAATTAGATAAGATAAAAAATTTTATTTAAACTGTAAAATTGTATCGTTAAATACAAATATTGACCTTATTGAACTGTTTTGTGTGCGTGTAACATTTATTTTTATATGGAAAATATAATTTCAATTTCATTCACTTCTTGCAGAGTTTAAATATCTGAGATATACCCTTAAAATATAACAGGATACATTAAAAATTATTAATAAATATTATTAATAAATAATTTACATAAATAGAAGTACTTTTATGTAGCTTTGTCGTATTTATAGAATAGAAATTAAAAGATTCGCATTCTGTAGGCACTTTCCAAAATGTGTGATAAAGTTGGAAAATTATCTCATATTTGCAAATAAACCGAATGAACTTTTCATTTCAAAATTGAATTAAAGATATTAAGTATCTATTTTGGTACAAAATGGAATACAAAACGGAGTAAGAAACATGACGCAATCGAAAGATATTGAATGTGCATTTATTTTTATAACCTGCCAGTATATTTCGATCAGAATTCTATTTCTCTATCCATGTCTATCTACGACTATTCCATCCTTTAACACAATATCAGATTGTCATCGCACGGAAGAATGAATGGGAGGCGAATTGTAATAGATTTTGTCTCAAAATAAAAAGTTTAATCTTTTGTATGTCACTTACTCACCAATCAAGTCCTCTCTCTTTGACCTTTTACTCGTATATATCATATTCATCGATCGATGTGTTATATAGTGTTCAACTAGTTATTTCTTGCAGAAAAAAAAATAAGTTGCAATTTTTTTTCGGGATTCGTTGATATAGACGAACGACAATTGTGTGCCGAAATCGACAACAGTCGATTTCGGCACACAGTTGTATTTGGTTACACGTGTTCCGTTGATTACGATGGCACGATCCGCTTTCATCGCGAAACTATACAGCTGCCAATTTGTATTAAGCGAAAAGTACCGATCGATCGTGCGACTTGTCATTTGCAATCACACGAGCGGAAAATTCGGTCGTCGATGTCCGCATCAAAAGCAATTGCAACGTCTTTCGAAATGTCATCGCAAAAACCTGTCGATTGTTTAACGATTGAACAAAACGGGACGGCTTTTCATCGCTTTCAACCTGCCTATAATCTTCTTGAACGTGCGCAGACTTTCGTAATATTAATTATAAGAAACTATAAAAGGTCTATCAGTCAGCGAAAACCAATAATCCGTTGAACATACAAAATTTTACGGCACGTGCGACCTCCTTTTATGATTTTTTTTTTCATTTTTTGAGAAGTCCAAGCACACAATATAAGCTACTAATTGTAAGCTGTACAATGTGGTCACGTTTTTGTAAGCCCGACGTATACTGAGAACCTAAGCAATTTCTTGAGGCAAAAAGGTCATAATAATGGTTGGTCACACTTGGCGATGATGTGACGCAAAAGTGAATGAGTTGCCCGAAAAATAATAAAACAGATATAAACGCGAAAGAAACGTCTATTGTCATATATTGTAACAAGTGGACCACATTTGGTCGAATCGTTGGGGTTACAGCAATATCGAAAGACATATAATAGTTATATCAGGGATATCTGTAGGGTGACAGCGAATAGTGAATGAAACCGTGGTAATATCATTGTATGCAATAACAAAAGTGGAACGACGATGGCGACATCGACATCGGTCCATTTTCATTACAAACCGCTTTGAGAAAATTCGTAAAAATATCGGCGCTACTGATGTTACATCTATCGACGTTTAGTCCATTTCATCGTTTAGAACTTTAGCAATCCAAAGGCCATTTCATCAATTGTTTTCGTCGCGTCAATAAGTACAAACCGAACTTGTCGCTATCACAAAATAAATCGCGGGAAACTTTTAATATACTACCGTGATATAAAAGATTAATATGTATATAGATATTCATATATAATTTGCTATATACAAAAATACTAGAAGAAATTCGAAAACTTTAAGAATATCGCTTTCAATTTTACTATATTTTATTATGCAATATCAGAATTTTTATGTAATACCCGAACTAAGCAATATAAATGTGTGAATATATTTAATATTATATTCCTTCTAAAAAGAATTTTATTCTAAAAATATCGAAAATGGATTTGTACTTTATATGTAGACTTTTCTACAGACACACATACTTGTATAGAATAAATTTGAATCTGGTAATAATTGTTATATCAATTTTATATCTACACTTTTAAACGCGTAAAATTTTGCGAAGTTTACATTTGAAAAAATATTAGATAGGCCATTAAAATTAGATAACTAAAGAATTAAAGTAATTATTCCGATATGATTGAGCCGTTTATTAGTACACTGTATTATTTAAATTACACTGATTTGTTATTCATATAATTGGGTTACAGAATTTCGCATTGTTCTTGACAAACACTCTGAATAATTGGATGTCCAAAAGGCCGTTAAATGCATATCAGCTCGCTCGATGCGAAATTTGGTTCGATTACATAGAGATGCTTTCGACGGAAACGCTCGTTTTCGTGTGTAGAGCCTGTCGACTTTAATGACACACATTTCTCGCGTGAGAACGGTAGGTGCTGTCCAATATAACGCAGACCAAACGCGATTCGATTGTACACATCGACGATCACGAATAAGTGGGCCTGAACTGCCAGTAACGTATAATAATGAATAGCGAAGAAAAATTTATTCAAATAAATATTATTTAAGAAAGAATTTTTCCCTAGATTTTATCATTTTTACACATTTGTTTTTTATAAGCATTTTTGTTAGTCAAAAAAGGGGCAAAGTGATGTAAAGGATAGAAAAATATTTTTAGTGGCCATACACATACATTTTCGTTATGCTGTCGACCTTAATGGCGCACGTTTTGCTCGCACAGCAACGGCGGATGTGCTCCTTTGTGAACGGAAGCCGCGTTCGAATCGATTGCAACGCGATAGCCAACGCTAAGTGGAATCGAGAGGGTCGTAACGTGGCGCAGAGTTGTTCTATCGACAGTAGCGATTGATCTCATGCCGCCGCCATTTCGAGATGATTGCACTGATTGATTGCTGCTCTCTTGCGCGTGTTAAGCTTCATCCGGCGAACTACCAGTGACGACTTTGGTATACCGGATTCCAAAGGCCTTGTGAGAGTTTCTCTTTTGTCACAAATGCATGCAGATGATTTGTTATAAGCGTAATAGGGACATATTTTGTTACATAATGATTATAGCTGCAAAATTAAAATATTTTTATGATACCGACTATTTTATTTGACTTTAATTGCGATAGTATCTTTAAAAACTGTAGATAATTCAAACTATAGATAATTTTGGTGAAAAAAGAGATAAATCACAAATTCTTTTATAAGTTTAACATTAGATGTAACGCACTTGAAGTAAAATTTATTCCCTAGTTTGAAACATCTGTAATTCAATAATTTTAAGATTTATAATAGATTGTCGCGAAGACATCCATTTCTTTTAATTTAAAAGAAAAAGACATTTAATCCATATAAATATATTATATTAAAGAGAATTTAAAAATTTAATAATATTACGGTGAAAATAGTCACGACTCCGAATTTAGTGTTTTGATGAGTACGATAAATTTTGCACAACGTTTCCGATCGTGCCAATTTTCTGCGAAATTTATGACAATTGGGATTACGAACAAGTTCACGAACTGATCCGCCTAACCCATTAATTTTGATCGCTTAGCTACGGCGAGGATCTGTGTCGATAGTAATATAAATCGTTTGTCCATTTCACAGTTAGAAATTTATGATAGCTCATCTTGGACGCGTCTGCAACATGACGCGTGATAAAGTGCACTGCATGTCACGGATCATGTGATGAAATTTGCATACGAAACGGAAAGATACGCTGCGGAAGCAACGTATGGGACTCCGCGGGGAAATCTGTGCTCGATATCCGCTGACAGCACGATATCTTCTGAGAAACAAACGTATCTCGTGTGCAAAATACAAACTCGCGACATAATGCGGCATAAATTCTCCCTGCGAGCATTTTTCTTTAACCGCGCTGTATCAAAGTAGTAACATATCTGTAAAATTTGTGAACTAAATTGCAACGGTTACTTTTTCTATCCTCGCATAGTCCATTTCTGGGTAGACACGAGCAATTTTTGAGACGCAAGCATTCTTTTGTCATGGTCGCACAACGCGGACTGCGGACTTGAATGCAGAAACTGCGGCGTAACGAGGTGAAGCGCGTAACTTTACCGCAACCAGAAGATTCGCGGCACGATAATTATTATGTACGCTCATACAAACGGCACACTCCGCGAACTCGTAAACTAATGCGCATTGTTCGGCCTGCAAAATTGATAAACGGACGACTGTTTTTCACGCCGCGATATAACTTCGGCTTAACGAGAACGGAATTGAATTTACATTCTGCAGTATTGCGTTGCTGATTGCGCTAATTAGCGCCAGCATTCCAATAATTGAACGAAAAAATACGGAACGCGCATCTAAGAAACAATATGTGCTCTAAACATTTATATGTTTATCAGTAATCAATTTATTTTTATTAGGTGTTGGAATTAATTCGTAGCGTTTTTTAATGAAAGAATGTTATTTATTTCACATGAGCATTAAAAAATACATTAATGAAAGTACTTCCCATCACTTGTAAAACGCTACGAATTAATTCCAACACCTAATAGAATAAGTTATTACCAAAATTATTATGATACTTAAATAATTCCCGATGGAACCAAAAATCCAAGGTTATAAATAATGATCATTATCAGATTAAAAATGAACTTGTAGATCGTATGTAATAAATCTTCAGACTTTTTTAAGTTATTACTATTACCTATAGTCATAAATCATTCATTGGGAAAACACTTTAATTTCATTTTACGTTAATATACGCCTTTCTTGTGCAATTAATTTAAATAACGATTAGGAAAACACCGAATAGTGGATTGCTCAAGACTGTCCATCAAGCGCAACAGGTTGCAACATATCACGTGCATCGGTCAGTCGATAAAACCGCACATGTTTCTACGATCTCGGTTCAGATCGGAAAATCAAGATAGATCATTTATTTAGTTAGGGCAAATAATTCCGTTATGAATATATTCGTCCGATTGGTGTCAAATGCTCGAATGCATTTTTTCAATTTTGTATAAAACGTAATATAAATTGTTATGAACAACACTAGAGTTATTATTATTATTATTTGCAATACGCACACTTTGATGTTATTAATTCTACCGTGATCAAATGTAACGTAACGTAACTATCATAATTTTACCTTAACCGTAATAAAAGTAAATAACAAAATAGCATTAATTTTATTTTCGTTGTTATATAATGAACGGAAAAAATAATTATACATAAAATAACAAAAACATTAGAAATACGTCAAAGTAGAAACGAGTCTATATTCTCTTTCTGACATTTTACGGAATGTTTGCACTTAATAAAGCACAAAATTTAATCAGTTACAGACAATTCGAAAAATGTATTTTCTTTCTGTGTAAATAATATTTTGCAAAAAATGTTTTGCAAATAATCTTTCCTAAAACAAAATTTCAGATTATTAAGATTAATATTAGTTTCTATTACTCATTTAATATCCGATAGAATAAATAACTTGATTATTATTATATCTTGATTAAAGTTTTGCACAGGGAAAAGCCCGGAAATTAATTTAAAATTCACTACTTATTAAACCTTTTGGTATAATCCGCTCTAAAATCCTCGCTTAATATTGAGCAAACTCATAATGATCAAGTTGCAAAATTCTTAGTGCGAAAAAATCGCATGAGATTTATTTGCATAAAAGTCATAATTATTTAAAGTATTTACATAAATCATACTTTGGAATTTTCGATTTAATGTATTTTTTATAAATATAATAATAAATATTTATTATTTTTATACTGCCAATTTAAATACTATCAATTATCGTTAAAATTAGTACATTTTAGATAAACTAAATTTCTCAATTTATAAAAGTATTGGCGGCGACACTTAAAACTTATCATATCAATTAAACTTTAATGATTTGTATACTAATTATAAGCTTATACTTGAACATTTTCAATTTAGTATATGTTCATCGAATAAAAAGCTTATCGGAACTTAAGAACCTTCCAGGGACGTAGTTACAAAATTGCTACAATTTTTCTCAACGAGCTTAAAATCGCGCGGCTACTACGCGAAGGAGCGTAAACTTTATCCCCGATGCGGAGAACTGATTTACGGAAGTATAAACTCGCCCGTAAGTACGGAAACTTTCTTCGAAGAAGTTATCGAGAGCAATCGTCGACGATCGAGTCGGAAGCAGATGCCACATGTAATTTTGTTAGTGACCGATGTCTCTGCTCGGTCCATCCCGTAAAAAGAAAAAAAAGTCTCGACTAAAGAGAAAGAAGAGACAGAGAGATTAATAAGTCCCTTATAATGGAAAATAAATTTGATTACTTTTAAAGTAAGTGTGATAAAAAGAAAGACTGTATAAATCAACGCAATTATAGAAATAATATTACAAAATTGTAATTGCATACAAATCACATACAAATCATTTCGATACGGTTTGTGAGTCTTCTTCAGTATTTATTAGTAAAATATGAAGTAATAATTAAGTATATATAAGAATTTTCTATTCACATTGCAATCCATTAGTCAAGTACTTAAAATAATTAAAGCCATCACGGTTAAAATAATTGATGTCTATGATGTTAAAATTCTTTGATAAATAAATAAATAGAAGACGAGATCTTAAAAGAGGCGATGACCAGCCATATTAGAGCATAACGTAATTATTTTTAATCATGATATGTTTGCGTCTAAATATTAATCCTTCAACTACTAATTTTATTTTATCACATTATTAGTCACATATTACATCGTAAAGTAATAAATGCTGATGCGATCAAATGAATCTACTACGTGCATCCCACTTCGCTCACGTTTCTCTCTACTCACCGCACGATTAATAATTTTTGCTTTTCATTCCACGCATACGATTATATTACCGCGTTCGGAGAGAACTTATTTTCTCATCCTTCGAAAAATAGGTTTCTCGCAATGGCAATGGGTCACATATTCGTGGCTTCTTCGGAAGTGGGATAAGCTGCCGCTGTCAGTGGAAAAGCTATGATACACACAGATCACGTGCGCAACCCTAAGTACGAGCGAATGAAGTTTCGGAATTTACTTTACGTTCGTGAATCAATTTATACCATAACAAATAATATAAATTAGCTCTCGTTTCGACAACTTTCTCAAATGTAAGATATGGTACACGAACGACGTTGCATCACCAATTTGAGATATTTAATGTGATTCGCGATCTCGTAGAAATACAAATCGTTAGGCTGATTCTCGACATGCTGATTACATGTTTCTATCATAAATGAAGAATTTATCCTGTGCTTTACTTCGTATTATTGATCCATGCTAGTGACGTGGATTTTAATTTAGCTGTAATATTAATTTTTTTTTATTAATATTATTCAACGGCAAGGTTAAAATTTTTATTATAAGATTGCAAAAATTGTTCAGTGTTCATAGATTCATTGCAGCTGTTATCTAACGTAGGCGATTACATATCTCGGAGAAAGAGTTGAGTAACTGTTCGCGTGCACCGGATATATCGTTATTTTCCAACGGCGAAATTGTAGCGTGACCGGCATTTCAGCTTCAGCATCAAAAGCAATATCATCTAACACGTAACGTATTTATAGGTATTTTGTATCACAAACGCAATACAGTCGACGATTTGTCTCCGTACGAACAGACAATGATTCGCGCACCGTTTCAATTTCCTTCGATACGGTTTCCGAAATTTCCGATCGTGAAAGAATAGACGACGTGCTTTAAGTAATGTATACGTTTGGCAACTACTATCTCTGCTTCTCGTACTACATTTGTTCATGTTTAAAAATGCAAGAGTGGAAAAATAAATATTCGGACAATTATGATTTTTTTCAATTAACATTACGTAAATATTAAACAATAAAATGGAAATAATATTATAACACAAAGAAATATCAATAATAAGATGACCATTAGAAGTGGTAAACAGTGGGCAACCACTTTCGAACAAATTACTTTAATATATCATAATCAACTACAATACAAATCAACTACAATACAAATCAACTACAATACAAATCAACTACAATACAAATACGTTTCAACTTCGAGCCATTAGTTGATGCGTTCAGCAGAAAAAACAGCTTTGCAACATTGTAAAATTGTTGTTGTAAAATTCTTGAATACGATTGGTTCTTGCTTTTGATTCCTTACGAATCTGAATGTATAAACCAATCATTGAAGAACTTTACAACAGTTGCAAAGTTGCTTTCTCTGCCGAATGCAGCCATTCTCAGCAGTATCAATAATTGTTATATAATTAACAAATATTAATACTACTGAGGATGATTCATTAAAATTAAAATATAGGTTGATCGAGGCGAATTGGATCATAGGATAAATCGGATCAATATAAATTTTGAAACTGTTGGATTTGTCGTTAATTTTATTACTTTTTTGTTTCAAAAACAACTAGTTTAAAATTAAAAAGTAATCAAATTAATGACAAATATCAACTAATTGTTTCAAAATTTATATTAATCCAATTCGTGCTGTGATCCGATTCACCTCGGTCTATCCTATAGTTGATGAATTTGTATTATAGCAGATTATGATATATTAAAGTCGTTTGTATGAATGTGTGTGTGTGTGTGTGTGTGGGGGGGGGGGGCGGAATTGTGGTGGAAAATAAACGACAGAATTCTAGTTAAGTTTACTAGATTTCTGGTTAAATTTACTAGATTCTAGTTATTTCAAACAGAATTCTGGTAAATTGAGAATTGATTATTTCAACTATAGATATTTGGTAGCTTTTGAAATTGGTTATTTCAGAAATCTGGTAGATTTAATCAAAAATCTAGTAAACTTAATTAAAATGCTGGATCGTTCATTTTTTTCATTACGATTCCAATTAATTTAACCAAATATGTTTTTTCCGTGTGACATTTTAATTTCTTAACATGTTGTTATGTATTGTTATGACTGCTAATCTGTAATAGAAACAGACATTTTATTAATTCGCAGTAGCTAAAATTCTCACTACATATAATACAATATAACACAGAATCAAAATCGCAATATATGCATGTTAATTTAATAATATTAAACATTTCGGCATTTCGCAATAAATATATTTTTCTACAAGGCACTTTCTATGAAAAAACAAAGCAATTATTTAATTAATTAATTATTGCACTATTTTGCAGTAAATGCATTTTTCTTGATAGTATCAAGACCATCAAAAATGTTTTATAAATAAAATCACGATTTGCAGGTATTTAAATTGAACATATAGTGGCTAAAGAAAATTATATAAAGAAAATTATATAATTATATAAAATGACATATATTACATATACACTTAATATATTAAGTATATTTGCAATATAAAATGATATTATTTATGTTATATACAATATATAATATAATTTATATTATATATGTATTTATATATTTATATTATATATTGTATAAATATATATATATATACACAAAAAATATATATATATATACAAAAAATATATATAAATATATAGATATACCTTATATAAATATACATTCTCTAAAGTTTCTATTTCTATCTACCCATTTGTAATTATCTCATTCATCAGAATGAGCGAAATCAAGAAAAGGTCGTATCATCAAGACAATGAGGCGCGCGGCGACTGAGTAAACTCATTTATTATATTCGCGTGACTAAAAATAAGAAAACGTCATTATTATCTCACTTAAAATGTTTTGTTAAGTTATATTATAAATATTATGAAGTAAATTAATCTCGTGGCAATTTTGCCATTTTTTAATAAAACTGTATAAAAACTATTCTAAAGATTACAGGAATAAATATTTACAATATCCTGATTATTCAATGATAATTTAAACGCGTTTAATCACAAAGCACGATATTGATGGCTGTGTTCAACAGAAAAAGCAGCTTTACAATTGTTGTAAAATTCTTCAATAAAATTGATTCTTACTTTTGATTCTTTATCTAAATGTATAAACCAATCTTTCTCTGCTAAACGCAGCTATTGAAATCTATATTAGCGAACGGAAGTATAATAACGCCGTTATTTTACCGTTACTTTTTATAATAACGATTTGATGATAACGTTAAAACTTTTTATAACGATAACTAAATACTAAAATTTTGCTGAAGTTGGAAAAGATACTATGAAAAGTAACTCGTCAATTACGCGTTATTTACTGGAAAAGATAACTTGTTATTTGTAACGTATCGACACGTTATTTTATTCACATATAACAAGTAAAAATAATTCGTTACAAATAACAAATTATTTTTTTTTTAGTGACAAGTGATTTTTCCAATTCGTAACTAGTAATGATTGACTTTTTCAACTCTAGTATTATCATTACTACACAAACGATTTGGATCGTCATTGCCAAATTATTATTAAAACAAAATAACGATAAAAAATAACGGTGTTACAAGTAATAACGCGTTCCATTTCCTGAATATCACAATCCATTTCTCTTAGCTTAGATTTATCTACATACTTTTTAGAATCTCATGTATTATGTCGTGGATGTTGATAAATGTATTGTAACCAATAATTTATATAATAAAAAAAAATGTAAGCTAATCAATTGAAAACTTAAAAAAAAAAATTAAAAAGCATCGGAGTAAATTGGCGGATTATTTATCAACCAATGATAATTTTACTGCCGCTTTTTACATGATAAAGTGCGCACGAGTTCACGATAATAGTTCATTTATCTTGTTCGCGATGCTTTGACGCCGTTGCGGTGATAGTGATGAATTACGGCGTGCGGACAGTTAATCCAATGTAGGACGATGAGGCCGGGAAACTTTTCGCGGTACGTGACCCGCCATAGTAAACGGTAATGCGGCGCAACCGAGCTTGCACAAATGCTACACATTTCCCCGAACAAATTCAGTTTGCCCCTGGCGCATCTTTGACGCTATGCGTCATTCTCGCGTTCACCGCTGTCGCGAGAACGGTAACGCAACGAAGCGAATTGATGGTGAATAGATGAAAACCCCCGATTCTTTCTCATCGTCATCATCGTCGTCGTCGTCGTCATTCCCATTAGCTAGCTTTCTTTCACTTGCGAATTGCATCACATCGTGTGCGAAATCGAATTGCGGCACGCTCGGTATTCGCGTAGAAAGGACCCTTTTATTCGATTTTATAGTAGGTGTGTAATGAAAATGAATTAAAATATCTAACTTATCTTGATACAGCCCGGTTTATAATATGTATGTTCAAAAAACAATATCATTTTGTTTTATAATAAAGTATTCATATTTGTAGATAAAAATATTTAAACAAACAATTATTTATTTAAATAACAATTTCTTGATAAAATTGTAGAATGACAATAATGATTTAAAAGTTATTATAAATTATCAATTATAAATATATATATATATATTATAATATAATATAAGTGTGTTTTAAAAGTGCAACTAAATAAACAAAAATCGAAATTACGGATTTATTTCATGACAGTTATGTATGATTAATTTGAAATTTACAAAATCTTTCCTTTCACGCGCGCCCTATTTGTTATCTAGAATATTTAGGTCATCTATATCTCTAAAGAGATCATGTAATATGCGTATGCAAATCTGCATCGGCAATGCAAATTTCATTGAACCGCACGCTCTTATTTCCAACCAATCGCGTTTAGCACGTCCTAGCTTAACCAAGGATTTACAGATCGCGACTCTCTTTTGGCAAGTTCTCCCACAGCCTATATTGCAGAGGTTTTAACCTTAGTGCCCTTGGGGATGTAGCCCTTCTTCCTTAAAATCTCTTGAATTTCTCAAAGCCAGTCTGGTCACAGACTGGCTTTAACTACTTAAGCTTTCTACCCGGGGTGCCAAATTACTCAACGTCTGGAACAATTAAAGTAGTATTAACTTATTTATCTTGATATTTTTCCCAGCTGCGGCCAGTTTCAAATAATAAAATGATTACGGAAATATTTATCGCAATCACTTAAAAAATGTAAAAATAAAGGAACCTCTGTTACAAGGTTCTTGAACATTTTTCATCTCCTGTCCAAGATGCAACTTTTAAATTATTTTTTTTCTTATACAGAACAGTTAAAACTTTAAAAATAAATTTAAGAAATAACCGAAGTTTGAAATTAAAGTTATTCTTATTCTTATCATTTGATTTTGCGCTTATTTTTTGGATATTTACACTGATTGGCGAATAATTTAAAATAAGCGGTTTGAAATAAACAATAAGTTTTGTAGATATATTAGGTGTTGGAATTAATTCGTAGCGTTTTACAAGTGATGGGAAGTACTTTCATTAATGTATTTTTTAATGCTCATGTGAAATAAATAACATTCTTTCATTAAAAAACGCTACGAATTAATTCCAACACCTAATATATACTTATAAAAATACCTTTCGTATTTATAAAAAAACGTGTACACATTACAAAAAGTTTAATAGTTGAAAGACTATCATCCCATTTCTGACACTAGTTGTGCAACCTCATTTTTGCTTCTAACTTTGAGATTCTAGTGGAAGCAAGAAGAAGTTTTCTGACAGAGAATGGATGTTGGAAAATGCTTTAACTTGATAAACTATGCCTCGCGGATGTGATAGACTTTAGAAATTATTTTAATTAAGCACTTTCAGCAACCATTCAAGTTACGATAAGGAATTCGATAAATCTTAGTACGAATAATTTCAGTGTTTGTAGAACTAGCTCATGAAATCTATTTCAATGCTCAAATATTATTTTAATATATACATATATAAAATATTTTTTTGCAAAATCAAGCAAAATGTGAATGTAACATAGTACAGAGGACCAACTATTATCAATCTATAATCCTGAGTTTAATACTGCGCATAAAATCGTTACATCAAACTTTGTTTCATTGGAAATGCAATTCCGGGAGATTATTAACTCGTCACGGAATATTAAAATGATATTTTTTCAGTTAACAGAAAGGAAACCTGTATCTCCTGTAAATTGCAGTTGTCTCACCATGTCACTATTTTTACCTTACTTCATGAATAATTCAAAAGGAACTAATATCCATCTATTTGAGAGCCGATGCGCATCAGGAACAACAAAACCAGTGCTTTTTACATAAATCTCCAAACAAAATGTCATTCCTAGCACGTATTTTTATCTCGCGATATATTCAAAATTATAGATGTGTGCCAAGCTTCTATAATGCGGATTTATTATATCACATTCTTATTTTGAAAGTGAGACAATTCTGCAATTGTTATTTTTCAGAGAAATAATAGAACATATTTCTGCTAAATAAAATTACAAAGAAACAATTTTTTATCCATTAATACTTATAATTTATTGCAATAATGAACAAAATATTATATTTTATTCATTATAGAAAGTAGCAGTTATATGTATTGTTTAAAAACGATGTTTCCATAATAAATAAAGAATACATTAATTAACATAAATCCAATTTAACTTGTTAATTTAGAACCGTTTTATAAATTAGTAAGCACCAAATTTTACAACTAATCTGCAACCATAAGGCAAAAGCGACAATTGCTTTGTTGTCACATATATAAAACAAGAATGCAAAACACGTTTTTTACTATTTAATTTTCCACTAAATTTGTATGGACTGAACACACTTTCCATCGACGTATTCCACATTTGTTTAGCATTCGCAGCGCGAAATTGGGAAGCGTTTATAATGTAGAACCACGAATGAAAATGGGCCAAACGTCACACGAAAATCGATCTAGATTATCGGACAAAACAATTTCTGTGTTCGCCAAAAATTTATCGCGTGCGCGATGAACGGGAAGAAAAAATCGGTATATTGCATACGCATAAATCATACTGCACATAATAAAAAGCAGAATGTGTTATGGCGCGGGCGTTCTGAATTTTTAACAATTGCAGTTGCATTTTGATGATAAATTTTTTAAATAAAAAAAATAGCGTGAATAAAAAATTTGATAAAATTTTATGATATTAAATTTTATAAAGTGTTCCACTTTACTAATTATATAAATGATAAAAACAGTAACGTGATTAGATATAAAATAAATTTTGAGAAATTTGATTTTCTTTTGAAATCATTACCATTATCTTTAGTAAATATTTTTTCAATAAAAAATTTTTATCAATTAGCGAGGCATGACTATAATGTTGCACCCCTGACGTGACAATATAAAAAAAACTAGATACACGGTCAAAATAAAATTTGTTTGAATTATGTGAGCAAATGTAGCGAACATGCTATTTCTTCGTGCTCGTGGGAATGCTATAACTTAGATCGCTGTCATTTCGAGAATCGTTTCGCAAAGTATAACCAACGCGGCAGTATTTCAGAAGCTCTTCGGAAAGAGAAGAAAGCGCCGGTTTGAGTGCGAACGACAATGCACGGAGTATTAATGTGAGGACATACAGGAGAATCTGGATCTGTCGTAATGATGCACCGTGTATCGTGCGTTTAATGTGTATACGTGTAATTTTGCAGTTACGTGAGATGCCTTCGTTACTCGGCAGATGAGAATAATTACGATAAGTGAAAAGAAATTATAGATATTGTTAATTTGAAAATTATACGATGTAATTTCTTGTAATATGGCTGGCAAAATATACGGCTGGCAAACAGAACGTTAATGACTGCGTTTAACAGAAAAAGCAGCTTTGCAACTGTTGTAAAATTCTTTAATATGATTGGTTTATATGTTTAAATTTATATGGAATCAAAAACAAGTACCAATCATATTAAAGAATTTTACAATAAAATTGCAAAGCTGCTTTTTATGCTGAACGCAGTCATTTTATATCAGATCAAAAGCATGCAGGACCACTTTATATTTTTTATTTTACGTAAAATAATTTCTTCTCTAATATTGTCATAACGTACATTTATACCAATAAATTTTCACAAAATTTTGTATCTACTGTAAACAAGACTATCAATCATAATAATCGTGATTTTTTTATTAGGAAACGAATTCTTACGAATTTAATAAAGAAAAGACAAAATCTGCGTGATAATTTTAAAAGTTAATTCGCAATAGTATCACAGCTTGAGAGTAAACAAAAGAAACCAATTGTTCTGCTTCAAAAGTACGTCTCTGTATTACTTCTCCGCGTCGTTCACGTTCTACCTTCATTTCCAATTCGATTTAACTAAGACTTTGAATTATCATCGATTCTGCAGGTGTAATTGGTTATTTAAGCCCCGGTTTAAATTGTAACAAACGCCATGATGAAAAAACACGCGATTCATTACTACTCTCTGAAACTGTCTATCTAAAGAAGGAAATGGAAAAGATTGGGAGCTTAATTCTCTATATCCGTTTGAAATACAATACGTAAAACGATTTCTGATTACATTTTGCTGATTACTCTTTTATATCGCCATTTAAAATAATTTTTTTATTAAAAAGAACAAATTCACTTTATACGAATTTCTATTTGTCATATGTTTTTCGATCAAATCATCAATTATTCATATAATTCTAAATATCTATTCTTTTTCCTTTTTATCACAAAATATAATAATTTTTCCAGTTTATTATATATTAGACAAAAATTATAAAGAAAATTATAAAAATTATGAAGAAAAATTTATTGAGATATCAATTAGATATAAGCAATCGGAAAACAAAAACTTCAAATAAATGAATATAAATAATATTTTATTTTTTATTCAATTCAAATAGACTTTAATTACAGAATTAAAATTTTAGATTTAATTATTAATGTTGACAATCAAAAAATGCCAGCAAGCTAAAATGTCATTGGTTTTATATTGTTGTCGAGAAAATAAACTATATTATGAAATAAAAGAAATTCAGTAAAAGCTAGACATCATTAATTGAAAATACAAAATCAAAAAACTTTTTTCAAATAGTTTCAATGTTATTATTTGGCCTTTTATCCAAACGTAATCTGTAATCTGAAAAAAATTTTATTATAATTGACATTTATTTTATATGGTGGTCGTAAATTCTACTAATATTTATTTGGCTATCATTCATAACTTCACTATCCTCTCTAAACACTTAGCCAAAGGCAAACACCGAGAGTTGTAAACTTTATATAATAGCCTAATAATAAATTACGCGACGGCGCTTCCATGACTCTCGACAAATCGCGGAAGTGCAGCTAGTTATTTTCCCCTTCAGGATGGGATACACCCTGATTTGTTAAGCTACGCTTATCTACAAGACAAACTCATCATGAGATAAGTCTAAGCAGCCCTAAGGGAACCTGTGCCAAAATATATTGCGCGCATTGACGATAACACCGCGAATTTCCTTCCCGCTTGTCGACGAGAAACGTCGGTGCGCAGCAAACGCTCACGTGCACATGCCCAACCGAAGAAACGAGATAGTTGGTGCTATTGCAAGTGAGCTCTGAAACTCGGCTAATCTCCGGACTAAGTACTATTCCGCTGCGGAACACTATTGAAACTCACTCCTGAGCAGACATTTCAAGAGCGAAATTGTTCATGATTTCAAGGGCCGTGACGTTCAAAGTACCATGAGAAAGAGCTTTCAAATAAATAATCGATTTTCCTTAACGTTATAGAGAGACAAACTATATAGAAATCAAAGTCATAAACGGTCTAACTGGATCTTAAATGCTTGTATGATTCTTGTGTGAATTTATATACTACGTATGTAGTCCCCAGATTTATTCACTGTTATTAAGATCGTTTCGAAAATGCGAATAAGCATAAAAAATTTGTTAAATTGCTAGCCAATTTAACTCGTGATATTACTGCGGTAGTTTAGTAGAGTTAGCGTTTTTAAGATATATAAATTCACACAAGAATCATACAAGCATTAAGATCCAGTTATACCGTTTAAGGCTTTGATTTCAATAGTTTGTGTTATCGCACATATATAGTCCTATAATATATTATGTTGGTTATAGAGAGATTTAAATCAAAGTGAAGAGTATCTTTGCACCTGAAAAGCAGGAAAGAGTAAGTCTAAAATATAATCTGCTTTATATTGTTATAGTCGCAAAAACAAATTATATTATGGAATAAAATAAATTCAACGGATTTTAAACACTATTAATTGAAAATGAAAAGTCAAAAAGTTATTAAAAAATACAAAGTACAAGTCAATGTTACAATAAAACGTTTATTATTATTTTGTATAATTAAAAATTGGCATTTTTTTAATGAAACTTGTTTATATAACGTCTGAAACAATTTGTAGAAAATAACAGCTTTTTTCTCACGGAATTTATTAAAACTTATTTATTTGATCCATCTAGAAAACATTTATTCATAATACAATATAAAGTGGAGATTCTTTATAGAGATTTATGAAAAGATGAAAAGATTTATACACGAGATTTTTTTATTTTATGTTCTTCTGCTTTTCAAATATCAATATGGACAAATAATGTAAAAATACATAAATAATTCATAAATCAACTAATATATAAAAGACAACACGTAAAGGAAGAAAATATGTCCAGATTGAACAAATGTAAATTAATTCCAAAATTAATAAATCAAGTAAATCACGTTATAATAGTATTAATGGTATCGATATACATTAATTACTTCAAATTGAATTAAATAGTATATTTTTAATTTCAAAATTTTCTCTTTTACCGCTGATAAAGAGCGATACATGAACGTTAGTTCGCTATTCATTGACCTTGCGATTCTTTAATAACCATAGCAAGATTTGTACACGTGCTTCTTTGCATATATTTATTTATTGACAACAATGTTTTTATATCCAGTGACGTATGTGTGAGACGTGTCTGAATCTATGTGATAAAAAAATAGATCACCATATTTCTTCATACTTATCGGATTAGAGGAAGACGGGTAGCGATATAACGCTGCATATCGTCACCCTACAATTAAATTTCCACCGATTAATTCAGTGTGCGATGACATTAAAAGCTTCTTATTGATTGTTTGAAAATAAAATTAGAGAGTACGTTCATTATATGCGGAATACAAATTACTTTTTTACAATAAGAGCTACGAGCTCTTTTTTTTTTTAAAAAGACGTCACTTTTTACAAATAATTTGAAATTAAATATCATCATTTGGAATGAAAATAGATATTTTTATAAGCTTTATCTCATGAGTTTAGCTTCCTGTTTGCAATCCTAGATTTCTATTCTTTAATTTTATTTCAACAAAATTTTGGTTTAAAATTCGCTTGCTGAAATGTTTGATAATGGATACCGAAAAGTACTTTCTACTGTATTTCTGATGGCCACATGATTACGTTTTACAGAAGAGTTGTTAGACCGCGAATACCTATCTTAGCATGGTTTTATTGGATATTCCAAATAAGTTACTATTTTGCATGCACTTTTCATACAACTAGGTTTTTATGAATATCCGTAGAGATTGCAATGGCATACACCGAAATGCCCGAATGCGCAGAAGCGATAGGCAATGACACGTGTGCATGAGTACATAGGATGCAGATGGCAGCAACATGCAGCGGTGTGCAATCTAGATGCAACCCGTAGGGATGACTGATCCACACAGTCATTTGGACTTTGCAATCCCACAGAAGCAAACTCAATACATTGCGAATATTCACATACGCTCATAAATATATGTATTCAAAAATATACTGAAACTTATATATACTGATAAAAAATTAATTAAATTTTAATAAATATTTGTTGCAATAATTCTAGCTAAATATTTACTGTAAATCTAAACATATATATTTATTTGATATAAAAATCATCAATTTAAGTAATAATTTTTTTGTATTGAGTAAATATTTACTTATTATAAATAAATGTTTAGATATAATTATTCAAACAAATATTTAAATATTAAAATTTAAGAAATATTTTTAGTGTATCACACAGCAAAAAAAAACTATTCTTATTTTGAAAATATCTTATTTTCAACATATAAGGCTTAATAATAAGATTATTTAGCGTTAAATCGATAATTTGCTTACATGAAAAAATTTGAGCTTATATCAAGAAAAATATGTTTTCGTTATTCGATAATAATTTTTTTAATTTAAGAGGGAATATCGATAGAAAATTATAACAATTCAAATCGAGAATTAAAATATAATATTGTTGATATAAGAATATAATATAGTTTGATATAAAAATATAATATTATTGAAATTTGAGATTTTATCAAATTCTTTAAAAAAGGATTTTATATTGTTGCTTATATAGGAAACAATTATAGAATGTAATCGTTTTAAATTGAAAATAATTTTCTTCTTTGATCACTCATATATACACACACGTTTTGTTACAATGAACATTTGAGAAAAGATAGAAGTTATACCCAACCTAATTCAAGAATAATAAGGAAAATAAAAAACAAGATCCACATATTACATACTTGACATAACAGGATAACGAAAACAGGATAAACTCATTTTTTATTCATATTTCTTTGAAAAATTTAGAAGCAACGCGTACATACTATATATACTTTGATTTGTATTCCGCGATACGAATATTTTCTAAATCAAAAGATCTTTTAATTACATCTTTTAATAATCACCGCGCCGTGTTCTCAGTACATATATAAACGTGCAATGATTTTAAATAACTTGTTTAATTGGCATATAATATTTTATATTTATACTTTAGTATTTCTAGTATTCTTATGATATTAGCATCTGCTTGTCAGCATTGCTTTAGTTATGAAGGACGTACAGCAATGCTGACAAGCAGATGCTAATATCATAAGAATACTAGAAATACTAATGTTATTTTAGAAAATAATCCGACATACGAAAAACGTTTTACTCGAGGGGCATGTCTGGTTTGGTAAATAATCTTTTGAATTTTTGGTGAACAGACTATCACAGCGCGCTCTCTCAATATCAATACCGGAACATTATTATTACACCCAGTATGATCACAATACCGCGTTCACGTCCCACTCGATATCCTTCTAGGTAGTTTATCGCGCATCCCCTGGTGCTGCGTCGAAAATTGCAACGTGCAACGTCGAAGATAAACGGTGGTGCAAAGCGCGTGGCGTGTACGCTCGTGTGCATGCACGTTATTAATACTCGGGGCCACGCGTGAACCATGAAACTGGCGATATTGCCTTTCTCGACTAAGCCATGGAGTAGATGGAAGCTAACCGTAGCGGCTCCAATCGACAATACGATTTCGGAAATTAAGAACTTCCTGTTTCGCATACAAGACACGGGATTCGGTCATTGCATCTTTGCGGAAGTTGTCCGTTAACTTCGCCATTATAATCTCACTGAACCAACGCAAACCGCGGAAATAGAAGGGCGGACGAAGCGATGTATTTCATTCGCAAAGTTAAACACAGTAGAATTAAGTTTCTTCCTTTTATGAAAATGTTACTTGACAGCTGACTTTTATTCCAATCTAATTAACAAATTGCATTTTAAAAGAAACTAATATGTTATAAATACATCGTACATACAAATATGTCTAGTACTCAACAGAATTAATAAAATATTAAAATTTTTTTGTATTGAAAAATGTTAAAATGTTTCATTGAAACGTCGAAATTGAAAAGATTAGACACAACAGATTTTTAGATCAATGTGTCAATTTTTATTTAATTTGCTCTTGCAAATTTTTGTATCCGAATTAAAATTTAATTTCTTGTAATTTTATAATATTTATACATATCTTTGATGGATAAATATATATTTTGATACACACACACACACACACAAAATAAAAAATGTGTGTGTGTGTGTGTGTGTGTGTGTGTGTGTGTATCATCAAAATTACAAGGTGCTATCTTTTCTTTTTTAATTATTTATAGAAATACACGAACTTAATGAAGCTATATATGATAGAAACGTCTTTTATCAAAATGCTCATAATCAAATACACAAATAGTCAAGACGAGCGATTTTCTAAAGACAATCTTGACGCTGTTATTCCAATTTATAATCTATAGAACTAGGCGAATGCTGAGCGTCGATCTGTGACGTTGATCAGTGCACGCGATTCATCTATGGCGAACTTGAAACCGCAACTTCGGAATTTGTGAATACTTTTATTCGTTGGTGCATGTTATATGTTACATTGATACGCGTCTATAAATCGTAGATTCTTCATCACGGTAACTCTTCATATTTATTTTATTACCGGAAATATATGTAATTAAAAAGTACCTACACGTATTTGTCAATGATAAATATGTAAATCTACATATTATACATAGAATGTATATAATCCATCGCACTTTTTTAATTGATGATTAAATTCATAATGTAAGATTATATATAATTTAAATTATCTTTAATCATGTCTATAGTTTGTCACTATTTCTACTCAATAAATCATTAATTTAATTAAAACTATAAGATTAAATAATTTATAACTTAAGAAAATATATTAAATTTCATACTCACAATAAACAACAAATTTAATTTGTTATTTGCTAAAAGCATACGTTAATATAGACGTTGTTTACTTTGAAACCACAGAAATGGATTGATGTAGATACACATGAAAAAAAATTTTAAAAACAATAAAATATTATTCAATTCAAGGAATTGGATTACACCTGCTCTTTTAATATCTAACATTATAGAAATAATCTGAAAGATATTACAGATCGCTAAAGAAATAAAACCTTTCAATTGTATTATTAATTAAAACTTTTTATATTTATACTTTATACTTAATCACTTTAATAGTTAATCACCTTTAAAGTTATTTTTTAAAATTAGTTTGATATGGAATTTAAAAAATATAAAAAATTTTATAGACGTAGCAAATATAGGAACGTTAATTAAATATATATGATATATTATTTTAATGTGCTTAAGAATATATTATTGTTTCTCTCACGACTATTCAAGACTTCTGATATATGTCACATTATCTGATATGAGTATCATCTTCATGACAAGATACGTGTACTGATGCGCATTTAATTTATACATCACCGATATTAATATTAATAAAATGGATAATATAGTGATATAGAATATTAATAATATGAATAAAATAGTAATATGGAATACGCTTATGCCAAAATGATATTACAGTAATATACATATAAACTGTGATTATTAAGATTTCAAAAATTAATTTTAATTATACTCGTAATATTCTTTTTTATTAATTCTTGCTACTAAACAGATATTAATAGAAATCAGCTTGCTCTTTTCATTATTGCTCTTTCCGAAAGAAAAGAGAGATCCTAGATAAAAAAATAAGAACGCTTAAAAATTAGCACATTTTTTTTTAGAAATAGCATAAAAGAATAGAAATAGTAAGAGAATGACAAAAAAAGGATTTATGAAAGGGACGAATTCGATTAAACATTGAAGACCCGAGGGAAAATCAGTCCAACGCCGGATGAAGAAGCTGAAGAAAATAATTAGGCACTTACGACGTCGATTATTTGCATGAGCGTGAGGCCAAAGTTCAGCACGAGGGGTTCGGACTCGTTGCCCACCGGCCGCTCCAGCACGTTGTACGAGTCCAGCAGGTCGTTCAGCAGCCTCTTCTCATGGAAACCGCCACTTACCAGCCCTGTGTCCAATCACAATCAGCAGTCAGTGAGAAGTTGCACGCAATCAGTTGCGACGATCTCTCTCGTCCACGTCGCTTGCGTCGCATCGCCTCACTTCGAGGAAAATGCAAGAAATGGGAGCGGGATAACTCAGGAATGACTACTCCCCCCCCTCTCTCTCTCTTTCTCTCTCTCTCTTTCTCTCTCTGTCTCTTTTATTCTGTTGGTGTCCAAGCAACGTTTATCTTCTTACGACTGCACAAGCCCAAATCTACTCCATCTATCTACCTATCCCATCGCTTCTGTAGCCACCCCAATCTTCGGAGTTCTCAACTACTTTTCGTGAATACACTTCGCGAATACAACTTTGAACACTCTCTTTTTCTCTGTCTCTACCCCGCAGTCCTCGTCTCTTTCTTTCTCTGTCTTTCCTTACTCTTTCTTTATTTTTTTTGCTTGTTTCCTATTCCTTTCTCTCTCTAAGTTTCGCTTTTTCCCCATCCTGGTTTTTACCATTACAACCTGCAGTTTATCTTTCTTGAATAAATCACTCTTTTTGTTTTTTTTTTTCTTTAAACTACGCTACCTTTTTTATTATATAGCGTTTCCTCAGAGTTCTATCTCTTCTTCTTTGCGCTCTTTATTTATTTTTAACTTTACCACTTTCTCTCTCTCTCTCTCTCTCTCTCTTTCTCTACATACCCCATTACAAATAAACATTTTGATCCATCGAAGTATAAATCATGAATTTATGGTTTATAAAGTTTCGTAACTTTCGAATGATTTGTTAGTGTTATTAATGATTTAAAAGTTTTTACGTCTTAATATGTTTATTATCTGAGGAAACTTGATAAATTTAACTTCGACTAATTAACTTTACAAGAACGATTTGAAAATTTTTTTTGTAGTATTCTTACTTATATTTGAACATTTGGAAATTAAATAAAAAATTATTATTGCTTTCATTTTAGGAAAACATATCGAAACATAAAAATATAGTGTTCAGCTGTCTAAGTTACAAATTATTATTAATTTGTCGTGTTAAAAATTCTCTCTCTAGTAATTAATAGGTATTAAGTCGATTCAATGGATTAATCCACAGATTAGTGAAGTATTTGGACTTGTAAATAACTAGTAGATATATCGAGGATCTGATACTTGGGCTAAAGTTTTATATTGCGGCAGGAGTTTATCGACACTTATCGACATCTCAAGGAATAAGATATCGTAAAGTTGAACTGGCTTAAAGCCGAACAAGTGTACCAGTAATTTTCCATCAATCAAAATCCAAACGAAAATGCAATATCTGCATTGAAATTTTTAGCAATATTATACAACTCTCTTCGTGGCATGAATTTTATTAATTTGTACATTTTATACTTGCTACGTTTAGTGAACACATTCACTACAGTTATATATAATTTTCTGTTTCGACTTAATTTAATTTTTCTCTAAAAATAAAAAAAGGATAAATTGTCCTTGTTGCTGGTCTTTATACTACATTTAAATAACATGTTAAGATTGAGTAATTGAATAATAATCTTTTATATTCACCATATTTTGATATTTGTATAAAAAAAAGTATGTTTGTATTGAGTCTTCTAACAATAAGATAACTTATTAAAAATTATTGACATGTATTATTTGTTGGATTTTAAGAAAATTTATATTTTTTTCTTTAAAAATTAATAATTGTTTATTAGAAGTACGATTTAGTAAACCCAATGATACAATTTAACGACCCGGTCTCCAAATCATTCTAAAAACTATTTTTTTAAATCTTAATTTAACCTTTCGTAGTCGCACTTCCTGAGAATTTTATATTGGACACACAGGGGGCCCAAGTTGACTTCAACATTTTCATTAATTACCATATTTATAGCTTTTCTTTAAAATCACAAAAATTACTGAATATACTTTAAACATTATAGAATATAGAAATGGCTTTTTAAAATTTTTTATTTTAATTTTAATATATTTAAAAATCAAGGCTGACGTCCAAAGAACCATATGCGGTTGAAAGTGCAAAAAGGATATCTTAAACTTCAGATAAATAGTAGTTTAAGAAGAGTCCCATTTAAAAAAAAATCTTACAAATATAAAGTCTCATATCTTTTTGAGGTCCCTGGACTCCAGGTGACCGAAGAGTTAAACAATAATTCAATGTTTATTTCCGTAAAAGTGCTTTATTGCCAATGAATCAAAATTTGATATAAATACAAAAATATTCTGATCTCTTTAATACTTTTGTTACAATTTTGTTTAAATTTAAAAAGTACGATATAGGTGATTTCCTACTATAAAGTCTTACTATACTTCGTACTCGTTAGCATTCACCCTTTCTCGCGTGTCTTTCCGGTGGAGAACGCACGGAATTTGCATTCCATATATGCATTTGCACTACAGCCCACCCACGAAAGTTGGAACAAAGGCGTAAGGATACGAATTTAAGCACTGCGAAGCGAATCCGTAGACAAGTAAAAATACGAGCAATTACAGCATGAACATTCGCGCTGTATAAATCTCTTCTGCAACGAACGCTGTTACATCGTGATAATCGCGTCTAGGGACCAAGAATCCTTGTGTTAACGTAATATACGAAATATTATCAAAGCACTATTTAACAGAAAATTAATTTATCTTTGTACTACTTCAGTATGAACATACTTTCATATAATAAATATAATTTTTATATCTAATGACAAAAAATAATGATTTATTGTAGAGATGAAATTGAATTATATCGTTTGTTAGGCAGAAATAGTGTTAAATTATATATTTTAATATATTACACATTACAATTATATAATAAAGTTATTAAATCAAATGTAATATATTGTATTACTGTAGATATTATCAATCATTAATGTAATGGTATTATAAGAAAAATAATTTAGTTGAATTAAATAGTAATTCTTGTAAAAAATGAATAAATGAGAATTTTCTGGTTAAATTTATTAGAATTCTAGTTGAGATAACTGATTTCTGATTGATATAATTATTCTGGTAAAAATGAGAATTTCAGTAGATTTTACTAGAAACATAATATCAACTAAATTTTGGTTATCTCAATTAGAATTCTAATAAATTTAGCCAGAAAATTCTGATTCATCTATTTTCAACCAGAGTAATTGTAATCGAGATAAATATTTTTGCTGAGATATATATACAATAATTTCATGAAAGATTCACGTTACTTTAGTAAAACTTACATAACAGTTTGAAATAATGTAATGTGCACAATCAGGAAACCAAAGTTTAATATTATAACTTTAGCAAGTAATATTCTTGTTTAACCTTATCTCAATTTTGTGAATGCAAAGTATTAAATATGACTGCATTTCCTCGCGACTGGCGGTATCTTGTCGTATCCTTCTACGGAATGATGAAAAATGCACGTGCTAGTTTCTTTCCGCTTACGAGAAATTCTCGTTATCCGTGTGGCATCATTCTATTTCTGTCGTGCAACGAAAAACGTCGTGGCGTAAGCCAAATTGTAAAATTGGTAGACATATGGCATCCTTGGGAAATACAACACATAATTGAATTCATGAATGCTAAAGAAAGAAGGGACAAAAGCGACTTCAAGATTTTACTAGGATACCGTGTAAAGTTCGCTTCCAAGTTTATGAAAAATGAAGTGCTGCGCAGAGTATAAAATGCAAAGCACAAAGAGTTGAAACGCAGTTAATTATTACATAAATAAGCCAAATAAGAGATAAATGAAGTAGATAAAATAGGACTTGAAAATTATGAATTTTCTCATTAATTATTTGCATTTTAAACTTTAATTATTTTAATTATTTACACAGCAATAATCAATACACAAAAATCGTAATTTTTTTATATTCTAAATACAATTTTCTCGATTTTTTAATAAAATAAGCATTCAATTTTATACACTGTAAAATGATGTTATCCCCTAATCAAACTGTTAGCTTTTACTTAAAAATACGAGAGATAACTTTTCTATTTTCTATTTCTAAAGAAATAGAAAAGTTCTTGATACTTCAATCACCGCAACTAAATTGCTCCAACATTTCTCATCCAAGTTTAAGCTGCAGCTTAACGATAACATTTTATCATCCGAAGTAGGCAAGACCGTTGAGTTTCATACGGCCATTCACACGGAATTCCGCGGCTATGATCGCGCGATGCATTTCAATCCGCGTTTTTTTGGAAGATTGAGCGGTTTTATGAGCTTACACGAAGCGAAGAAAAGAATCGCTGACACATCTAAAGACCACATAATTTCAACCGAAAAATGAATTTTAATGGAAATGATGATCACAAAACGTACATCTATGAATATATTGTTCTTTGATGTTGGACTGTAGTCGCGCTGCGAAAAAATTTTTGATGTGACTAAGATAATCATTCTATATATATGTATATTCTCGATTCTATTTGTTATATTAATTACTTATATGTAGAGTAGGTAATCCAACAGTGACCTAGTAGTACACTATGAACCATTGCGATATTTCGTAACATTATTTATTATATATTATTTCGCGACATTACCAGATTGTGCTGTTATCATGCAGTGACTTGCATTTGAACCCCTCCTCAACTCCCCAGTCGACTAGCAGATCGTCAAAGACGCCATGTAATATTACATTTTAAGAATGTTAAGTTGTAAAGTAAGTTTTTTTCGAAAATACCCATTTTTTATGTTTTTGTTGTTTTTGTTATATCTATTATTTTTTTCATTATGCAATAATTTTGTATGCACATTTGGCTTTATTATTTTGTAAGCAACTTTTTTCTGTTGTATTATTTCACGACATTATTGTGAAGATTATCATGGAAAAGGTTAAGTGATCTACAATAAATCATTTTGGTGTAGTGAACAATGTTCATTGTAGATCACAAACATACTCTTTTTTACGATAACCTTCAAAATAATAATTCATTATGATAATCATTTAGAATACAGCCCTTCTCCCCCTAAAATCTTAATAAAAATGTATTCATTCGATACGTTTTCACACAGAACGAAAGAATCTGGTAGAAAAACGCAACGGTCGAGGCCTCGATATTCTTGCCATCTTATAATTATCTATTTTTTAAATAAACATTTTTTAATATAGCAAAACAAAAATAAAATTCGCAGTATAAAACATATAGTTCATTATTAAAAATAGCATAATTCATTGTGTACACACTTCTTGTACACCATTTTTCGTTTTCGAAATAATCGAAATTGTGACTAAACTTAAAATATAACTTAAGAGTTGTTGTTTATGTTTGTAGCCTAAATTCATAAATTGTATGCCATAACTCAGATCTTCAATAATTGAGAGATGTAAGCGTTTGAAATTTATATGGTTTATTGTTGGATCACTTACCCTACTTGTAATTAATACATATATTATATAATAATATGGGAAAAAAATTTTATTATTGATATACAAATATTACTGATGTAAAAAATTGTATTACTTATTTAAGAAAGAAGAGTTTTATTTCAAGATCTTTTTCTTGTATAATTTTACAAACTATCAAATTTTACAAACTATTATTAAAATATTATTTAGTAGCGCGTAATATAATATAACGTGAGAATATGATAGTTGCTAAAATTTTTAAATCAAGATATTCATAATAATAAAAAATAAAATTCATTGCATATACAAATGAACAAACAAATTATTTTCATTTTGAATGTCTGAAGGGAAAAAGGATACTTTGGTAATAAATTCTCAGTCTACGTAAATTCACAAGAAAGATATTAATAAGATACTTCTGCGTAAGAGAAAACTGAGCTCCTTATGGCGAGCTTCCACACAATTTTTATCAAAATTTGAATTGTGGTAAGAATGCGGGACTCAGTTATTCCTCTCGAGGCATAAATAAAGATCATGTCAGAAAACCGGGCCAAGATTATCGCATGAAAAATTTGAAAAATGATTTTGGGAACATTTCTTCACCGTTACGTTGACATTTATGAAAATTTTACACGCACAATATATTGTATAATCGAACGATAAATGTCAAGAAATTAAAACGCGTCTAAATTCAATGTCAAATCTTGAAATACATTTTTTTTCTTTTTTCAATATTAGAACAGCAGAAACGAATTTTTTAAATGTTAGACTTCGACTTTATACGTCATGCAATTTATATTACCGCAAATCTCATGTTAATCAAACGGCAGAATTAAAAATCAAGCATTATATATATATATATAATGCTTTTTCAAATAAATTGTCTTTTATTTGTTATTTTACACAGCTGAACAGTCTTTTGATGAATTTTCGTAATATGTTCTCTCATATCCATCGATAAAAAGAGACATCGTCATGGTAACGCATTTGTGAGATAAATCTGTCGCTATAAAACGTCTATGCCCGTATCTTATTCATGCCGGATTTTTGTCATAAATCTATACTTCCATAAAATCTACGATAAGACGACAAGCAATAAAATACCATAGAGTTACTAAGAAACTTTTTTCCTCGTTAGACTCTCGTCACATTTCGCGATTGATATATGGCACTAAATGGAAAATACGATGCAAATGTAACTTTCTTGTTAATAATATTAATCTGTAGACTACAATATAAAAATAATTTTATGTGAATAATTAGGATTCAACAATTTAGAATTGTGACGTCTTTAAACCTTTCTATGAAATATATTGTAAAGAATTTTGGAAACCGTAAAATGTAACGGTAACAGCAAACAAATAAATTGAAGTATGACCTCAATTTTCCAGTCATACTCCATGCACTAACAGTTCTGCAGTAAACATCCGTGAAACGACCATATCATAAGTTTACATCTCTCATCGTGGACAATGCGACCATATATCGATTCACTTATGGAAAAGTGCATATGTTGCACATCACAAAAATAATCTTTTTATCTGCTCTTTTTTTCTACGAGCTGTATTCCATTCATTTTTTCGGACAGAAATTATTATCTTTACGAGATGTGTTTACGCTATAATTTTACATCAAGTTTTCACTGACGATTGAAATGTTTACGCAATCTTCTGTGAACCTCCCTATCTTTATATACATATTTTTTCTCTAAACACACATTTTTATTTCTCATATCTGGCACCAAGGCTGCCACACGCAGAAATGCAAGTTATGCACTGCACAAAGATGCATTAATTGCGTATTAACAAAGAGAAGCGTCAAATTAAGTTAAAAAAATCAATTTTCTATTCTAACTTCTAACATCAGATTTAATATTTTCCGTAACG
This sequence comes from Acromyrmex echinatior, assembly GCF_000204515.1. The sequence goes on from NW_011627423.1 coordinate 74,117, forward strand.
TGTACTCTGTATGTTAATTTAGAATAAGAATGTATGTGATAACCGTATCACATAATCTAAAACTATTAATCGGATCGGATAATTGTTTATTTCCTGGCGTTACTAAAATCTTTCAGTACATACAATAAAGTCATACCAAAAATCATTTTAGCATCAGGATACCGATCATTTTCCTTGGAGCGGAAACGTGAAAAGTAAAAGCTTCTTTATTAACTTTAATGGAAAAAATTATCACTTTTTATATTTCCGCACTAGAAAAAAATTTATACGATCAATATCTCGGAACAAAAATGAAAAATTATATCTTCTCTAAAGATAGGTATTTAAAAAATTATCTTATTTGAAAGATAATTTAATAAATACAAATTTTAAGTAAATAAAAAAAACGACAAAATCTCTTTTGCATAAAACTGTCTAATATGCTAGCAGCGACCTCTGACATAGTATATTTGCGTTTCTCATAACTATTAAAATATTACAAAACATAATTTAGTTTCAACATTTTATTGGAAAACCTATTTTGTACTAAATATGCAATATGTTATACATTTATTACTTTTCATCGAGTTATATCGGATAATAATAACAATATCGATTAATAATAACAACATTAACTCAATCAGAGATTTATCCAATAAGTTAGAAGAATGAAAAAATATTCGTTAGTTATACCACAATTTTAACATTCAATAAACTTTGTTTTGAATTTACTTTATTTTCAAACGAAATCTCAGATTTTCAGATAAAACAACAAAAAGGAAATCAATTTCAGATTTTAACTTTTACTGAGACTGTAATAATACATAATATACCACATTGTAAAAAAAATTCCGTAAATTTACACGTATAATAGATGTAAAAATTACATAATTAGTCCTATAAATATAAAAAATCTCGTGCAATTTTACAGAAATTATGTAATTCCACAAAAATTATATAAATTTGCTTTTATTCTATAAAAATATTTTATTTTATAAGAAAATACATAAATAGCAAGATATTTTCTGTAATTATCCAAATTTTTGTAATGTATTGTCAATGTATTGTCATATTATCGTTCCTATAACTACACATATACATTGTAATTGTACTTTCACAATCTGCTTAGTTACAAACCAAAAAATTATTTTTATTTGCATATTGCAAATTTATAAGCGCGTGTACGTTTACAATTAAGTCTCAAAATTACCATTATAATAGTTGTAATTTTATACAAAAATTTTTTACAGTATATGATATCAATATAAAAATTTTTTACAATGTATATAATATCAATATAATATTTTAATACAATATTAATATATTATACTATAACATAATATACTAATATACTGTAGCATTCCAACCTTTTTTGGCTCACTGCCCCCTTTCTAAATTTTTTTTTTGTTCAGCGCCTCCTTCGCGGATAAACTGGTAAATCGGGTAACCGACAAACTACCTCTAAATAAAACAACAAAAAGAAAATTATACAGAAACAAATAAAAAATGTTACTCACACAGCGTTCTCCGTGTACGACACGAAATCATGCATGAATGACCGCGTTCTATTAATGAACCTGACAAAACAGATGCATTTACTTCGATTATTTCGTACAAGAAAATATTAGCCAAAAGAAATTACACATAATAAAAAAACAAAACCTTATCATACAACTTAAATCAATATGTATGAAGGGCGTATTTGATTTTTATAAAAATGCATAACTATAATAATTTGTATAATCAAGTGAATGTTTAAGTGTTGTTTAGAAAATATTTAGGGGATTAAATTTCTCTGATCTGTTCTTTTGCCCACTTGTTCCTCAACTCCTCCTATAGCCCTTAGGACTAGCAACGCCCACCGGAGGGGGAGGGGTAGTAATACCCACATTGGGAACCTATGTACTATAGTACATTCCTAAGCGGAACAAGCTGATGTCATAATGACTCCAAAATGAACATTAAAAGTCATTTTTCAATCATTTCCGATTTATTATATTTTAATGTTATCATTTTGATGTTATCATGACTGATTATCGTATTATTCTGCTTAGATTAATATACTATAACTATATTAATATAATATATTATAATACTAATATATTGTAATATTAGTATATTATACTATAATATTATATTTACTTATAATATTTGTAGTGTAAAAGAGATTATAAAAAGATGCGAATTTTAATTAAAGAAAAATTGTGTGAAATGGAATTAATTCCGATACATTCTATATACATATGGATATCATATGAAATTTATGCGAATATGCAGTATTTCCAAGACTTACTCAAACGGCATTGTGGATGTCCGCAAATGCCGTGGAGTACACGGAATAATTGGAATATCACAATGGGCGTTGTGCATTGCGATCGTGGCAGATAAGGGTCAATGCGAATCGATCTTATTACAACGACCGTCAGTGATTTCGTAACGGGCATTCGTGTTCCGTAGGGTTTACTCTGACATTTGGGCCTGACTTTGCGGTTGGTTTACACGCAAATTCGCTATAGGGAAGCAGTCATCGTCGGCACTCAGCTGCATCGGTCGACGTAGATTACGGCCGTCGTACTAAACGTCACAACCGATTATGTCGCGAGACAAATGTTGCATTTGTGTGAACAATTGCCCGGTCACTATAAACAGTGTTTCAAGGTGACAAACTCTCTTCTCCATTCAATTGCGATTTGAGAAGCTGCAGAGTTTCGAATATGGCATTATTTCCCTACGTGTTTAATTAAATAATGATAATCCTGAATATTTGCTACTACAATATTGAAAGCTTCAAACTGTAAGTCCAAGTATGGTCTGTCATAATCTCGAAAATCACGATAATTTTACAAAATTTGAAAATGACCGATGTAGAGACTCGCGTTGAGTCCTCGGTGTTTACGTTGATAATGTCAAGTGGAACAATCCGTTATTGACCTGCACTTGGAAAACTAAAACTTTATTGACATATATTGATACATCCAATACGTTGAACTTTTTTACTTGTTCTGATGTAGAGAACTTATTCTTGAAGTTCGTTCAATATTGCAGTCTTATATAGGTACATTACTCATGCACATCAATGCAACAATTTTCACCGGCAACTTCGACAAGCATTATCGCTCGAACCAAAGAATTTACACGTAAGAACACGTCTGAATAAATTGCAGTTTAGAATTCTGCATTGCAAATGCAATGGTATCATTTTGAAAAAATGGCTTAAAATAATTTATCATATTTGTAATTGAAATATTTCAGATTTTGCTAATGTTGCACAATAAAAAAACAATAAACAAATTTGTATTTGTGTCGAACTTTTAATATATTTGAGTGTTAATTTAACATAATATAATTATTTTATTCAAATATTTTGTGTTAAATTTATATTCAACCTTTCATAATCAAATTGAATGTCACCATTTATGAGGAAGTGATGTAATATAAAAATGTGATTTAAACGTAAATTTTAAGATAAATGAATGAACTATGTGTTAATGTAGCTTCTGAATGTTAAAATTACACTGAAAAAAATATGCTTCTACAATTTGTTTATACATTGTGTCAGTATTACTTTTTTTGAAATAAATTTTTATATAATATCTGTATTACTTTCTAATATATTGATTTTGTGTCAAATTAATACAAAATTAATATAAAAATTTGAGTGGACCGTTTGAAATATGTTAAATTTAACACAAATTTTTGCAACGGTGTATTTGTTAGAAAAAAGGAAAGATTTATTTTGCACAGTAAGCTCAGGGAACTAAGGTCAGTTTTCTGGTTGTCACTATCGAGAGCTATTTAATCCTGGCAAGATTCGATCGCTACAATAAAATAGCTTGGGTTTCGAAAGCTGCATCAACCAGGCGATCGATGAATCGCAGCGTCCAATCACAACTGGCATAGTTAATTGTCACGATTGCGGACGATTCGTTTAATAAATCACAATCACCGATTCGAACTCGCACGATTACGTTAGCGTCTCATTACTCTCGCAAACGTCTGTAATGAGCCCATGATAATTGAATTTCGAGGGGTACATTTTCGTGCATGTGACATATACACATTTCAGCGGACCCACTCATTCATAGGTCAACACATGTCGTTATCGAGCGAACCTATGATATGTCACTTCGGAAACACAACATAATGAAGGCTTGTTACGTGATGCAACATAGTTCGCCATCGATGCGATTACTAATTAAGTTGATTATTACTTTTTAATGGCGATGTTGCACGTGGCAGACTTATCTATTAATTTGACGCCTGGATTGTTAATGTCTATCGCATATCAATGATCCTGATTTTACGGAAATTAAATTTGTTTAATTACATGTATTTCAATTACACCTTCTTGCTTTTTACATTCTTAACCGATAAATGCTGTTCTTTTGCTGTTCTTTTGTTCAAATTAGATTACATTAATACCTACACATATATTTTATGAAAAAATATTCGTATCTTTGAAGATTAATTAATATAGTAGAGTCCTCAAATGATTCAAGTCTCACTTCTAAAATTGACATTACTATTTTACGAAATAATTATAAGATTTTTCTAGACAAACAATTAAAAAAAAATTTTTTTTATCGTAACGCAAAAAACTTCCATATAGATTATCAATTTCTTAATGTATTTAAATTGATCTGCGAAGCAAAAGTCACACCCATATGTATAAAATCAATTAAAACTTTTTCTTACTCGAGATTAATGACTCTGGGAATTATTCCAAAAATCATATTCTTGAACATTAATTTACAATCATATATCAAATTAATTAAAACAAACTTGATTCAGTGAAATTAAAGATTAATCCAGATTATTTTATTGTCTTCCTTTGATTACCTCAATTAGCACCATTAAGCTTATTTCCATGATCAATTTCTCAAAAAATCTTAATATACAAGGTGAAGTTATTCGCAGGAGATAGCAAATACGATTCGAATCTGATCTTTCCCAGGATAGTTGAATTCCTCCTCGGGTTATCTTCTTAGTAAGCATAGGTACCTCTGAATACTTTTCCAGCCAAGTTCGTGGCTCGTATACGGAATTCTTGCCAGCAAACTTGAGCCTTTACCGCATGGCGATCGCATACGACTATCGAGTTTGCCTCTCGACGATGAGATCGCGTCTAGAGGACGTGAATGTTCTCCAAAGTAGATTTCTAGCTATGGGCCTCAGGTGGCTAGAATCAGACACTAGCACAATATGTGAATAAGCAAGAGGACAGGTACTTCACATAGAATCTGAGACATGTTTGCTAGGATTCCAGAGCTTCTGATTACATTTAGGGATATGTAACAGTAATTATGTAACAGTAATTATGTTTTAGTTTTTAATTACAAATTAAAAGAAGAATATTTATCTCCAATTTATTCTACTTCGCATTTTATTCATGAAGATACAGGACCGTTTCGTCGAAATCACTACAGTTATGAGGCTGGATGAAATAGATATTCATAACGTCGGCTAGCTCCGCACGATTTCAAATTTTTGATGGAGCAATTAATAACTAATTTGATTTCAATCGTGTACAAAGAGCTCTACAGTTAAACAAATCCAAGCGATAAACACATTTTAATTACGAGCTTCATCATCGCCCCATCAACTGTGCCAATTATAATTACAACTTGACGCGAACTCGCACGCTCTTTTGGCGTTAATTAAACACGCTCTATTTATATAATTGATGCAAACCAAATTTTCATGAGCGACTCAGTGGCCCTTTCGAACTTTTGCACCACGTTACCTTGCAAACAGAGTTCGATTAATTTGGAATTAGTCGACGGAGCATGCAGATGTTCATTGGTTGTTGTGGATATTATACATATATTACAAGATTCGAGAGCTATTTAGATGAATTTCAAGTTGGTTTGGCATTCCATTCGCAGAGATGAAAAAATGATATTTGATTTAAATTGACCTGCGAGAAACTATATTACATTTTAAGTGATTCTGGTCCACGATATTGATTGCCAAGGAATTAGAGCAAAACTCCAAATTCGCTGACAATGTCCATGGCATAAATCATATTCCGTTATTTAACTAATTTAACATTGGAGTAATGTTTATAATAAATAATTGTTTCCTACATCTAATTATTTGTTATGGATAATTTTATTCCGTTTTAATTTTGCGATAAACTTACTCATGATAAATTACGCAAGAGTTCAACAAAGATGAAGTAATTTAAAGGACATTTATTAGATTGCAAATCCTATTATATGCAAATTTTCCTTCATAGTTTCCTCTTGTCGATTATGTACACAAGTTCGAGAATCCGTTGTAATGTCGTTTGTTGTATAGCACAGCGAAAGACATAAACGCAGTATTGTAATCCGTAAACTACTACCGCGCGCAATTGCGACAAGAATCGTTACCATTTTCCACTAGCATCGTATAACTACGAAGTACCGTATTTCTTACGTTATTGCACTATCGTCGTTTTACATCTCCAAAAAAGTATGTTCTTGTTGCAAGAACACTACGCTTTAACAGAATTCCGAATTTTATGAACGTAGAACGCTTGTTTTAGCAATTACGTCTAATTAAACATTTTTTAATTGGTTTTATATTTTTAATATTTTAAAATTAGTTTCATAACTATTTTTCTAATCGTTCATAACTATTTTTCACACATCTCTCCGTGAAAAGGGGCTCTATTGCACCAAATTAATTGCGTTCTCGTTAGTGTTTGCATGGGTGGTTTGTGACCAGGAACCGATCGGCTTCATTGCCGTTTAATTACTTCCGGGGCGAATAGTTTCAATTGTCGAGGGCGCGACGACCTTCGAAGCTATGGCTAATGAAACAAGCAAACGATAGTGCATTATTCTTAAAACAAACTAGAAATCATATGTTTTATCATAACAATTGAAATTCATGAAGATATTATTATTATTATTATTATATAAAAATAATAAAATATAAAAGGAAGGAGTAATTGAACAAGATAGAAATATAAAGAAAAGAATGT
>NW_011627423.1:86622-164816 GCF_000204515.1 Acromyrmex echinatior
AAAAAATTCCTAATATGAGATATAAAGGTTTCCTTATATGAAGTGGTATCTCATAACAGGGAACTAAGGAACAAATAGATAAGCTTTTTATTTTTAATAGATATGCTTTTATTATATTACATAAAAGTAAGAACAAAAAATTTTGAATTATATATAATAATTATATATAATAATTTTATAATTTTTCGGTGTGTGTGTGTGTGTGTATGTGCGTGTGTGAGAGAGAGAGAAATCTTAACAATAATAAAATCGTTTCATCATTTTAACGTATCGTTCAATAGTATACTTTGAGATATTGAATTGTTTAGATACTCTCATATTAGCTAAAAATATCCTAAGTATTTCAACGTCTTGTAGTTTCACGATCAATCTAATTTTTACAGTTAAACAAAAATCATTATACGTGTTTTCCTATCAATACGATCTTATTCGTAAGGTCGTACGAATAGAAAAATGTAGGATATGTTGAATTGTGTTTAATTACAGAAGTTAGATTTGATGATCATGAAACTATAAGACGTGGAAATCGTAATATGAGATACCCAGGGTATTTCTAATATAAAATAACTCATGCTCCTATGTTATAGTGGAAATCGTTGCTAAAGTATAAATGTTATTGTACAAAAAAGACAACCGGAATGAACCTCGAGTGACTATATCTGCGATACTTGATTCCAACTATCTGAAAACGAGTTCTGGTACAATCTATCGCATGCTCATTTTTCGCGCACGCTGGCTGTGTTTGTTTGGGTTTTAAAAACATTTAATAAAGGTTTTTAATTATTAAAGCTTATTAAATTCTTTTCAAAATGACCTATTATTTTTTTAAATTCTGCCCATAGATTTCTACTATTTACCCAAAATAAACTCAGTATCTTATAGGGACCTTTCCTCTATTGATTGTAATAGAGAAGTATTTTAACTTCTTAAAAACATTACATAAATTCATTTGATACTCATTTGTGTATAATAAAAAAGTAGCAAAAAAAAATATTCTAATTTTTATTAAGATAAAGATTTTGCAATTAAGCCTTTATTCCGCCCATCCCTTCAATTGTTGTTGCATCATAAGTTGTAGAAATATTACAAACTCATTTTTACTATTGTAATTTAATTTTAATCTCACAATCAATTCATCTAACTCGTATCTTTTTCTAATTCTAAGAGAAGAATCTTTTTTTTTTTCTTAAAAAAAGATAAAGTTGAATTAAGATTAAAATTAATGTAGAAACGGGCATCCGCCTTTTTCTAAAACTGATATTACGTATTTTTTCTTTCTTTTGTTTTTATAATATGACAATTATTTAATTGAAAATATTTGTAAAATATCAGGCATTATTGCATTTGTCTGTTTCTTTAAGATTATAACTCTCTCATTTTATATAATCACGTGCACTAATATTCTTTAATAAGTTCATTATAACGTCCAACATGGAAAGTGCACTCGTGCGATTAATAATTTAATAAACAGGCTTGTCTCATCCAGTGAGATCATAAACGCAATTTATGTCTTCAGTGACACGTGACGATCTGAAGAGCGGCTCCGGAGACCTTCGTCCTGAAAATCCCACAGGATTTAGACGTTAAATACACTAGCGGCGCGCCGCCGCTTGCGGAAGGGATTCCGCCGTTAAATAAACCGGCCGAAACGACGTGCCGTTTAATCATCGCTATGGGTATTGTATCGCGTGCCACACTTGACGAAATTACCGACTGCAATTATGAACACCGGCCGAACTTGATCAGTTACCAGTTAACGTTCATAGGTAATTGATTTTTAACGAGTTCATCGATTCCGTTGAGGGGATTTTCGGCTTTCGGGAGTTCTCACGAAGCAAACGCAAGTATTCTCATGAATGTTGAACGTGAACGAAATTCGAATGTGAATTCTAAGATATGGAACAGTGATAATTAAAGTAGAAAAGTTTTAAAAAAGCAAAAAACTCAAATCTCCTATTTTTTTTTAATTACGATAACGCTGAAAAAAGTTTTCGCGTGCATATTACAAGTTACCTGTATAGATTTACGTTAAAATTAAATAAAAAATTCTTTTTATTTAATTTTAACAATACTTTAGACATTAATTTTGTAAAATTAATTGGAGTTAACGTGCAATAAAATCTAGAATGAATATTGCAAGCCATTAGCTTTGTGTTTCTATATCTCTCATAGTTATATCTTATATCATATTTTATATCTTTTGTTTACAGAAGATTGGACGCGCGACGCAACATTGAATTACAATTGATCATATTTTATAATAGAAGTAAACTTTACAGATATCTGTTAAATTACGCCGTCAGTAGGGAATTGTAATTATCTATTTTCGCAAGTAGATGGAATTTCGCAAGCGTGTCGTGGAAAGCCATTTTCGCCTGTCGTGTAATCGGAAAAATGTTCATCCACTGCGACTACGGGATAATGTCGCGTCGTATCTACTCGAACGGAGAGGACAATTCTCTCAGGACATTTGAAAGGGATCGAATTGAATTGACGTCGGGATGTGATCGTGTATAGCAATTTGATTTTATTACAATACATATGCGTTTTATCGTGGGAGATAATAATAATAATAATAACCATTTTATCTACATGCCATTCGAACAGAGTTCTCAAATTTTCTTAAATTCTTATCACAAAACTTACTTAAATTCTTCGTTCCATGAAAACCATTTCTGTGCAACGTAATTCGCACGTGTATAAGTAATGATAATGATATGTCGTACATAAATTCACACCGAATTATTAAGCACTAAAGATCCAATTTGACCATAGTTTAGGATCTTTATTTTCTATTTGTTTTGCATTTACATTACGGTTTTAAAAGATACTTTGTTTAATAATAATATTATCATTTACAATACATAATTCAGTATTCCACGATATTGTCACGATTTATTTTACTCGAAACTTGAAAAGTGAATAAAGTTCTACTATAAAGTCTGTATGATTTTTATTCATGTTTATCACGTTCTGAGAAACTTCGTCTGTTTCAGTAAACGCGAACTCTCGTTCAGTCGGCGCCTCGAGTACACAATGGAAAACGGCCAAGTATTTTATCGACTAGGTGACCCTAAAATTTCACTTCGCAATGACTTCCGGGTATATCTCGCGCGTATCTTTGGCACAATAAATCATCAGCCGCTTTTCAACATTGCGCAACCGGGCGAGCTTTAACCGGGCACAAATATTACTTCAGAATTCCGCCATCAGTGGCAAGTTTGTCCTTTCAGCGGCACTGTAGTATCGATCATGGTTAGCGGAGAGTTCACGAGCCTTCATTCGCTGCAAGTATAATTCAAAAATGTCCTCGGGCGTTTAAGGTATGGCAGCAGCCCTTTACCGCTAGCTAATTATGAACGTTCATGCTAATCAGCACATTTGATTGGCAGTACAGTTAATGTTCTATCAGTAGCATACGGTAATCTAACAAGTGACCTGTAAAACGATTCTAAATTAACGAGAGACAATATTTGCAAAATTAACAAACTATTTTTGATTGTTCCACGATGTAAAAAAAGGCACACTCGATATCGGATTATTTTATTTATTTAATCTTTTATCATTATTTTATACACTCAGTTTTTATAAAAAGAGTACAATATTCAAGTCGCTTCTACCTATTTGCATTTCATCGCACGAATTGTGCGGAAAAGTGTCACCTATGTTGACAATACTTGAGCGAAACGCTGCAATGAACCGTTTACTGAAAAAATTAGCGCCACGTGCTACGCTCAAGCTGTACGTAGCCCAAAAAATTTCACGCTCCAATTAGTATTGTGGCAGATAGGATTCGTGACTATGCGCATTCGATATAGTCTCTCTTCAATATAGTCGCACATCGACGATAATAGCTGCAAGTGACGAATTTTTGCAAATTTTAACATCAAACGAAATTTTGCCGAACTCTCGGAGGATCGTTCCAAAAAATATACAAAAATTTGTTAGTGTGGGTACATTCGTAAAGTGTTATACAAAATTACAAAATTACTATACGCCGAGATCAGATTTTTTTGTCACGCGATATTTACATAAACAGTGTGACAAAATTTATATACATTTTGCCAAGAAATTAGATTATATTCGCATACATGTAATACTATATATATATATATATATATATATGAAAATATTACACGATGTTAAAAATAAAAAAAATAATTAATTAGAAAAGAGAAGACAATTAAAAGTTAATATTTATAACATAATTGTAATATTTTTAATAAATACTATGCTGTTATATAAATATACATTATATAATTTTTAATGTAACTATAGTTTAACATAGTTCTAGTATATGTGAGTTTTATTTCCTACCTTTTTGTACATTTTATTACTATATTATTTTATTTTAAAATGAAATTTTATATTCTAACAATAAATTAGACTTCTTGAACGTATTCGCGAGAGAGCGTTTTAGCATATTGCAAGACAATTCGTTGACAGCAAAAATCAGCACGTCCGACCAAAAACGGAACTTTCTACTCGAAAGAAAAATACGGATCTAGAACGAGAACACGCAATTTAATTCCGGAAGCAAGATTGAATCTTGCAATGTATGTGCCATGAGATGCACTTCGCCTTGCGTTACACCCGTTACATGCAGTTACATATTGTACGGTACCGTAAACACGCCTGCGATACCGCCCTAAGTAGCACGAGCAATAGCACGTAGTACCATAAATAGTTGCGCTAGATATTTTTTGTAAATAAGTAGTGAAGAGTTGCGCAGTACTTTTGTAATAGGAAAATCGCCACGTAAAAATCGCCGCGGAGAAAGCTGCTGTTTTATTCATTGCGAGTGACATTAAGAATTTTCAAGAAAGAATCAGATTTTTGAAAAAAAAATATTAAATTCACTTGGAACTTGGAAAAGAAACTTTTATCTTTGGCTTCTTATTTACGTTCACATTCATTCTTCTTTCTCAATTAATGAAATATATTTTCTTGTCGACAACACAAATCTAAAAATAAAGTTTTCCGGGATCTGATTGTTTGGAACTATTAAAATTTTATAATTTTGATTTTGAAATATAATTTTGATATCTCTAATAATTAATTGTAAAGGAGTGAAAGTGTATGCCTTTAAAGTACGTTTTTCTCTTTTTTATATTTCCGATTTTTTAGTAAGTAGGTAATTAAAAAAAAAACACAATTTTATAATTGTGTCATTGTTGTAGCAAATAAGTGATATATAAATTATGTGTTGTATCCTTAATTTGTAAAAATTGAAAGAGAAAGAAAGATTAATTAAATTTTAAAATTTATTTAATCTTTATATTTATTTTATGTAATATTCAGTGTGATAGTACGTCATAGTACAACACAGAAGAATAAAATTTGTTAAAGATAACACGTTATTTTGCCGATTCTTGTTCTAATAGTTATTCTACCGTGATAAATTCGATCAATCGAACTGAGCATTTGTATGGGTGAAACAGTCATCTGGCAATATCGTCAATACAATTTATCGTTGTCACGTATATTTTTCAAAGCAAGTTACGACGCGATATCTAACGCAACGGACGTGTAAAAATGATTGAGGACCTTCATACAAATATCAAGAAAATATTATCTGTCCGATGAGGCATTCGAGATTATATCACGTGCCATCTTCCCGAATAACACTCGTACTATGAAGAGCTTGCGCTCGATATAATTTGTATTACACGGTAACTCATACTTCAAGGAAAAAGAAAATCGCGGAGAAAGCTGCTGCGCATTACAAGTAAAAATAAACCCATCGAAGGTTGATAAATTTTTTTTCACGTTGCTTGCATCCTAACGTTACAGAACGTTGTTAATTATGTCACGCGGTGACGCCACGTGTAAAGACGGCCATATAACGCGGCATACTCTCTTTAAAATACTTATACCTCATATTTAACATTTTGTATTTTAAACACCTCAAATGACAAATATTGAAATTTTCATTTTGGAATAATAATAACAAAAATAATATATTGCAACGTGTATTTTACCATATATACGTATATCAAGATACAGAAAAATCTTAATCCGCTCAATATTAAATATAATGCAGCTGATTCTTTCTAGGAGCTTTATATTTAACACTGTGTTTTAAACGTCGTAAATAGAAAATATTAAAAATTTCATTTTATGATAATAATAAAAATAAAAATTATAGAAACAGTAAATTATAATGTACTTTTTATCACATGCGCATATCGACAAGCAGAAAAATCTAATCTATCCTATATCAAACGTCGATGCGCGTGACTGATCGGTCGATTTTCATTTCCTTTTTTGCCTCGAGAGCATCTCGTGCGCTTACTGAATATCGCTCCCTTTCTTATTAACGCGATCATCCGAAGCGTACCAGCTGCTATGTAGATTTCCTACGTGAACGTTTGTCAGGACATAAACTTGTACTATAATTATCGCTATAATCTGAGGTATTGATTACGCGGCGCACAGAATCAATAACCATCACTGCATTGGCTGATGGTCGTTGATAGGAAACCATAAACAGTTTATAGTGGACATTGAAGGAGGATTTTTACACTTTAGTCGATAAAAAGATTTCCAATATTGTATACAATAAAATTACAGGATTTACGTTGTATGCGATCTTGAATTACGACGCTTTCTAATCGATTGCCGTCTATTAATTTATCAAAAGACGCGTATTCCGCAATATTTGTGGCTAGACAATATTAGCCAAAATTTTTTTAAGTAATTTTAAAACATTTTTGTTCTATTTCTATTGTTTTGAATGCAATTTAATCTGTGTTTTTTGCTGTGACTGTATAAGTAGGGCCGCGGTTCAATTTATGCTCACACGCTTAAAAATCATTTCATCCTTGTTATTTGTCAAATATTAAACAAAGACAAATGATGCTCATGAGTCGTCAACTACAAAAAATCCTACGGATTTTTGCTTAACTATTAAATTTAAAAATTTGTGAATTTTTTATTTAAAGTAGTCATTTTTTATGAATTTTTGCAATAAAATTTCTTTGAAACATTGTAATTAATTGAAAATAAAATATTATTTATTTGATTCATATTTATCTGTCTTTGTCTGACTTCGAGGTATAAATTTCGCACGTTTTGAGCTAAAAAATACGTATTATAGTCCAGAGATATAGCGTGATAAAGTTGCAGGGCTTCACAAACTCTAATGTTATAAGGAAGGTAACTAAAAATAACAATAGCATACTAAAGTTAATAATATTCTTTAATAATTTTTCCCTAATTAATAATTAAATTTTTTTCTAATTAATAATATATATTTCATATTTTTATTAATAATCAAACAGCATTATATTTCCATATTATTTATTCTTGTAATTAATCATCTCTGTAATTAATTAATTTTTAACTGAAGATATGTTTGCAATAAATTGTTTTTTTTTTATAATTATATGAACTAATCAAAACTGACACAAATTAATTGAATTATCGCTACATCGTGCAAAATATAGGGGAAAGTGCCGGGGTGATTTTGCGCAACGGATAATTATGCGCATTTTGGTTTAGCACTTTTCCGATAAATGGAGCCCTTACCACAACGAAATTTCTAGGCTACGTAGTTCTTTTATAAACGTAATTCTTTTCTGATATAACCATAAGTTACATAATTTGAAAATGTAGTTAACAGCAAAAGTGAGAAAAAATGAATTTACATATTTTGATAGTAATTTTGATAGTAATTAATACGGAAAATAGGACGATAAGTCCGTATTATTATTTTGTTTATTTAATCGCACATACCTTACTAAAATAGTATTATTATTATATGCGCGCGCGCGTGCCTTTTGAATTTATTATTCATTGAATTAAGTGAAAAAATCTTTAAGTAATTATTTTTCTTATCAAATCAATTTGCGGCGGGAAATTATGCGCATGAACAATTCAAAATTTCCTCCCAATGAAAAGTGCACCATTTGCAAAAAAAATTCAGAAGATAGCTCTGCCTGGTCGACAAATTAAAAATAACACGATATTAATGTTGTAATTTCGTATTCCACAGCATTACATAACAGCCCAAGGAACACACCAAGTCAAAAGAAAGTAAAAATTTAATTGTAAAATGACATTGACATCAAAATAATGATATTTTGTTACAAAATTTGATTGTTTATTGATTTTAAGCATCAAAACAAAGTCATTGTAACGCCATTTTTATTTTTTGTTGACTTTTGTGTTCCTTCGAAATTACATTGGCTGCGTTCACTAAACAAAAAGGAAATTAATCTGATAATTAATATGTTTATTTATTATAATCTATAATGTAGAATAACTTGTCTATTATCTTTAATATTATAATCTTTAATATTATATTCCTTACTTACTTGTTACTGTTTATTATTTTTCTCTAATGCCATGTAAGATTATGTAACGCTCAATAAACGGTGGAGCGACTTAAAATTACGCTTACCTTAATATTAAACATATTATCATAGATTAATTTTTTGCTCAGTAAGTTCTTAGTGAGCGGTTTTCTTTGCTAAACGCAGCCATTGTACAGTGCGAAATTACAATACTGACATTATGTTACTTTTAATTTGTGTTGACTGGATCAACTGGATGACTTTTGAATGCAGCCTGTGTTTTGAATGAATCCATGAAAAATGCAATAAAGTTGATGACGCTAACAATTATATATGCGATTTTTGTTTAAATAATTAATTTTTCCAATTTTGTTATTTCTTCAAAAAGTATAATATTTATATTAATTTTGTATTTAACATTAGTGTAATAATATATTTTTTCATTTTTTTATCAATATTTCATGAAACATTTTTCATGAAATGTTTATTTTATTAATTTTATATTATAATTTCTTATGATTTTTGTTTTATCCGACAATTTTTCTCTTTTTTTATGTTTTGCCAATGTATTAGATAAAAAATTATTTAATATGAAAATGCATGTCGAAAGAAGAATTATAATTTGTATTTATTGTATGTTAGATTTCAACTTCTAAACTTAAATCGTAGCAATGCATTCTCCTTAAATGCACACAATTCCTTCACTTTTCCCTATATATGAATGACGCGGAACCTAACGTGTGTGTTTTGTGTGTCCAGCAACATACAATATACATTTATAGAACAAACTTGATTCCCGAAGGAGAAACTTGGAACATTTGACCACCAACTTAACAGCCATCTTGCAAAGTTACTTTCTAGGAGTTGTATGATTTGTTTGCAACACTTTGTAAACATGTATTTCTGAGTGCTCTGGAACATAATGAGTGGAACCAGAGTACATACATACCTCTTCATACCATTCAAATTTAGCGTCTAGGTGCATTAAAAAATTAAATGCATATGCTTTATCATGTAAATCCTTAAGCTTAGTGCTGAATCTCGTGAAGAACAACTTTAATTTCCGCCTCAACTCCTTCTTCACAACATATGTATGTCATATTTTTAAATTTGTTAAGGTAGTTTTTTAATAAAGTACCGAAAATGTAAAGTACCTCACTAGAGCCCATCCAAAATTAGAAATATCTGCATAATTTGAATAAAATATTAAAACGTATATATCTTAATGAAATAATATGGAATATATGATAATAAATTTAGAGCTGCATCTTCATCGAACGATAAGATGAGATTATTTTTAGTTTACTTTTCGAGGTTAAATTTATATGCAAGTTTATGCACGTAAATATCTTTCCAAAATGGCCGTTGTTTATGCATTTACATAATACAAATATGTACATATATAAATTATCTATATTTTTTACATTATTGCGTTTATAAATAATTAAACGTACAGAACTAATCTTTTTATCCTTTGAATAGGAATCTTTTTAAATAATTGTCAAATCTTCAAACCTAATTAAAATGAAAAAAATTTTAAAAGATAACGTATTAATTATATGCTAAAAGTGTTTACACAATGTGAATTACGCATTTAGATTTTGTAGAAAAATTGGACTTTTACAAAAGAAAAATTTAATTTCTTTGGAAATCCAATAATTAAAAACCCAATATAAACAAAACTTCTTTCGAATTTACAGCATAAAAAATGTATTATAAATTTAATATTAATTATTAATTTATGACAAAATATATTATAAATTTAATTCATGCTTATAAGTAATATTTACTACGTTAAAAAGAACATTTTTAAAAAATTACGATGATTTATCGCTGATGAGATGAGATTGTCTGAGAAAAAAGATTCGACAATGGATGAATTCTATAGCTTCACATTTGCGTGCAAGGGAAGTAAATCTTTCGAAATATAAACGTAGCAAAGGAAACGCGCAAGCACTGAAGAACGTGGAGAATGCAGGTCGGTAGATGATGCTTGCGCATAAGCATGTATTGCTGCTTCTCGGAGAAATACTTGCCCTATCCTGTTGAAATATCCCGCCTTATGCGGGATGTAACTTTAACGCGCGTCTACTTTGGCATACTTGAGGAACTAACGTGATATCTCTACGTATAGAGTAGATCACCGCGAATCAGATCACAGGACGAACTGAATTAATGTAAATATTGAGACAGTCAATCGAGCATTAATTTTATTATTTTTTGTATCAAACTGTTTTTGAAATAAAAAGATAATACAATTAATGACAAATATTAATTCATCCAATTTGCTTCGACCTATACTGCATTTTTTAACAGAAAATGACTTTTTATGCTAATTGAAAGGCTATTTCAAGTGGATTTCTTTCGAAATTTGACTTTGTCTTTTTTAAATAAAAATTTTATTATTAGATTGCATATCCGTACATTGTACATGTATACATTATATGTAGCAAATTATTTACTTTTAAATTAAATGAATTTGATTTTATTTTAACAATAAGCAAGCAATGTCAAAAGTAGAGAGTAAGAAATTATATATTTTAATCTTATTGTTTGAAATTATATATTTAAATCTTATTGTTTGAGTATGAGTATGCCTTTAAATAGAGAATTTAAAGATTATAACGTAAATTTAAAGCTTATGATGTTAATAGATTAATAATTATTTAAAATAAAATACTTTTATGATAATATTATGAATAAAAATTATAATAATTTTTCAATTAATTTCTGAAATCATTAAAAATAAATAAATGTATAAATTTTATTATCAATGGAAACAATAATAAAATTTATTTATTCATTTATATTTGCGAATTTTTTATTAAATTATAGTGTCAAAATAAATTATTATATTTATTTTTTATTAAGTTTCAAATTTATAAAATCATTCCCAAGCAACACAAGTCATGATAACGTCAAAATGACATTAAAATGAATCGGAATGATTGAAAAATGACTTTTAATAATCATTTTAGAGTCATCTTGACATCATTTTGATATCATAATGATTTGTTATTTACTGTTGTTTGTTATCGTATATGATTGTTTGAGATATTTGATTTCTACTTAGATAGTAAGTGTAATTCTTACTTAATAAAATCCAATAGATTTTTTTTGTTTATGTGTCTCTGTTATCGTATAGTGTTAATGTTTTTAAAAAATGAACGGATGGGAATAGTAAACTAACCACAGCATGGAACTGCATGATTCATTTAGTGACGACTCTTATAATACTTACTCAAAATTTTATTCCTTTAAAGAGATTTTCCTCAGTGATAAATGTTATAAGTTCAGTTCCCTCATGTCCAATCTCGAAAACTAGACTTATTCGACGTGTTTTTGCACGAAATGAACAAAATTTGCAAAAAGAAGTATTGTTTGCGAAGCAAATGTTTGTGTTTAAAATATATTTTTATAAAAGTTTTATTAATATGTAGCCAAAGATGTAGCTTAAAATATATTAATCTTTATTTTAATAATCTTAGTCGAATTACTCTGGTCCGGGAACTAGTTGAATCAGATGGAATGCATTAGAAAAATGCATTTTTTTTCATATTAGTTATCAGTTTCCCCTTATTATTAAAATATTATTAGGTAGTCAAATGTATGTAGTAACTGTAGAATTCAGTTTTTCGATAAGTCTCTTAATTTTGTTTGAAAAAATTCTAAACTAAAAAAGTCTATTAGCCCCGGTCTCCCCTACAACATTCTGGTATTAATCGGAATAATTAATAAATTATGATCTTTGTCTGTGTGTGTGCGTGCGTGCGTATGTGCGTGTGTGTCAATCGCTCGTCCGTAAGATTCGCTCCATGCAGTTCAGCATGTGATAGCAAGGGATCCGATACGCATATTCAAGGATAATCTAAATGTTAATACATTACAGCTTCAAAGATAATATAGACATTAATATCATATTTCATTGCGCTCCGAAACAGCCACTATCAAGGCGAATCGATCTTGCAGTCTTTATATTTCGTACGTGTACCAAATATCATAAATATTTTTGTTTTATTAAGTAGATAAAGAAGAATTACAGATAAACAGATAATAGATATACTCTAAAACGATTCATAAAATTTAAGCAAATTCCTCTGTAAAGGCCAGATAAAAAAAATGTTAAATGTTTTTATTTCTTAATGGATTGATAGATATAATTATGAATATTTAGTCTTTTGAAAAAAAAAACATTTAAAAACCTAAACTCTATAAATAATTAGTTGCGTGTGTTTTACGAATAACAAGAATAATGTCGTTGAACGATACATGTTAGGAAATTCAATTAAAAAAATACATTGATAAAATTGAAAGTTAATTGAAATTAATATCACCGGTACACGTCAAATTCCAATTACTGCTTTGAACATCACTCTACATTTTTCTTCATCGCTTTAATAATCTCAGAATATCTACATACATTATGTTATTGCCCTTTTTCAACATGACCATCTAGTAACAAAAGCATTTATGATGCTTACTGTACGTCTGGGAGAAAAAATGGTCGAGCTGTGTGGCACTCCGGTAAATCCACAGCAGCAATATTGCCTGCCGCTAACGTTTCGACGGCCAACATTTGCCCCGTTTGGTACGAGATTATTAAGGCTCTCCTGGAAAAGCGTTATTTTTTACCAAGAAAACAAAGCGGTGTCCGAAGACGCTGCTTCGACTCAACAAATGCAGATGATTAATAACACGATTGACATTGGTTAATGATAAGAAGGATGATTTCGATAACTTTATGCTCTACATTTAATTATAGAGATGTGAAAATGTTTTTCGAAATTGTATCTAATGCTGAAACAATCGCAGCGGTTACATATCATTACAATTAATAACTTTTTAAATAGATATATTATAGAAATAACACTTTCCAAACTCAAAAAAAATAAAAATTGAATAAATAAAATAAAAAATTATAAAAATTTAAAATAAAAATCTATAAGTAAAGTGTAACATAAAAATTAATAAATAATAAATGAAAAATTTTTATTAAATCATCTCTCTTATCATAAATCGCTATTTCTTTGTTGCAATTAGTTCAAACGATGAATGAAGTATTTACATAGTTCTCATGAATATCCAAATCATTGCATTCTTCTTTATACTTATCTAATTAGTGCTACTTTTTTATCACAGTAATTTTTGCTGCGATAATTTGTGATATTCTCGGTGTCACAAATCTTTCGTCCGCACGATTCGGACTTTCTCACTTCACTGAACTTCCGAGTACCGTTGCGACGTTTGCCCTCCACCGACATCGAAATGCCGTGAACGGACGGTAGTTCTATCGGACAAGATCCGTTATCCTTCCGCAGTTTTCGTCGCGTTTGTCGTTTTTTCGTGAAAAAGTACCGGCAAAGTGGCCGGGTGGCGTGCGAAATGTAAACGGATTGCCCGTACTGTGCCCGACATTAATGCCCAAAGTTCACTGTGGGTTCTCCCTCGCTACTTCCGTTGTGCCGCGACTTGTGAGACTGTGATATACAGCAAGCCCAGTGTTCCCGGTATGTTACGAAACATGTTGTTCGCACGAATTTACCCTTTCACACTTCCGACTTGTACGTATACATATACATACATGCGACATACTTTTTCTTCATTTATGACATGCAAATTTATACGTCGTCATGAAATAGTCATTAATCACGTAAATTAAACGCCCGAATTGATATCTGTATTTTATTAACATCAGGAATTAATATGGCTAAGAAAAAGATTTGACATTTGATGTTAGTAATTTGTGATTGAGTTAATATTACCGTTGCATGATGATACAGTTAATTGCATCCTAAATTCCCTCTTAGAGTCGCTAGGGATAAGTTCATATGACTTGTCGGTAATTTACTTGGTAGACCAACGAGATTTCAATCAATTACATGATTACATCTGCAAATAGCACTCATACGACGATATTGAATATATATATATGTATATATATATATATATATAGAGAGAGAGAGAGAGAGAGAGAGAGAGAGAGAGAGAGAAATACACACACACACACACACATAAGCATATATCAATTTCTCCGTAGTGCCTTCAACTTTGGATTAGTTTACATCGAAAATACTTTTGAGATTTTGAGAAAAATTTTATGAAATTCGAACTAAGTTTCCTCTAAGAAATGCTAAGAATCAGTTCATGTCGATAATTTAATCAGTAGACCACCGAGATTTCAATCAATTACACAATTATATCTGCAAATTGCATTCATTATGACATTATTGATTATATATACAAGGTATATATCAATTTTTCCATAGTGCCTTCAACTTTGGATCAGTCTACATATTTCTGAAATATTATTTAAAAAATTTTAAGAAATCCAAATTGACTAACTTTGAGAAACTTTGTTAAGTCATAAAAAGAATTATTGTGAACTATTATAATGATATATATATTATAATTGAATCATTCTAGAACTATCAAAGAACTTTTCTGTATTTTAAAAGTAAAATGTGTTTTTTAAATGATAAAAATTCTAAAAACATTTTTATATGATGGAAAATTATTTTTACATTTTGAATAGAATTTTATTTCTTCTTTATATCAAACCTGAGAAGTAAATAATTCTAAAAATATTTTTAACGCAGAAAATACAAGTTTCGATTATATGATGTTCTTAAACGTATTTATTCGATATTCAATTTAAACAATAATATTTCTACAACGGCCTTTTTTTATTATCCGTATTTTACAAGAAACACAATAAAAAAATATAAAAATGTTTAGTTCAGAAATTAAAATCTTCTGCACTGCTAATGCGCTTGTGGTTTCGATTATAATTGTTAGTCACATAATCACTACAGACACACATATTCACATGCGCACGCACGCATGTACTATTACGAACATTCTATTTTGCTATCAGGCATATTCAATATTAATGCTATGTAACGATTGTTAATGGACTTAGCGAGAGAACCACATTAAATGGTTATAATCTTTTAATGCACGTGTAAAGCAATGATCACTCTTCAAAAATGAAATGAAAAGCATAGAGAGTGATTGATGCATTGTAACAATCATAAAATAACAATTTATACATCACATTAATTAAATCGGTCGTCATGTTATAGTTTACAAAACATTAATATTAATAATTATCTTGCGTTGATTAATTGAATTATTTTATCTTGAAATAATGATAAATTAATTAAATGATTAATCTTACATATAATTATATATTTTTATTTACATGCACGTTTTAATTAGAATTGTAAAATATTTTATTAATTAAAAACAAAGCAATATTTTATTTTTTTAATTATAATGTATAGATAACCATAAAGTTCCAATCATAAAAAGATTATGTTGGAAAGAAAATAATTAGCAAAAAAAAAAGATTTTATATGTACTGAGTGACTCGGTTACAAATAAGCGTTATTTCAAGATAAGCCGGGTTTGTTTTATTGTACGTGAATTGAAATCCGGTTTCCCGAAATTGCGGGAAACTCTAATCCCCGCTGTTACACGCTATTACCGGGTAAGCTAGCTACCACTAGTTTTCGCTACATACAGCATAGTGTGTATGTATAAATTGAACGGAAATTCGATTAAGATAACTAAGAATTGCAGACCAGAAAATTTTGCCGTAGACAAATTTTCAAATTTCGTCAAAGTAAAAATAGCGAAATATAATGTAAATATCGTGAATGAATCTGATATTTGCTTTCCATATTTTCATCAATTTCAAGAGAGAGATAGAGAGAGAGAGAGAGAGAGAGAGAGAGAGAGAGAGAGAGAGAGAGATCATGCGATCATCCGAAATTTTTTCACATCGCTTGTAGTTATTCTTAACAAACTGACTATTTATTTTTTTTCTGAACATGTAAGGTCAATCTCCATAATCTCTCTCCGAAAGATAAAGTCATGATGAAACTCTTGTCGGATTTATTAACATTTCATAACAAGATTTTGAAATATTTATTTTAACTTTTCTAAAATATTTAATAGTTGAATCCTTCTTACTATATAAAACGTTTCAATAAAATAATATCTGATACCATAATAATTGAAAACTAACTTTATTTTCAATTTTTATAAATGAAAAATATTTTTAACTAATAAATAATAAAACCCAATCAATACATTAAACGAGCTATAGTTAGGTGTATTAAATAATATTTATTAATCACAAATTATAATTTTCCGACGATAGGTTTCAACAGTACGTTTTGACTATGCTTAGTTCTCATCAGCCGCAGAAACACATAAATACCCAAATATCTAATTATATTAATATATTATGAGGATCATCTCACATTCGAGTTACAATAAATAATATAACAGATTTCTAAGAATCATCTCACCTTCGTGTTACAAAAGACAGTATATCGCATATGTAGTCAAACTTAAAATAAACGATGTAGTGAAAAGTCATGATTCCAAATCAATTTATCGGTCAATAGCGAGAAAGGGCAGTCAGTATGAATAAATGAATAAATTCTAGTCATATTAATGATGTAGCTTGATGTCAAATCATATAAAAGGTTGTATGTCCTATAATATTGATAGATAAAATTAATATGAAGGTAAATACAAATTATATATAATGGCAAGTTAGCAGCAGTCTATTAAAATTGTAATATAGAATTTGGAATCGGTTATATTCACTGATGCAAAACCGATCTTAATTGTGAGAGAGTATAAACGTAATTCATTCCAACTTATCGTCAGAAAATTATAATTTGTAATTAATAAATATTATTTAGTACACCTAACTAAGCTCGTTGTTGTTGTTGAAATGTGTTGAATTTTACTATTTATTAATTTTTTGTAAGATATACGAACGAAAAGAATTGATATTATTTATATTTAAAAAATATTTTTAAATTATTCTCTAAAAAGTGCACTCTAGAAAAGCTTTGCACATTTTCTTTTTGCCTGTTATGTATTTTGTAGGATTATTTTCAATTATATTACTTTATATGACTATAAAATAAATACACAAAAAGATAGGTAATCATTCATGCATCAGCGTGCGATATAATCTTATTTTGATTCAGGCAACTATAGTGTGGAATCGTGAAGCACTCCAATATCCAAAATTTAGCTTAGTGTGAAAATCCATAGTCACGAAAACAATAAATTGATTTAAAAATCAAAAGCAACTAAACAATTTGCCCAACTTGACCATATTACATATCCATAAGGATGCAGCGAAGGATATAGATGATAACTTTGGAGCAATGAATGAATTCATTAGCAGAAATCGAGATGGAGAGCGATCAATTTTGCAATTGCAAATGACAAATTACAAAGAATAAATAAAAACAAAAAAGATCATCACTTTGTAGTGGTCTAACCATCTATTTTTCCCTTCTCTTTTTTGGCCAAAATTTCCACACCCACGAGCAAGCCAAATCGCCAGGCCTCTTAATCTTCTAAAATTTTTCTTATAAAATTGCACATCTGATTCCGTCGATCAAGTCGTCGTTTTTCATCATGGATTAGTAAATCTCTTCGAATTGGACAAGCACTCTACCAGTAGATAAAGATGCAGGAAAATAAAACGGACAAGAACAACTAGGAGCTCAATCTCGTCGCGTACGGATTTAGGTCGACCAAAGACAAATCTTTCGCAGATCCGTGACGAGATAAAGACACGGAAAATGCGTCTTTTTTCCTCCCTCCTACGGGAAAGAGAAGAGTTTCTCAAGAAGTATCTCAAGAAAGTCAATATATACTGTGTCGGGTATTCCCAAAATCAGTCTTCCGATAACCTGCATGTAACCGTTGTGCCACTTCCATGTGCTACAAAGCAAAAAAAAGAAGCTATCTTTCTCCTTGAGAGAAGAGATTAATTATAATTGTGCAGATTTATTTTGTGCGAGAAATCCCTTTATCTTTAAGAAGAAGATTGATTATTTTTAATTACATGCTTTCTTCTCCTTTACTTGCTTTTTCTTGTGAATAATACGTTTATATCGTTTATATGTCTATCTCTAAAGAAAATATTGAAAATATTTTTATTTTTTATTAATGTCGTGCTTTATAAAAAGAGTGGAATAAATTTTTTGAAAACAATAAAAAGAAAAATAGACAGCACTTAAAAATGTGACTTATATTACACGAGATATAATGCTTTTGCGATATCGACTGCTACGTTGGAAGAGATGTCCATTAACTGTTAAGGATTAGCTGAACGCTTTGCGTCTTAGTCACATGTTATATTCTCGTACCTATCTAAAACTATAAATCAAACATCAAAATCTTCACAAGATATACGCTGCCTTATCGATCTATGTTACCACTATCTTTCGACTTCGCAATCACATCCTCTTCATGTTAGAGTAGACGAAGATCCCTTGAAAGGAAGCTCAAAGTTCGCAAGCGGATCTGGGTCGGCCCCGGACAAATCTTTCAGCGATGCATGACGAGATAAACACGCGGATACAAAGGAAGCATAATGCTGCGTTTTTCTACCGCATACTCGACGCAAAATTTAACAGTCACACAAGCGTAAAGATTCTGATTCGAGTTTTCTGAAAACAGGATAAACGGCCATGCGAAAAAGCTGTTTATACTGTTAATCCGAGTTCCCATCTTCCCCGATACAAATAATGTATTCTTTAAATACGTGTTTTGTCTCAATACCCGGGAACAAATATTTTATACTATTATATATAATACTATATAAAATTATATAAAATTATATATAATTTTATATGTAAGTTTATACATAACTATATATAAATATATATAATTATATATAAAATATGTCCATTTATATACAATCACATATAAAAGTATATATTTTTTTATATAACTTTATATAATTAAATATAAAACATTTTTTCCCGGTATTTAAATAAATGCTATAATCTATAAATTTCCGCTGCTTAATTTTAAATGAAATCATTCAAATAAAATTATACTTCATAATTTTTCCAACTCTTTAATTGATTAATTAATTTCAAGTAAAATTAATGGCTGAGTGTTCTTACTATTACAGAATATAATCGTTATTTTTTTATACTATGAGTATTCCTCTAAACCTCAAATAAAGTTTGTAAAATGAGGAGAATAGAAGAGTTCTCTCATTGATGTATAAATTAATTTAATTTTAGATGTTTGAAAAATTGCATGTATTTCCTCTCTCTCTCAGGTCTCTATTTCAAAATTATATAATATATGCCTTTGTGTTGTATATTAATCGTAAATCAACTTTAGTGAAAAGCTGTAATAGGATTTGCACAGGATGTGCGTAAAGTACATATGATGCTCTTAATACAGACGCGTTCTCGCTTACATTAATAAACAAAAATTTACCGGATCTGGACACGGACGGATGGCGCAGAAAGCGCCATCGAACCGAATATATAATCGTATCAAGCTTCAATTTCACAACTGCAGTAACGCGGTTTTGTGTGAAGCCGGTCACGTGTGGAGCTGTAAAGACTAGAAAAAGGAGTACCGAAGAGGCGGAATAGGCGACCACGTTACGTTTCATTTTGT
Source organism: Acromyrmex echinatior (assembly GCF_000204515.1). Next base: position 106,383 of record NW_011627423.1, read on the forward strand.
CGTTTCTTTTGCGTCATTGCACCCGCACGAATCGATTTTCCCTTGTCAACTTCTACTCACGATCCCATCCCGATGACCGCGCGATCCCGAACAACAAGAAGCCTTGACGACTTTTCCTTCTTATATTATTATTTTCTCCGTCCTTTTCTTGATTCCCGCACAATCGAACCATTTGTAAATGTTGTAACCACTGTACTATCGGTAAGTTATATTTACCAGGAAAACACAGAAAGAGCAAATGCCATTCAAAGTTAGCGTTCAAAGATAGTATTTCTTGTATTTCTGAAATAAATAGCAAGCTTAAAGGAATACTTTCGAAGAATTGGACTCGGTATTTTGTCATACAGCTATCTATTTTCGGGGACATTTCGTACACGTATCTTTAACAGAAAGATTTATATTATTATACATATCTTATACGAAAGAATGTAGATTATTTGTATACGTACACACACACACACACACACATACACACACACACACGTTTTAATTCATTTAAGATTTATATTGAACATAAAAATTTTATTACAAAGAGTAAATAATTTTTTATTAAAAATAAACAGGTTGCTTACGCTGTTGTAAAAGTTACTTTACATATTTTGAGATAACTAAATTATACAAACTTATAATTAAAATTTTTTTATGTACCAAAGGTGTTAAAATAAAATTATAGAAAAATATAAAGCAGATTTTCCTCATTATTACCTTTTTTATATTTTTTTTAACAGCTTTTATTCTAGTGACTCTTTCAAAAAGAAATAAATGAGACAAAATCATTTTATCCGAGATATAACTTAACAAATTATATCTCGTTTTAATTATCTATAAAATATATAAAATTATTAAATCGATGATGGGGAAGACAGAAACATACATATAACTGACTGTAGTAAAGTTATTTCGAGTTTATTTATTCCGTTATAGCTTCTAAATCGATATAATTTCAAGTTCCCCGAGTGAACCGGAATCGCGCGAAGACGCAAACGTTTTTATTAAAAGTTCTTTTATTAAAAGCTTTTAAACACTTAATTAAAGGCTTCTCTTAACGGCCGGTCTAGCAAATGATGTCACCAATTAAAAATAATTACGCTGGCGGTTCTAACGAGCCTTAATCTTCCGTTCCCAAGAAATGCTGCGGTTGCAATCCTCACGCATTACGCCTGCAAATTATTTTGATTGCAGTTATTTCTCATGAATGCCGTCGGAGCGTGCGATACATTTCTTACTCTTTGATCGCCAATTCGAGTACTAATTATCCGCTTTTATACACTAAAAAAAAATGTTTGGTTAAAAATGAATAAACCACAAAAATCTATGATACCAATCAGATTTTTCTGGCTTCATTTTCAACCAAACATTTTTCTTAGTGTATAAACAAATTGAGTAAAGTGTTTCATTTATACAAATACATTAGTATGTTATGTAATAAAGTATATAATATATTATAAATAAAAAAATATCGTATGGATACTTATATCATCGAAAATTGTCTTTGTGAAATTATTACATTGAACTAGATGCTTTTTTTATTGCAAGCATGCACTAGACACATTGCACGTGACGGGAAAAATTCTGCCGCAGGGTCGTATACGTATAACAATTTCTTCCTCGCTTAAGCGTCGTTTGATCTGATGCAAGGCACGTACAAGAATGCGGAAAGTAACACGGAATATACAAGTCCTGCTTCTGTCTCCTTACGCCATTCCTTAACTCCCGTTTACGTCGACAGGCTCGATGCGTCTCACGTCGTTGCGTCTTCTGCATTGTTGCACCAGATCGAATCATTTTCCTCTCACCCGTTCCACTTTCGAGTTCGTACAACGTAACGTCATACAAGAAACCATAAAGCAGGTTTTCCAACCGGTAATTTTCGAGAATACTTCGTGTGCGTTGACCCGAGAAATCGAATTCGTATTTTCCCCGTTTCACCTCCCTACCGATTTCTATGTATTTATATTCGATAGCATCAGCTGGCGTTTCCTTTTCCCTTCCGCGTACCGAGAAAGGAACAATGTATAATAATTATAAAATTGCAAATATACGAAAAAAACAGCTTGTGTCTAACAAATCTGAATCATACGAATTGAAAAACACGAGTGTATAAAAGTGAAAGATTGAATGCTGAACGGAGAGATTTATAATAAAAAGAATCATTTGAATACTTTATTTACACTTCAAATACCTTTACATACCGAATAGCTTTTTTCCCAGGAAATTGCGATAAATCTTTGAAAAAGAAAAGAAAATTATCGGCCCTTCCATGAAATGGTTCCATTTCGGATATTCATATGCAGAAACTTTCGAAGAAACTTCGGAGGACGCGTCGCGTCGGGTCGAAGGTAAGAAGGGTAGAACGCGGCTGGTACTGTTGTTGTTGCTGCTATTGCTGCTACAGCATTGTCGGTCTTTTGTTTCGCGATGCTATAGGACGCGGATATCGCGAAACAATACGCGAGCCTCGAGCAACACCGAGGAAGGGATCGTACTTTCAGAGAAAAAAAAAAATCAGACGGGATATACAGAGTCAACGAGAGAATGAGAAATAGGCACAAAAATAGGTAAAAAGTGAGATGGATAGAAAAGAAAAAAATGCGAGAGGAAGTTAAAAAGAAAAAGAAGATGAAGTCTAATGGATAGTGACAGCTGTCAAAAGAAAAAGCGATAAACGAGAATAATAGAAAAAATGCAAGAAAACAAATTTAAAAAAACTGCTGGAAAAGGAAATTTAAGAAAGACTAAAAAAAGTGAAAAAAAATAGGAAAGAACTAAAGAAGGATAGACAGCAAAGAGATTAGTGAGAAAAAGAAGTTCGTATAAAGAGAAAAAGAATAAAATAAAGGAATAGTAACAATCAAGATATAAGATGGAAGAAAATGATGAAAGAAGAGGAGCGACAACAAAAAACGACATAAAATGCAAGAGGAGCAGTTGTCACAGTGATGGTCAAAAAAGGTGAATAAAAATAATGGAAGAATCGTAAGAATCGAGAGAAAGATAATTATACGGATGGTACGATTAGCGAATAGGACGAGTAGCGGAGAAGACAAAGGAGAAAATAAAACGAAGGGGGAAGAGAAGTGATTACAATCAAACGAGTAAAAGGGATGACATAGAGGGAACAAAAAGGAAACGCAAGAACGGCGAAGAGATTGAGAGAGAAACAAAGTGAGAGAAAAAGAGAAAGAGAGAGATAGAGAAAGAGAGACAGAGAGAGAGAGAGAGATAGAGAGAGAGAGAGAGAGAGAGAGAGAGAGCGTGGAAGTATCGCGGATAAATAATGAACGAACGGAAAGATTGACTCTCCCTACGTTAAACCCCCGCTGGCTTCCTTCCTCTTTGCGCTTTTTGAATAATCGATAAGAGAGTCGCGGTGGCGAAAGGGCGTGCGTTTCGAAATTAAGCGCGCTCTTGCCAAAAACCCCTACGCGACGAATCGATAGTCCAGTAGGTCACGTCGGCATAGAGAAAACTGTGCCAAAGTCTTTTCTTTTTCCGCTCTTCCTTCATTCTCCGTGTAACGCGGCGCGTGAGAATGTTTTCCTCACGATAAAGAAGGTTTTGACATCAAGGTAAAAGCATAAGAATCTCTTCTTCTCGCCAAAGGAAGATACGACGTGAGGGATAAAAGCATGAAGATCTTTTCTCTCGGTAGGGGGTAATACGGTGCAAGGATAAAAGCGTAAGAATCTTTCTTCACCGACGAGGTAGAATCAATGTAAGGATAGAACAGGGTAGAAGCGTGAACAATCGTTCTACGCAGCGAGGAAGGTTTTAACGTGAAGGAAGAAATACGAATTGATAGTTTGAGACAAGCAATTGAAGGAGAAAGGACGAAATCGCAACTTATTATACAGTGGCATTCATAGTCGATTCTTATATTTATAAGATTGTCTTAAGTACAGTCTTAAGATATCATGAAACAGTCAAAGGGCGATTTGTAGTCAGATCTTATATTCAAAACTGTCTTAAATACAGTCTTAAAAAGTTACGAATCAATCAGAAGGTCGTATTAACGTCTTAAGACAATCTTAAAATAAAAACGGATTATGAATACCGTCCGTAGTTTTTGTTCTTATTTTAAGACTGTCCTAAGCAATGTCTTAAGAAACTAATATGGCTCTTTGGCTGATATTTATAGTTCGTTCTTATTTTAAAACCGTCTTAAGTAATGTCTTAAAGTGCTAATACGGTTCTCTGATTAATTCATCTTACGACTGCACTTAAAACAATCTTAAATATTATATAAGAGTCGACTATGAAATATCAGCCTTTGATTGTTCATGACACTTAAGACGGTCCTAAGTATAAGATTCAATTATGAGTACCACTCAAAAGATCGCATTAATATCTGAAGATATTACTTAAGACGATCTCAAAATAAAAAAAGGAATAAATATCGGTCAATATCTAATTTATATACTTAGTAAAAAATATTCCTTTGTCTTTCTCGTTTTAATAGTATCCACAAATTAGCATATGCAAGTACGATGCATGACGACGTGCATTTAAATGAATGAGTAATGCACGAATAAAAAGAGACTCTCAATGCGATGCGAGTATGAATACTCTTTCTGCTCGCGTTTCTACGAATGACCGACTCGAAAATTGTCGCGATTTATGACACTGTCGCAAATGAGGCCACCGGGTTTGCGAGATGTAACGGGGATGCAAAGTTGCGCGGACAACTCTCTCTCTCGGCGACGGGTTACCTCGTCGTGGCGCAACAGACACACGCGTCGACACATCAATGCCTCTTTCTGACAAAGACGGACTTCGTGGCCGGTACTGTCGACCGGAGAAACGCAGATATCAACACCGCGCCATTCCCATTTCTCCCTGGTAGTTGAAGAGCCTGTGTTTAGTAGCCGAAGGCCAGCCGTGCATTTATGTCGCAAGTCGAATAAAGCAGTTATGTTAAAGTATCGATAGAATAAAAAAAGTGTTAGTATTTGAAGTCGATATTTTATAGAAATGTTAATAAAATAGAAATGTAAATATTTTATCAATATTTTAAATATTATTACCAAATATCAATAATATCTCCGATATGGAACATTTTTGTACCTATTTAATGTTAATTGATTGAATGTAGGTTATTCAAATTTATAATTTTTAATCATAAATCATAGTAAGCTAAAATTATCTAGTTATTAGTGTGTGTAAATAATTATTAGTAATATTATTGTTAATTAATTAAAATGTTGATAAAAGATTCCGCTTAACTTAGGTGTAAATTAAATCATTCTTAAAAAAAGTTAAAATATTAATATAAAAATTAATATCTGCCACTGTTAAACTTAATTAACTGGCAAATTAGCAGACGGAATAAAAAAAATTAAGATAAGGTTAATGCTAAATCTCAATTTTCTGCCGTATTGAGTGAAATTGATTATAAATTCTGATCATGCACGTATCACGTATATACACATGAGTATCGTTTATTCTACTCTCGTCCGTTTTCTCAAAATGACTTTTTGAGTGTGCGATCACCGCCCTATGTATTGTCGATGTTATGCAACTAAAAGGCAAACGTTGTTGAGCTGATCTGGCAAAAAAGCATAATGCCTCGCCCAGTAATCGAAGAAATATGGGGCTCATACGATGGCGAATAAGAACGAATGTGGAGGAAAAAGTTCGGTTAATCCCGCGATAATTTAACGTTAGTGTCAGCAAGACGCGCGTTTCGTCGGACGGACTGTTTAGCAGGTTCCTAACACTGCCACTATATATAAAAAGATTCGAGATTTAATATGAAAGATAATTAATTCTGTAATAATGATGCTATAAATTATTCTGCAGATTAACATCAAAAACATCAAAGTAATCAGATGGAGAAGTTATCGACCAAAATTGGAAGTTATTAGAGCAATTTTAAGGGCAAAAGATTTTAACAAATAAATTGAAAATATGATAAAATACAATTAAAATTATATATCTCGAATTAAAAAAAAAAAATTTAAATAACAAATGAAGAACAAATAATAAGAATGTTTATTTAAAATGAATTATTTGAAGTGCATATTTAATGTCATTATAAGTCCACGAATTAATTAACATAAAAATAATTAAAGTTTTTATTATTTTTATTTTAATAGGACAGATGTAAAAATTTTAGACAAAGAGCCTTCTTACAATAAAAGACTGATTTCCGAGATGATCCATATAAAGAGACAAAAAATAAGTTTAAACAGACAAAATAAGACGGAATCTCTACCGGATCTTTATTTAAATTCTACAGTCTCTTTCTCTTTCATAGTTTCTCTTTGTTGTTTCCCATTTCCTATCTCCTTCTCCCCTTTTACTTCTATTCTAATCTTCCTAATCTATTCCTACCAAACAAGATACATGGTACAGGTCTTATTATCATTTAAGATGAAAGTTTATTAGTGATACATATAATAATACGTCTAATTTTGCTTATAAGTAATTATAAGTAATGTTTCACTTAAAATCACATATTGCTATATTGATTGTGTTATCTATTGTAAAAAATAGTTACGTTTTAATCACTGAACTCATATATATCACACTTAGGTAGATATACACTTTCTTATATAATTATTCTTTATCTTATATAATTATTTATCAGCATTTTTAATTATTTGATACAACTTGGATATCTAAAATGAATAGAATTTTCAATTATTCACCAGTCAATAACTAATTGTTATATTAATTATTAAATTAACGGAGTATGTTATCTATCTATATTCATTTCTCAATTCGTATAACAAGAATATAATTTGTTGCACAAGGATCAAGTAAATATCACAAAGAAGGAATATGTTACACAAATTTCTAAATATATATCCAATGGCCTGTTTACTTAATTATTGGCGGTTTATAGAATAAATTAATAATACTGAGGATGACCTAATATGGAAGGCAAAACGTTTGCTATAATCAACGCATATTGCATATTGTTTCATTGGCTCGTAGCCCTTTTTAAATACTTCCTTTAATTTAAATTTATTGAGCCATATTATCCAATAATTTTATTATTTTATTTAAATTTCTTTTTTTTTGTTATTTACAAGATTAATTAATAAACTTTTTTTAAGCTTAAGACGCTGTATAATTTATCATACGCAGATTGAATGCTAAGAAAAAAACTAATATATTAACTGATATAGGTATATCTCAGGCAATCTCTGGATCCAAAATCCGAAATAGCGGCAGCTCTGGTTACGTGCGATTGGGAAAATCCGTAACACCGTCTATCAACGTTCAACTCGTAGAAGGGGGAGGTTCTAAACAGTTTGTCAAGAGAATCCAATTTCCTAGATCCCCGAAGGTATCAACAATCATCGCCTACCGCGAACGCACTTTACGATATATAGAGATTTATGAGCACTCACGACATAAGCAGGTTACCGTTTCCCTTTACGCTTCGATAAAAGCATTCCAGCAGTACTGTATAATTAATCTTATCGTTAATGCGCGCCGCTTAAAAACAATCATATATTCTTAAGAAGTAAAAAAATAGAGGTACTTGTAACGCAAACAGAATTTCTACTGTATTTGCATTAATCTTTTGGCTTTTTAGATCGTAAATAATGTAACAACAACATATTGTTTGTCCCATTTCATTATTATTTACGAAAATCCTCTATAAATTTATAAAATACTTTCGCATTGTAGAAAATTATAGAAGATTGATTGTTAGATAATTTATTTATTACAATATTCTTTATTCAGATAGCCTGTTTTCTAAAATGCGAAACGCAAATACGAAACGTTATTCTGTTTAGAGGAGCGATGTTACATGGAAATTTTTGTCTGCCAGCTTTGTCTCTGAGAACACGCGTTATCGTTGACGTTTAACAGCGTTTCAGATAAATCCAATTCCGAGCAGCGCGAGCGTGGGGCAACCCATTGCAATCACAGCAGGGTGGAGTGGCTTGAAAAGGGAAAAGAAATGCGATATTCATTCAGAGAGCAGAGATCAGGTCTCGAGTATGTTTCTTCGTCGCGAGATGTATTCGTGTTTCCGACTCCTTCGAAGTATGTTTACGAACGGTAGTTGCCGAGGAACACTTGCCCATCGATTACTTGGAACCTTATAATATTTCTGCACATTTCTCGACATATAACATAGTATCAGTAACAGAGTATCTCTCTTTTGGGAGATTTTATTCACTTGGAATTCATTTTGATGTAATAAAGGCATCCCAAAATAAATTGAGAAACCTGAATCGCTTTTATGACGAATAAGAATGGTTTATACATCGAAGTGATTCCGGAAAGACTCTTATGGATGGAGTATTTGAAAATATCTTCCGGCAGCAGGTTATGGATTACTAGACTAGATTAGACTAATTGAAAAAAAACACTCGTAAAAAATAGTATCACTAGACACAGAAAGGAACAATTTTATTGAATTATTTAAAAATTTAAGTAGATGTAGATCTGAAAATAATTATTAAAATTATTATATAGGAAACTGAAGCACAATAAGTAAGACAAAAAGTTTTGATATTCTAGCAACCAGTTTGAATGTCTTACATTATTTTAATAACCTAACAAAATTATTTTCAGATCCATATCTACTTAAATTCTTTAATACTTTAATAAAATTGTTCTTTCCAAGTATTCTTTCGAAGCCTATAGTGATACTATTTTTCATAAGTGCTTTTTTTCAATAGAATTATTTTCAGATTTGCATCTAGCTAAACTTTTAGATACTTTGTATTTTTTCCGTGCAGCTTTTTAGTCTATTATATAAAAAAATGTTTACGTATGTAAAATTTATTCAGAAACAATGACAATTATTTCACAAAATAAAGACATTCAATAACTTGTTACCAGTTGTTAGCTGTCGGATTTAGTCTCATTATCATTTGGTCTCAAGATACCATTTGAGCTCTTTAGACGCGAAGCACTCACGACAAGCTGCTTCAACTTGCTCAACAGTTTCGAACCATCATCTTCGCAAGAAATGTTTTATTAAGCGAAACAGATAGTAATCGGTTCAAGGACTATATGCCAGGTGCGGTAGGACCTTGATGCTATTTAAATAATATAGATGCTGAAACTAAATTTAGCAGATTTGCGAATGATTAACATGATGGTCTTTATTTTGAGAAATAATTATTTTTAAATTTTATACACTAAGAGAAAAATGTATGAAATTTTAATAAATATGTTTTAAATATGTATTTATTTTAATAACACTAGCTAAATATTTACTAAATGTAAACATATGTTTATTTGATACATTATAAGAACCATTAATTTGTGATTTAACTATTATTTTTTTAAACATACGTGAGTGAAAAATGCAATATTCGGTCAAGCTTTTTGTGCCGGTTTAGAGCTGTGGTTCAAGACTGACAAATTTGTCGACGCACAGTTAACTATAAATTGTATAAATTCACAAAAAATATTACTATAGACACACAAAAACCACCTCTACCAAATATGGCATTTTTCATTCATGTGTTTAATCTCATCTGTCCATTTTCACTTAATTGTAATATTATTAATATAATAATATTGTTTTTTATTTGGTAACAATAAATATTCATTTACTGTAAGTAAATTTTAAGAGTTAGTACTGTCCAAACAAATATTTATTAAATTTAATACATTTTTTCTCTAAAAACCCAAGGGCGATTCAGAATTTTTTAACAACCTAAAAATGCTTAAAAAAATGTTATCATGAATAATCATAGCTTTTAATTATCGCTATTGATAGCTCATTAATTAATATTTAAATCGAGAACACAGAAAAAAAATTAGTGCAGCAGCAAAAATTTGCATGTGGTAGTTAAATTCCAGTCGTAACATATGGATACCTAACGTCGTATCTGCGAAGTCTAATTTCCATTAGCTATGAGCCCTAAATATTATCATTGTAAGAGGCAAGCATTTTGCTATTATGTCAATCTATTGATCATTGCAGCAAATATTTTCTAGCAGACAATTTGATAGCAAGTACAGTTTCAGTAAACCATATTTAGCTGTGGTAGAGACAATTTTCTTTTACACTGACATACCCGATAACTATAACAACTAACTTCATGCTGCTAAATTAATTGATCTGACATTAACAGCATGCATACTTTATTATCACGTCCTTATATTAGCTACAGCAACTCCTTTGTATGTATTAGCAAATTTCATAGATATAATAGCTAATGCAATTTCAGCTAATCAGAATTAGCTGTGGCCAGCAACATTTTTTTCCGGAAAACAATTAAATTTGGCGCATTCTACTAGAATTTGTTTATCAAAACTATATTACTTGCTGCATAATACAATTTTATCTGAAAAATGATTGTGATACGTGTCAGAGTTTTTGCCTGATAACGTAGCATGTCCTGTACATCGAAGAAAGTATGTAGTTAACGCGTCAACGCCGTATCGTAACGACGAGATGCATAATGCATCATCCGTCATGTAAAACGTAAGACGTCGATTACGTCCCGAGTGCATCGTACCACCATCTAACTTTTCCCTCGAACAAGCTTCGCTTTTATAGCGAATCGCTATTATGTTCACATGGCTACTGAGAGATAGCCACGACGAGGAGGACTATGAGTGCTTTGATCTAGCTGGAACTTATGGTTATCCGATAAGCGTCGAGGGAGAGTAACTTTCCCGTCAGGGAAAGGGTTCGGTCTTTGCATCACGCTCGATCGACCACCTTCAAGGATGGCAAGTTCTTTTGTCGCTGTCGCTGTCGCTGTTGTCACGACATAGGCTGGCGGATAAGGACTAAATTTAAGAATAAGATCGTCGATCGCCCGCGGCTTTTCGCGACATGAAGGTTTTTTTGCTCGGAAAATATTGACTCTCTAACGAGTAAAGTAACTTAGCAAGATAACTTTAGGAGCACAATTAATTCGTAAAATAGGGCGCTCCGTTTCTATCTTTTTCTATCTTTTGCGTGAGAATTGCGAACATTTTCCCTCACGCAAAAGTAGAATCGAACGAGCGCTCGGAGATATCTTTTTCCACTTTCAGTAGTGTAGAAATAATTTTGACGCTACAAATAGCGCTGGACATCCAAACTCTGAATAAACTCGTCGCTTTAATTCGCTATAATTAATTAAAGCCGACTTAATAACGGTAACATAACACCTGTCGCTTGAAGTAATTCGCAACTCGCTTTGGAATCATATGTCAGACAGGACACCCAGTATTCGTGACATCAACGTGGGAGTGTCATGGAGACTGTGCTACGCTGAGTAGCACATCAGGCTAATACGTCACGACGTCCTGTGGCTGTTGCAAGACACAACCTTATCAGTAATTGCAGAATGTGAAGTTACTTAAAGATATCATATTGCACTTGATAAACTGAATCATATATTTCGAATAAGACGGTACTTATACGAGTCAAATATTCAAAAATTTTAAAATTGCTCATTATTTCAATCTTCATTAACGTTCCTTAAAAAAATCTATATAAGTATTAAGTCTAAATTATTACAAAATTTATATAATTAATATCAATTAATAACGAGAGAGAAAGAGAGAAAGAGAGAGAGAGAAAGAGAGAGAAAAATAAAATAAAATAATAATATTTGCGACTCCAAGAATAAAGTTAATACACGTAAAATACTTATGTGAATCTCTGCAGATGTTGATATGTAAATTATACACACATACAATTTCGCGATAAATACAATTCGCAACCAGTTGGGACGTAGGTACACAAATCTGAATTTGTTGGCTTATGCGTGTTTATTCGATGCAGCTATCGACCTCTCATCCTCTAACATTTCCATCACATCACGTTTAGTGCGTATTCAACAGCTATTATGTTTTCGTGATTTGACTTACGTTAGAACGATAAACAGCCTTAATATTGATGTAAATTGTAAATTATCCGTATATCTATACTTCGTTCGTTTGTCCAAAAGATCAATTGATCCTTCATGGCGCCAAATTAATTTGATATGTATATACTATATATATATATATGTGTGTGTGTGTATATGTTTCTTTTTATACGTTGATCCTTTTCGTGGCGTCAAATTGATATATATACACACATATATTCTAATGTACTAACGTAATTTATTAATCCATAAAAACTTTAGCGTTTAAGTTTCTCAAAGACGAGCGAATCATCAAAAAAAAGCAAAAACATCTTCTTGAATGTACAAAGTGCTAAGACAGCACCAAGGATGCTACTACTTTAATCTGAATCCAATTAGCGCGGCGCCGGTAATGGCAAGCCGAGATGTACCTTGTAACGAGTTTTTGGGAGGGTAAATTGTCTCGTATAAGACAAATAGCTGCACAACGTGCAATGACTAAATGTGGCAAATTAGAATGATGATTGTTCGTTAATGTTTTAACAGCGTTACATAACGCGTCATCATTAATTTAACAACGCTAACGCAACAATGCCTTAGTGAAAATTTAATTGAATGTTATCTATTTTGTAACTTTCCGTTTTTCAACATTTTCTTTTGCATTTACTTTTGTTTCAATTATTTTTTCACCAATCGCTTATAATCTTTTTTTTTTATTCTATAATTCTACAATAAAAATTATAAAAAAAATTTTTGTAAATAATGAGGCGCACATACATAATAGCAAACGGAATGAAAATTATCACATATAATTAATTATCATATATTTTTAATGTTTCGTAAAGCGAAAAACTTTGAAAAATATAAATAATTTACGAATGAGAGTCAAGCAAACATATTAAGTCATTAATAATGCTTAGAAGCTTTATCTTACTGAAGTAACATGTAGCAACTGATACATTCGTAGAAATAAAAGAAACTCTGTCTCTGTCTCATAAAACACGAGATTAACATGAATTTTCCAGATGAGCGCGTTTTGAAATCCAGATTTACGTTCGATGTTTAATCTGTCCCCGTTACGGAAGGTTTATTTTCTCGTCGAGTAGCTCGTAAGGAGCATGAGAGTCGTTCGTCTTTAAAGAAGCCAATATATATAGGGCAAACCCTTCGCTTGCGACCTTTCCAATCACGTACCCTCTCTACCTGATCGCAATAAATTGTGTGAACGAACGTAACGTCCGCCACTCGTACGCGGTGGACATCGGCCCTTTAGTGCTTGGTGGTGCTCAGCCGTGAATACAAAGCTTCTCTAAAAGGGCCACTGAACAGGATTCCATCCTGACGACCCGTGAATCGGTTTCGAATTTTGAAAGGAAATGGCTTCAGTTGGTTGTGGTGAATAGATACTACATTATATCAAACAAATCGAAATTCCAAAACTTCTGCATTTCTTAGTAAAGTCTTACAAATAAATTTCTACAAATTCAAATTCACATACCGCAGAATATATCTCTTTCTCCATCAATCATTCTGTACGTTGATTATACAATTGTCGAATTTATTCCGGAAAAATAAAATTTAAAAAAAATATGAAGGTTTAAACGTATTATGTTTACTTTCTCGATTTTCTGAGATTTATGATAATATAGAAAAATCGTTTGCATGTTTGAAGTTAAATTTATCGGGTTTTTTAAATTTCAAAAGTAAATTAGATGCATTACGTTATGAGATACATGTTATATCAAACTTGCAAATAATATATATACTACTATAAGATACGTAGTGAAACACCATTGATAATGCGATATCGAAGAAAATTGAACAATGTAAGATTTATTTCTCATCCCTCATATTTGCTTTTTGAATAGCATATTTGCTATTCCATTATTTCCACTGTATGATAATGTTTGTAGTTGCTGCTCTCGGATACAATAAAATTCAATGGATCGATTCATATATGACGATAAACGTCTGTGAAAGCCTGCGAAAACAACCTCGGTCAATGATCTCCTTGAGGACTCGTGCGTTGAGAAATTATTCGGCTTTTATCGAAATTACTAAGTAAAACATTATTATTCATTAACTGATGTATTACGAAACTATACAAAATTGATTGCATTAAGCCTTATACAATGTGATGAAGTATTGGAAATATATTAATATTAAAATATATATACATTAATTTACGATAATCTAGTATAAAAATAAAAAGCATTACATAATGACTATAATTATGAAAAAATAAATATTTTTGTATTGTAACTTTTAACAGTTTCAATGTTTTGTATTACTCAAATGTTAAAATTTGATGGATTATAAATTTCAATTTTTTGACAAACCATATTTTATTTCATAAACATTCTGACGAATATTTTGAATGGACATTCACGTATCATTAATCGCAAACGATTCAATATAATCGTCAAAGTATAATTGAGCGACACTTAATTATATATTTTATAATTTCGTTGATTATTTCTCTCTTTCTCGCACATAATGTGCATACATACACATATTTGTTAATCATTTAAAGTACTTAATACAAGTTGCAAGTTATAGCGAGTTATAAAATGATATAAATAATATGCAATTTGATTTTGAAAAATTTATATCCTCTAATATATTGTTTATTATATAATGTCGACGGGTAAAGCATTTATCGTTTCTCGATTGCCAAGTATGAAGTTTTATCGTCCAATATTCTTATGAAACAGTCGCCGCAAATCTAATTCGAAGAAAGGGATGTGTCGTCCGAATTTATTTCGTCTTTTTATATCCTTCAGAATGTGACAAACCACCGCCTTTCTTCTTCCTCCCACTATTACGATCAATTGAGTTTACGATCGATTTCATATACCTTGAGTTGGACGAAGAATGTCTTTTCCACTTCAACCAGAACACGATGTAAGGATCAAAATGTTTTCTCATCAGTCCAACCAATCTTTCCAATCAGCAATAAATTCTACGGATTAAAACGTCAATTTATTTTCTATCATCGAGGATGTAAACGTAGAATCTTTTTATTTTACAACGACAATTCGCGAAAAAGTTGAAGTTATTTCAAAAATAACTTGAACACTCTTGAATATGACGTAACAGTAAATGAAAACTTTTTCATTGTGAGTTTGATCAATTTTTTTCACCTAACAATAAATTTTATAAATGAAAGAAACATATATATATTTTAATACTATAGGTTGCATAAAGCTAAAATTATTTGCGAAATTATATTTAGTCGGAGTAAATTAAAAGAAAGAAATAAATCCAAAAGAAAGATATTTTATTTCAAAAACATTGTTTTGAAATTATACGAAATTATACGAAATGTTTAAAAGATAAAAGATTGATGTATTAATTTACCTGTATATTAATGTAAACATGTTTTGATTTAAAAAAAAATGGCTTTTTCCATTTTATATATCGACTTCACGATTTTTGAAGAATATTTACATTCAAAAACAAAAAATTGCATATTCATAACATTTTAACAAGGAAAAAGACATAAATTTCCCAATTTTTTTAATTCAATCTTCTCAAAAAGAAAACATGTAAAATAATTCATTCGATACATTTTCGCATAGAAATCATTTCTTGTTACAGCTATAAATTTCCGAATCCCGTGCTCGTGCATAATAAAATTCAATAATTACAAAACCATTCGTGCTGTCCCATCGTGCGAAGCAAACCGATCGACTTCGACTAAGCTCGAGGTTTCTACAGTCGCCTCGGCGACGAGGTCATACGATGGGAATCTCGGTTGCGTTCGATGGCCGCATCGGAGGATGGCATTCCGCTTCGCCCGGGCGAATATATTCGACTGCAATCCGCGTGTCTGTCTGTCTGTCTGTCTGTCTGAGTCCGCGATGCTCGCGGTGCCGCGACCGGATCGATCGTCGCGTGACGGCGACGGTCTTCGAGCGGTACGAAAGCGCGGCTCTCAGTAGCAGCAGCAGCAGCAGCAGCCGGGGAGTCAGCGACCCTTGACACTCCTGGCGACGGGAATAGCTGCAAGTTTTCTGCGCTCTCGTTATCTTTCTCCTTTCCATCGTCGTGCTCCAGCGCGATGCGCGAAGGCCACGCATCATCGATCTCCCGTCTACCTGAGCCCAATGTAATTTGTTTTCTGTCTTTCTCTCTCCCTCTCTCTATAATGTATAACTGTACAGAATGCTGAAACTTTAGCCACATCTATCTTAACTCTTCATCCTACGGAAGAAAATGTGAAGAAAAAAATTCTGTGTTTTAACATTTTTATTCGTTATATCGCGAGAAGGTCTACGTCTGTTTTAATGCTACGAATTTATTACAATACTTAAATTAGTTGTAAATTTTGTACAAATGCATTGATCTTCCGTGTTTAATTTTCGCATTGCCTTTCTATGAATTTATCGTGAATCTATTATTCTAAATATATGATTTTATTAGAATAAGTTCTGACTCTACATGTTTCTCTAATTCACGAAGATCTTTGAGTTCTATTGAGATAATTGTTATCTGCCGGAAGGCGCGATAGAGGAATTGCAAGACTCCTTTACTCCGATTTCATCAGAGCAAGGATACGGGATACTTCACATAATTTGACGTAGACAATTCGATGTGGCATAATTTCAGCGCAACAAACTCAATTAGAACTTCGATGAAGTTCCTTGTAACCAGATTCCGCTGTAAATCATCCTTCATATCAGACACATCGATATTTATTCTAATAAATCCTACATAATGGGTTTCTTCGACATTACGCATATAAAACGATTATTGGAAAGGGTTAAATGAGCGATAGAAAAATGGTTACATTTTATCGAGATGGTGCTGCAGTAAGCTTTTTTTGAATTCTGCGTTGACTTCATTCTTCGCATATTACTTTTTTTCCGTCTTGCGACAGCGGAATATATTCAGCAAGTATAGGTGGTACAAAAAAGCGAAGATTATAATCGCTTTATGTAATACCGCTCATCGGGTTATCAAGCTTCGAAAAATTCTGATGGAAATCTTTGTAATCTCCGTCTCTCGAATAATACATAAATAGGTCGCGTAACAACGAGCGATAAGTCGTAAATAAAGTCAGTAAAATCTGTGCTTGCAATTAATTTTTACTGAAAAAGAACATCATTATACATTATTAATAAAATATTTGTAAATAGATACGCGTGATTTCTAGCAAAGAAAGCTTAATATTAAATTCCAGCTTTACACGAATTAAGAAATATGAATCTAAAAAGAAAATTTAGAATAAAGATAGAAGAATCGAGAAGAAAGAGAGAAAAAGAAAGAGAGGATTAAAAATCAAGAGACTCTGAATGATAAAAATCTAAAGTAGTTTATATATATATATATATTACGTAAGCACGTCTTAAGTGTCATTAATACACAATAAATAAAGATTTTTTGGAAACTTTGAAAATATTAGGTCCATCTTTTTTCTTTTCGTGATTAAATGATATTACTGACACGACAGTAAGAAGGCAGAGAAATAGAGAAAGACAGAATTTTATTACATACACATGTATATTCGAGGATACAGATCCCTTAAGAGCAGTAGAGCATTAAGCTAACCACTATATGGTTATAAAACGAGAAAAATTATTATCAACACGCGATAAAATACAAATAAATAATATAACTAATTTTACGTATTAAAATGAAGAATGGAAAAGAATTTTGCGTCTTCAAAATATTTTCATTATTATTATATGATAATTATTAATTTATTTATTAGGAGTAATAAGCGCGATGTAAAAATATATGTATCAAACTTTAAATACAATATAATAAAAAATAGTAAATAAAAAGATGCTATATGTATTTTTATAAATATTATGAAGTTTTTGCAAAATATCCATTTATCCAGATATGGTGAACGCTAAGATCAGGTTATCTTTTTCTTAACTAATTAAGAAAAAGATAACTTGACTTCTAACGTTCACCGTATCTGAATTCATGTCATTGCAAAAATTTCCTATTATGTATTAAGTAATGTTATATAATTTTTTTATTCATAATATTACTCATTATCCTATGTATACATAACAAATATTTTTTCTTTTTTTTCTATCAAGAAATATTTTCTGTCGAATTCTTCATATTCCTCTTCTATCAGATCAACGATTAATGAATTCCTAGGATATATTAAAGATCTTTATACTTGTATAAGTATGCTTTTGAATTTATAGACGACTGAGAGTAAAGAATTTTCTACTAATAAAGCGTAAAATGATCAGAGAGAAATCAATACAACTTAATTTTATATATAACTTTATTTTACATTTAATTTTAATTCTTTGTAACTGAATCTTGATTTAGTTGCTAATTCCAGAAATATCGGATGTTGAAGATTAAGAATGTCAAATAAATAATAAATCTTATAATACCTAATAACGGTTCCTTGTTAAGGAAAAATCAATTTTAAATTCTTTAATAATTCTATAATCGCGCGCGCCATTAACGCCATTAACAGTTAATCTGGTAGAAATAGGAGAGGTCTCACGCATGAAATAATTGGTATGGATAAATTTATTGTGCTTTCCATACGCCAGCTGCGTGCAAGAATAGAAAGACAATTATGCATTAACTTAAATATTCTATAATGCATTTTAATTTGAAGAATCGATCAAAAGAGGATCAAAAGGAGAAAAAGCAAGTGCGAGGGATAACGTGGAAGTATAAGACTGATACTGAGAAGAGAGAAAGAAGAGAGAGAGATAGGTGGAATGAAAGAGAGGAAGTAAGAAAGAGAGAGAACATTCTAGAGGGCGGCAGCTGGAGGGATGCAAGCGCAACACGTGCAAACCACTCGGTGGTTTCGCCTGATAGAGAGAGACGTTCTCATAGAATCGATAACCGGTTCGCTTTCGTATGGCTGACAATTAAATTCTCGTATGAGAGCGCGGCGGTCGATGAACGGCGGCCGATGGGTACCCACTCTTGCCCAACCACCCCTTTCCCCTGCTTCCACCTCCCCCTCCAACCCCCGAATGTACCCATTCACACATCTCATACCGGTGTTATCAATAGCAACCGAAAGGCCAGGCTGGCAAGAATCAGGCACGAACCCATATTTCTTGCTAAATGAGTTATTTATCATTTAGTGCTCGAGGAGCGCTTGTCCATCGATCAATGACGGCACCAAAGCTACCTAGATAACGTGTATATTCCGCGTTTACTTTTTTATCTTCTCTTATTTAACACCTTCAGAAGATTGACGGAAGTTGGCTCCATTATCATAATGAAGTGAGGGACACCGACAATAGCGCTTGGTTCCTCATTATCCGCTTCATTAGTAATACTAATTGAGATAATATTTAAGAAAGACTTGATAATAGAGAGAAAATGTCGGACTTTTGAATTTTTTCTTGCAATATTAAAAAAATTAATTTGATCGAAATGAGCTTTTGTACTCAATATAAAACCATACCCTCTGTAATAAAAAATTGAATTTCACACGATGATGGACAATAAAAGCGTCTTTCAAAAAAATCTGTAGTGTTCAAAATTCTAAGCTATCGATTGTGTGTTCCTCGAGTCTACTTTTCCTCTAAAGAATTTGGCTGTTATACCGGGTCTCAGATTATTCTAACGGGAAGGCGCGTGCAAAAATGTCGATAACGGGAAAGGCGAGGGAAACAATGAGGATGTGACACTCGACTAATAAATACCGCAGCCGTCGGTATATCATAGCTTTTGTGTGCCTGGGTGAAAGAAAGAGAGAAGAAGATCTCTCTTGTGTATGTTTGTGTGTGTATGCTATGCGCAACCATGTGTATGCCTATAATCGTATTCGTATCGTGCACCTATACTCAAACGATCTAGCAAATCCAGCGACGTCAGATTGCAAGCTGTTGCACCTAAACGACGATAAAGCCTCTTCCGAAACTCGCCGAGACTAACTGTTTGCTTATATTGCCTCCCATTACCGTTTCCCACGGTGAAACTTTAGCGAACGCATCGAGAATAGAAAGACCTTCGCTGGTCGACGAACAACGACTAATTTTGCGTCTCCGTCTTGAAATAAAATGAGCAGTTTGACACCATTTTCTAGTGCAAAATTCTAAGTGACCAACAGCGAATCATATATTACTTTAGTGACATTAAATATAACATCAAACGTACTCCGTAAAAATGTACGTCTAATGCCCTTTTCCATCATAAACTTTTTCATGCCCGTCTCTATTGATGTAGATTAAGTTTTAATCTTGGTTTAACTTACTCCTTAGTTTTTTCTAATTTTTAGAACCAGGAAAAGATGAAGAGTAAGTTGAACTAAGATTAAAGTTATAATAAAAAAGTTTATGGCTACTATATAGCTACAAAATCGTTTTTTCTTGCCATTAATATTACAATTTAACAAGCTTTTACATATAATGTTTTAAAATACCTGTAATGCGTTAATGTTGTGAAAAAAATAAATATTCTTGACAATTTTTGAAAGAATCAAGATGATGCAAAGACAACTAAAGAAATTAGTTCATTTAGTTACCAATTGGAAGATATTTCTCGACATTGTTATTAATTATTATCAGTAAACGACGATATTGAATAAATAATACAGATTTTGTGTCGGGAGTGCTTTTTTTATAATGGAGACTCAAGGTGATTATGGATTATTCACAGAAGTCTGTCCTTGTTTAGCGAACTTGTCGGATCGACCTGTCTGACATTTATTTCTGTTTGTGTTATCAGACAGTCAGATTATGCTGAAACATTGCTATAATGCGATTTCAAATGAATTTGTAACGCTTCGTTCTTATAAAATGTATTAGGCGATGCTTCTGAAACGTCCTTGCTATGAAATCGTCAGAGTGTGAAAAATTTAGATGATTGCGATCACGAACTCTACATTAATAATTAACCTTTTTATAATAATATTTTCCAGAAAAATATTATAGAAAACGCAAAAGTTGCAGTTTAAAAAAAACTTACTTACTTATTTTCATTTTTATATAATATAATAGAGATGTGATATTTTTTGCAGAGCTATAATATGAATAATGGAGGTATTAATCATAAGTAATAAAATAATGCAATCAGGTCGCTGTTTAATTATATTATATATGTTTAATTATATTATAAAAATGTTTATTTATTTTCTAGGAAATTTATGAGTACAAAACACAAGATATTCTGTCTCATATGAAATAAATCATTATACACAAGCCGTGCGGAAATCATTTTAGAATCCCTACCGTATAACTATCTACACAAATCTCCATTCCAACAGAAGTAATCTAATTTCCATTGCCACACAGCTAATCTCGCCAGCGACATAAATAATCGTGCAGAAGGTAAAGCACCTTTTGGCTCTCCTAACGATTTGATCGTGAAAGATAATTAACTTGGGCACTAATTTGCCCGGCAAGATTGCTTGCCGCAAACACTAAAGTTGTTCCTACGCTAAGCCCTCTCGCTGTGTGTTTACCCTGTAACTCGCGACACAGACCATTTAGAGGAAGCATGACACACACAATTATTCGGTCAAAGTCGTCCACGATACTCGGTTAAGATGGAAGTCTCGATCGTTGCCGTCTCGACAACTCCAATCAAGTGGCGGTGGAGTACCACTGTAGGTACAACGATGTCGTATAACAATGTCTGATTATAGAGCTGGTTGTTGGAGCAGATGGATAACAATGCGCAGTCTGTAATGATCAAAAATCATTTCGTCTCAATTTGAGATCTGTAGTTACGCTAACATGTTCGGTTCGTTACCATCCTGATTGATAGACGTCCGTTCGTTCTTTGATCACGTTGTAGCTATAATATGAATGCAGAGAGAAAATGCAACGAACCGGTTGTCGTCAATTAATGCTAATGTTCTTATATTTTTTAAATTAAATATTATTAAATATTAAAGGATTAAATTTAAACTAATTCTATGAGTTAAATTAACTAATAAAATAAATAAATTTTGTTATTTTTAATTTTCAAGTGTGTCATTGTGTATTTTAATACAAAACATATATTTAAAAAACAATCACATCTAATTAACGCATTTCCGTGGTTAAATTGCTTAATTTCAAACAGCATTCATATTGACGTATATGCACTTTAATAAATAGTAAACTAAATTTGAATCAAATTTAATATATTTCTTGAGTGACATTGTTTTAGTTAAATTAACAATATATTGCCTAGAAACAGTGGCGATCTATAGGAATGATTGAAAATACAACTCAAATTTATAACTTGATATTATGAATTTAACAAATAAATAAGTTATAGAAACAAGTAAATAAGGATTCTTAAAATTAAATTAAACAGATCAAATTTAAACGTCGGGATTAATAAGAATCCTTCCTAATTAGATTTTACATATCAATCCTAATGCTAATTTAATTATTGAATTTATTTTACAATTTTTTTTATTGACATTTTTCAATACTATTATTTTTTGTAATAGATAATTTACAGCTATAATGTTACACATCTTTCGAGAGTTTTATTCGAAAAAATTCGGGATTTTTTCCAAATTCTTATTGATAATGCCGCATCGCATCTGTGAGACGAGACGACGACGACAAGAGTATTGTCGTCATTGGCAGCAAAGTTCTAACGATTCTACTGGTAAACGAGAAGCGAGATCGTACTGTGCGGTAAGACACAATAGCAAGTCGCTGCTTTACATCGACTGAAATAGTTTAGAACATTGTTAATCCGAAGCCGATAAATGCCGAGAGACATTCTCAGTGACAATACTAACCTGAAAAGACAGAAAACGATAAGGGACGAGCAAAAGAAGAAAGAAAAGAAATCATATCAATTTGAATCTTTATTTTTTAAAATACAATATAAAACAAACAACATAATACAAACTATAATACGGTTTTAATCTCAATTTTATCTTTATTGTGATAAATCGTGGAACAGACAATCTCTTTCTTAAATTATTACCACAAATAATAAACAATAAAATTGTCACAATATAACTCTATTTAAACTGTTTCAACTGCAGTAATAAATATAGTATCAGCACATTATGAAAATAGATCATATAGATCATTTGAAGATAAAAGATGGCTTTTCTAACGTAATATTTATTAAAAATAATATATAAATATTTATTAAAAAATTTTGTATAAATGATACTCAGTTTAGTAATATAAAAAATTCAGCACAAAAGTTCGTTAGGAAAAAAGACAAATCAAAGACGTGAATACCAACAAGCGTTGTCCGAGAGTTTAACGATACTGAGGCGCGAAGATGGCGAAGACTATATCGACCGAGCTCGTTTCCTCGTCTTCCGTTGGGAGATGGTCGCTTGGTACAGAACATGCACGAGATGCACCCGTGTAATATGATAATGACGGTCTGTAGGGTTTCGTTGCATAGCAAACGAGATTCGCAGTTGAGGCAAGTCAGCTTTCTCGGCGTTACTTACCACGAATTGATTACTACTAGAGAATGTATTGTTAAGAGAAAAGGAAAAAGTTTAAGCTTATCTCCTATATATTTTACGTGAAAATAGACAAAGTGAAAAAATTTAAATATCTTCAAATAAAGATATCGTTGAGTGTTAGATAAATATAATAACGATGATAAAGCAGTATACACAATATTTTTATAAAAAATAATTATTAATGCAGAGATTAACAATTTTTTTATGGCTTGCTTAGAAAATTAACTTAAGTTCCTTTTTATTGAATATTAAAAAACGAAGTTGGAAGTATCACTCGATTTATATTTACCTCTGAATTTTTACCGCTAAGTTTGGATGTAAACCAAGAGATTAAGAAGTATGTCACGTTGTGAAAATTAAGCATCGTAAGATACTCAAGGCAAATATATTATTTTCTTTGAAAAATGCATTTAAAATCCGTTTCAAAAATCTCTCCCTTGCCGTTTCACAATTTTCATGTCCCTTGCAATTTTACTTCATTTTATGAGGTTTATTGCATGTCTCCCTATATATCTTTGTATCACTGCAAGTAGTACAAGTTGCATTAGATTCGAGAAATATTAGATACGCGCATATATCAAATATTTAAAATCATTCATTGTTTATTATATCAAATGAGCGACAAAATACAAACGTATTTCATCGCAATGCGACATAATATATTAAAACGCATATGCATAATGTCTTTGGCTTGGTTTTTGATTGTCATCATTTTTAAATTATTCAAGTGAATTACCTTAAATTTAACATTTAATTCTCAATCATTTATTATAAAAGTTCTTTTACCCTTAGACCTTTGACCTTTTAATTGATTCATTCCAAAGTCCTTGGACAGTTTAATTCCAATCTTTCATCTTGATACCTTTGATTCCTATCAGTATTTATTAGTTTATCCAGGTTCTAAGAGAGAGCCAAGTTATACACACTCGGTCCGATCCTGAATCGAATTGTGCCCTTTTTCTCGTTGGCAGGTATCAGACTCGAGAGACAGAGAGAGATAGAGACAGAGAAAAGGAACGGGCGTGTGCATTATTGACGACAGCAGACACACGCGTTTCTGTCGCAAGCTGCGACCGGTACCCTCGTAAAAAAGCTTGAGGTAACTTCAGCTAGTAGGGGCTGATTTCATCGGGGCTACTCGCAACGTTTGGCACAGTTTTCGTTATTGACGTATACGATCGCGCGTCCGCTCATGCATTTCGTCGAGAGAGAAAGACAGAGACAGACACAGAGAGAAAGAGAGAGAGATTGAGGTAAAGGAAAAGAAAAGTACAGAGGTAGAGACATTCAAAGGTACCACGAAGTGGAAAAGTGGAAGAGACAGAGGGGTGGGAGAGAAAGGAGTTGTCCGCTCTGTTTAGGAATCGGCCATCTCCATCGCAAAACTTTTCTCGGCAAATTTTTTACTCGTTGCCATGGATTCTCGCCCGAACTCGCACGACTTTTTACGACGAGATAAAAGAAGGTATCTAATGTTTAAGCGAGTGACTTTGTTGGAGACTGGCTCCATTCTTTCTTGTAGTCAAAAAAAAAGCAGCGAAAAAACGTTTATTTACTATTTTAATATTATTAATCATCAATCTGCATAATTTGAATATATTTTCAGGTAATCGTAATACGCATAAAACATTTGTATGCGGTCCCAATGTAATAAATAGATTCAATTATTAAGGGACCAATTTAATTTGAAAAAATGTACTATAATTTGCAAGGATCACGTTTCAGCTAATAATCGCACAGTGTATAATTTTAATTAACACGTATATGTGTATTATGTTTAGAATCGTTGGTCGTATTTATCCAAATTGTATAGTAGAGGCGTATTAATATATTCATTCAGCCGAATCATTATCATTAGTATTTCCCGAGCAACTAATGTAAATAACATAAGTGATTTATTGTTATCACCGTTATTATTATAATTCATATCATTATATACAGCCTTGGCTAAAAATATTAGACACCTATATTTTTTTCATTTATCAAGAATTCTTTTACTTATAGTTTTTCTTATTGTTACTGGCATTATACACAAGGAGTAAAGGTTTTTTAAAACAAAGGATAATTCACAGCAAATATCACAAATTAATTTTGTAACTAAAACATTAAATAATGATTGGTAAGATGCCTAATACTTTTGGCCATGGATATACGTATGTTGTTACAAAGCAGAATCGAAGTTACTTGTATTTCAATTTTCAAGTAAAGATCCGAAATCTTTGGGTCATATTGAGCCTGATACAATTCCGTAAGCATAGTGGATGAAGATTGACCAACTACAATCAAATATTCTCTTCATGTTCGATTCTTACAATTCCAACTATTATATATACAATTACGTAATTGTAGAATAGACTTTGTGAACTTTCTACACTGAGAGTAATATTGTGTAGTAAGCCGTGAAATATAAGAAATTGACCAATCATACTCGATTATTCCCCTCACATTCGATTATGATTGGTCGATTTCTTACAACTTGCAACTGATTACGACACATTATTCCCGTAGACGGTTCGTTTAAGCGCGAGAGAGAGAAGATAACCGTTATCTTTGATTTTACACGATTCCTGGTGTACAGATTAAATTTTAGATCCCAGGAAAATATCAATCACAGGATAATTATCTTTTTAATCCGCGAAATACCTCGTAAGAGCGCATGTCATCCAAATAGAGCCGCGAATCGAGATTCTGCGAAATCCTTGGCATCGATATCGATATCGCAACCATTATCGCGCACGTACACGTATGATTTCGCTTCCCTGTCAATAATTGCGGGTTTTGGGAGATGGCCGATTTTGCTGGCGGACGCCTCCGTGACGCGCGCGTATGTGTGCACGGGTTGACGAGTGCGTGTGGCCGTGCGTGCGCGCACGTGCGAGCGTACAGTGTCCTCTTCTCGGCCAACTGCGCGTTCGATACTCTCCGACGCTGCACCCACGTCCGCACACCCACGCATCGACGTGCACCCTGCAGGTCGCACGGCATGGGACGTCTAGGGATGCTTTACATTGTTGGGTAGTATCACATTATCGATACTCTCTTAATTCACGATGCCAAATTTTCTGTTCTTAAATATAACATTTAAATATCTGTTTTTAATGTGGGACCTCTCAAATTAACAAGCATCTTCGTACATTTCTTTATTAATTCAGAAATGGCTTTTAGAAATATTAGAAACTTGGACTGTTTTATTAGTTTTTTTTTTTTTCAGCAAAGTTAAAATGTCAGACAAATGATGATTCCTTCAACATTTTGCGAAAAAAGAATCAGGTTTGGATTGGATCAAACAACAAGATATCTTGCTGGATCTGAGATATCCTACATAATCCCTAGGGGCTATACTATCTAGACAGCGGTACTTGAAAGGTATCGGTATCGAAGCAAAAGTATTAAAATAACACTTCAGATTTGATACTTTCTGGAAACGTAGATATCTGATAAAGTATCTAATATCCTTTAAAACTCATGGAACAAATATCTAACAGTATTGATTCTTATCCGATGACATTAGAAACGGAATATCAAATAGCAACAGTGCTATCAATGTAATAAGATCAAATATATTTGAAAATAGAAGTAAAAGATACGAAATAGTATCAATACTTTTTCTGTACTCGATGTCTAGATTAAAGATATAGATGTTTTGGTTATTTTGAGCATCCCTAGATTCGTCTGGAGGCTATTGTGACGCGAGACGATGCGGCGAACGACACGTGAGTATCCGATCGAACGTCGTGATGCGCCCGATTCGCATGGGTTCTTTACGATCATAACAGTATGGAAAGGATCTCTGACGAATTTATCTCAAGAACGATGTTAAAAGTATGTATACCTCGTTATATGTTTGTGTCTCTCAAATATGCGCACAGTCAAGTTTCTTTACAGTGCATTGAGGGAGTCAAGAGTAAACAGGAAAGTTTTCAATAAATGTCTGTGAAATATGTGCTTTATTAAATGAACTTTGAGATTGTATTTAAAATTATGCAATAATATTTATAATATTTCAAAAATGCTTAAGAATTCGGTAAACGTTAATTCAATGAATAAAAATGTAATATTCAAGCAAAAGAAAACTATTAATAATATCTTATGAAGTAATTTCGAGATTTATTATTAATATAATTTTCTAATCAAATATTTTCAGTTATATATTTGTAAAAATATTTTTTACTATTCCTAACTCCTTTGTTTTTTTTATGTTATCTGATATAGAAATTTGTTTTATAGATATCTTATAAATGAATATAAATGTATCTTTATCATATTTTTTAATTAATCTACATTTTGTATTGTAAAATTCACTTTTTGAAATATAATTTTAAATATAATTGTGATTTGTTCTTAATATTATAATTACAATTCAATATTACAAAACCTAGAATACAGTAAAATTAGTTAAGTTAATCTAAAAAATATTCTACGTGCATATTTTATAATTTATATTTATATTATAATAAAATATAATATAAATACGTCTGATTTTTTAAAAACGAATGTGTTTCAAATACTTTATATTGTAATATTATACTTGTATACAGGATTACTTGTGAGGATGAGATCGAAAGGTACAGAAATAGGGTAGTGAAAATACAGAGAAAAGGTAAAGGAGTTTGCGACGCAAACGTATGTCCACCGATGATTATTAAACTAACTTGGATTAAACAGATTAAATATGACACATATGATAATTGATTTTGTCACAATATTTTACAATTACATGCTTTTTATTAAAAAATAAAAAAACTTCATTATTTTTAAATAGCATAAAATGAAACACGGGATATTTTTTGAACAACATACAGGACGTTTTTTCGACGAATATTTTGAAAATATTTAATTCTTTTTTGACATAAATCTATTTTCTAATATATATATTTGAAACATGATTATGTTTCACCAATAAAACGAAAGCATATCACGAGAAGATTATATTTTAGCAATTTTTGAAGATGCACTTTTTCGAGGAACGCCGAAATTCGTCAAGCGAAGTGAAAGTCCGTTCGAAGAAAATCCCTACGGAGGGATTTTCCTCGAACAGACTTTCCAGAATGTTTAAAATTTTCAAGCAACATGATTTCTCACAGAGCTTCTTAGAACGGATTACACAAAAATCTCGGAATTACTGGAAGCTAAAAATAACATAGCCGAACTTTCAAGATCATTCTTTCTATATCCGACAATCTTTTCATACGAAACACGTGAGCGGTGTAATAATTACAAACTGTTACAAAGCGAGAGTGTTGTTGTCAAAGTGAAATGTACACACTAGTAATTCTAGTCAATCGCATTTCCTTTTAATAGAAGGTACAGAAATATTTAAGAATAAAACATTCAAAATTTCTAGTCATAAATTTATTTTCGAATATTTTGCATGTAACATAAATAGAACAGTAACATAAAAGATAAAAGGACCCTAAAAAAAGGACTGATTAGTGTTTCAATAAATTGATTAGCTCTATCAATAACTCATGATATTGCATCAATAACTGATAAAATATCAGTTACTGTAGTTAAACAGTTTATTGGAACACTAATCAGTTCTTTTTCTTAAAGGAATGCTGCTTGCGAGTGTATCGAATTGCATAATTAATGTTAGTTTTTTACCGTCTAAAAATTATCGCATCTACAACATTTTACGTAAATATGATCATTTTTAGTTAATTACAGAAACGTTTAGCTCAAAAAAAATTGCGTCAGTCACAAACATTTCATGTGAAATTAATATTTAGAGCATCAGTAATTCCGTCGGGAAATTACATTTTGAAAATTATACTTTAAGCGATAGAAGATAATGTTTGATACGAGAAAATAATTACAGAAAATGTTCCTATAAAAAATTTATATGAATACCACAAAAGAAGTTTCGACATCTTATGCTTCGTCACTATTCCTCTTCCATTTGCTATATTACTACAATTACTACGAACGCACGATCTGGTGTCGCGTAGGTGGATAGGTCAGCAATTCTCAGAAGCTTCAGTAGGCGTAATTGTTCGCCGAATGAACGAAGATAAACGAACACTTGCTAACGTATGTTTCTAATTAATTGACACAATGTATCATAGAATTTCCTAATTTATGTACACTACCATTAATAAATTCGGAAACGCTTACAATTTTTTCATTTTACAAAAACTTAAATATCTCTTTGAATAGAAATTTTTCGGAGAGAAGTTTTTAAAAATGCATTTTAAGGAAGAAAAATAGAGCTTCAAGCTTTTGAATTTTGCTTCTATGATCTTTTGTTCCTAAATTATATAAAATTAAAGATTGATATTTTTGTTAACATATTTGTTATTTTTTGAAGCATTTTATTTGGATGAAACATCATCGGACAAAATTTAAAGTACCATTTTAAAGTAGACTTTCTAAATTTTTAAATATTCTTCGAAAAAAATTGCTACCATGATCTTTTTCAGGTAGAGGCTTCAAAAAATAACAAAAATATTGAAAAAAATAATTTTCAATATTATATATAAATTTAGGAACAAAACATTATAGAAACGAAATTCAAACTTTAATTTAAAACTTTATTCTCCTTTTTTAAAAACTTTTCTATTCACTATACTTAAGTTTTTGTAAAATGTAAAAAAATTCAAGTGTTTCCAATTTATGAACAGAAAGAGTTTAAATGAAAATAATGATAAAATACATTTATAACATAATTTATAAAGAGATTTAAATTTAATTTCCAGTCCATATCGTTGTGTTTCTTTCCGTTATTTACGTATTTATTAAATCTGCGTTTGACCGTTTTATTCTCAGAGATAATTAAATATCTTAAATTGTAAAAATTGATATTTCTTAAAGTTCAGAAAATAAATTGAAAATGTGTACATTAAATAAAACAATTTTTAATCGAATTCTAAAACTTTTAATTTAGCACTTTTACAACTATATTGTTTATTATTAAATAATTATAAATAATTAATCTGAAAATCTTTATTCATTTTTGTAGAAATTAATATTCGAATAAATGCAATATGCAATTTCTTGAAATCCAGGATTTTTTTTACTTTTTAAGATACCGACATATTTTTTCAAAAAATAAGCTTTCGACAAACATATTCTCGTGGGGTCAACAATGATAGGAAAAAACGACGATAACAATTTTTATATCTCGTATAAAACAATACAAAATCTATTCTTTGAAAACAACAAATATCCTGTAACATTTAAAATATTCAAGGCAAATGGCTCAGCATTAATACAATTAGTTGTCCTTAAAAAAGACGAAGATGAACGAACAGTTCGCATCATGGAACTCTAATTAATTAACGCATTGTATTAAAGTATTTCTTGAAATTTATCTCACAAATCGCTCAAGTTTACAAAAATTAAAAGTCGCAAGGATCGATAAATATCAAATTAGCTGGCAAAAATGATAAAATAAAAAATTGACATTTTAAATAATTCAAAAAAATTTCTATTAAACCAAAAAAGTTTTTCGTACAAATGTGTCTTGCTTAATATCCAAAGATATTTTTTGGAGTAGCAATCGATCGTCTAGACCAGATGAAAGCACACATTAATCACTTTGAGAAAAGAACACTTCCCGTGCTTTCTTGCGGCGTGGGATGACTACGATTTTTACCACCATTTTCCATTCCGACTGACGACGTCTGCAACGGCGCCGGATGCACCAGCTCGGCCAACTGCGTTGCCAGCCGGCGGTGGGATGCTAATTAATCAACACGATACGTCATGACAGAACGACCTCCGGACACGCGTGGACGAGGTGGGTAACTTCCTAATTTACATTTTACACGGGGCTAACATGCACAATTTGCTAGTGCAGGTTGAGACAGCTTTTGACGCGCTGCGACTGCAGCGGGGAATGTTTCTATTCGATCTCGGTCAACATACTTGTTCATAATGGAATTTTCATGTTGTTTTCGAACTTAAAAATATTCACGACGTTGCAACGCGATTGAGAGCGGAACGAGAATTTTGAACGATTATTATTTTTAACTGACACGTCGTAATTAATTAACGTTTCGCAAAGCGAGACGAGAGGGAACCGGCAATTTACATTCCGTTCAAATTTATTACAACTTATTCCAACGACACAAGCGATCATAATAAATTTAAAACTCAAAAGAGATTCAAAAATTATTTTTAAATGATTAGTTATTGAACTGACCGTTTAATTTTCACAATAATATTTTTGAAGAAAAAAAATCGTTAGTTCAAAACATGTATCTCGTTATTAACACACTTGAAAAAAGAACCTCGTTATTAACACATAATTTCTAAAAGAGAAATTCGATTACATTATTTTTGCAACATTTTTCTACCTTTAGAAAATGCAACCTTTTTAGAAGATTATTAGACCAGAAGATATAAAAAGAATACGAATCTTCAGTTACAATATAATTTTGAATATCATAATACCTTCTGCATAATAATGCATCGCAATAGTCTACGTTTGTTTGCTTAATTTTTAGAGGCTATACATTTCATTTCCGAGATTCAACCAGAGATAACGATGCTTGTTATTCTTTCATTTCTAAAGAAGGTAGAGACAAAGACAACGCGAAGGAACGTCAAGACGACGTATTCATGCGCGCACGGTTCAATATAATAAAAACATTATTGTAACGCGCAAATATTTATGCAAAGGCGATTTGCTGAGAACGGCACGCGCTCACATTTTGACTTCCAGCTGATGGCATCAACGTGCCGCTAACGAGGCGCGAGACATCGCGTCGCTCTGGAAGCATCGCGGGTTGACGTCAATATTGAAACGCCGCGTCCACCCTTTCTTCCCATCCCCCTTTGTCACTCCTGCTTCCTCTCCTGTGTCTCCTCCCGGGATTGCGGGTGCTCTACATCTGCCTACTCCATTCAAAGCTCAAAACTCGACCAGGCGCTCGCGCCGATCCCGGAAGTGAGAGAGCGACGTCGAAGAGATGAAGGATCGCGATGAACATCCACACCGGAAAGCGAAACTCGCCCTCCCTCGTAATCCGGACAGTAACCTTGATATTTAACCGTCCGGCGCGATATTCGGAAACCGAATTCGAATCTAAGCCTCGGCGAACAAATAACAGGGATCATCGCGAAATAGAAATTTTCTCTATAGATATATAAACAGCAAAATTGAAGAGCTTTTCTTGGCTCAAGAATATCGTTCTCTAGTGATTTGACAAATAATATTAAAGAATTTCGAGATCTGATTCGAATGGAAGGAACAGGATTGTGACAAGCATATTTATATAAACAAAATTTGCTGGTGATAATCTCTTTGCGCAAACTTCAAGAAATTTATCTGTTTACGAATAGAAGCCTTGCGAATTCCACAACTTGCACGAACAGATGATTAATTACAACCACTCACGCGAAATTGAAAACTTCAAATTTCAGGAATTTCGCGTATGTTTGATGAACAGGCCGATTTTCCATGATTTTGCACAGATCATGATTACCAAAATCATGAAGATTCAAGATTCATAAAATTCTGGAGAGCAGCAAGTTCTTGAGTTAAGTTATTGGCTTCATTAGAAATCAAAATTCACCAATGCGAATTATACTGATACATTTTTTCAATCGCAAGTCCAACAAGTCATCATACAAATTGTTACAAATCATACAATAAGAAGTCGCGTGATAAAAACAAATCACTATGACATCATCAATCAAAAAAATGACCGACTACTGTTCAGAATGATTCAGTTATTCGGCAACGATTTTAATTATTGTCGAAAACGAGACTAAGAAGAAATTAATCGATGCTATACCTATAAAATATATATGTACAACGATACATTCTATGGCTTTATCGTGCGTTCACAGTATCGGAAAGAAAGAAAAATGGAAGCTCGGAGCAACGAGTGACGCGTGACGTCGACGGACACTTGTGGAAGGGACGAGTAGGAGTGGGATATAGTGAGAACTCGAAGGAACGTCCTGGCAGAAAAGGATAACCGAGCCGGTTAGCGAGACATACGATGGACGAGTTCACGTCGCAATTAAGGTTCGTGTGGATGGACATTGTCGGACTAATGGCAGAGACACTCTCCTGAAAGTGGAGTCACTCACCCGATGCAGCCAGGGCTATCGCTGCGACAAGCGTCCACGAGCGTCTCATGTTTGTTCGAAAAGGTGCCAGAACGAGGCACCTTCTTCCTCGATGACCCGGTCGAGCACCACCTCCTCCACGTTACCGATTTCCTCCACCTCCCTCCCCGCTACCACCGCCTCACCGCCGCTTGTCTGCTCGTCCTCGCACGTGGCTGCCAGGCGCGTCGAGCGAGGACGAACCTCGACCTGAACCACCCGAAAGATCAGCTGTCCTCGACGGCGAGCCGCTCGGCGCGATGGGAACGGAGCAATCGCGAATCCTCAGGGCTCGCCCGGTCGCACCTGCACCGGGCTCGCCAGGTGCATCGTCCTAGCTCCGTTGGGGGCACGTGACCGCCTCCACGCAGCAATGTTCCGATATCGTCGTACGCTGCTATCCCGTACCGGATGGTACAACCTGCGTGCACTATGGCCTGAACAGTTTGCACCACGACGCGACATCGTCGGGCAGCGCGGACATCTCTTCTCCCTCGGATCTCACGAATAGTCCCCGACAACAACGTCGGTCACGAGCGATCAGGGGATATCAGTCGAGCCTCGACCAGCGCAAGTGATATTACGAGGCTTGATATATATTTGCTGTGTATGTAGAAAATGGGCTCAGGAACGCATCCGCAGTCCGATCGTCGGTTCGTCCCGTACGTCGAGCTTCCCGCGTTCGCTCGGCTGCTGCAGCATCGGGTCAGGGTGAATAACGGAGGGAAAAGTGGTTCACCCTTGGTATTGCGGGTCTCGGAACGTGTGCAATCGGCAGCACCGCGAGAACATCCCTGATCTTTTCCTCCCGCTATAATGAATAAGCGCGCGTCAAATAGACTTTTCTAAATCTCGATCGCGGGACCTACTGTATATCACTCTCTCCCATCAAGGGGGTTGTCAGGTGCGGCCTCGCCGGCGACCAACGCTGGACTGATTCTCATTTAGCTGCAGCGCCGCGCGGTACCGCCGCTTCAACCCGCTTTGGCGCTAGCTCTGTGGTAGCCTACCGCCACCGTTCATCACCTTCTCTCTCTCTCTCTCTCTCTCTCTCTCTCTTTCTCTCTCTCTCTCTTTCTCTCTCTCGGTCACTCGTGATACCTCCGTTCTTTCGTTCTCTCTTTCTCTGTCTATCTTTCTCTTATTCCTCTCTCGTTTCCATCTTCTTTGTCTGGTCCATGTATACCTACTAGTCACCGTGCGCGTTTAGATCCCACCCCTCTCCATCATTCTACACCTCCCGTATCATCATTCTATCTCGATCACCGACGCTGTCCGTCTCTTGCAGTCCTCTCCGTCTCTTCACTCCCCCCCCCTCCCTCTCTCTCTCTCTCTCTCTCTCTCTCTCTCCCCTCTCTCTCTCTCTTCTCTCCATCCCTCTTCTTCTTTCTTTCTTTCTCACCAAGCTCGCTCTTGTTCTCGTCATATATACATATCTTCTCCCCCTACGACTATCCAGTAACTCTCTCTTCATCCCACGCTCTCCCTCGCGTTCAACCCTCAGCGGCCCACATCCGCGCATCGTGGGGTAGCGTGGTACACCATGCGGTACGACCTGCCTGCCCTCTTCCCTCTCTCTTTCTCTCGCCCTCTCCTCCGAACCCTCCCGTTCAGCTCCTCGCTTTCTCTCCATCCCTCTTCCTCCCGCAGCTATAGTGCATCCCAACATCGTCGGAGAAGAGAGAATCGTTACTATGGCGAGATCAATATGATAGGACGGCGCATGCCTCGGTATCCTTATACTTGAACCCTCCGCCGCCACTCTCGCTCTGTCGCGCCTCTCTCGCAGTTCCGCTCGTTCCGTCGTCGTCGCACCTCATCCTTCAGCCTCGTCACTTCGCACTCCATCTCGGTAGCCTCTATCTCCGTTGCTCATACGGTCCACGTCCCCCGATGACGTCCTCCCTGTCTCTGATTCCCTCACGCGGTACATCCCTCTTCGTCTTGGCGCGCGTTGGAGGCCGCGTGCCAGACCGTGGGCGGCGTTGACTTAACTCAGTTCAGTCAACAGAGGGCCGTATGCGGGAGTATACTGTTCTGTCTTTTCGGTCCGGAGCGACCTACGAAATGTTCTCTTTTTCTTCATCAAATGAAGCCAGAAGCAACGTCAAAGTAAAACAGTAAAAGCTAATTAGGACAGATTTATTCAAAATCGTAACCACCAATATATTTTGATATTGGTGCAAAGATGACAAGTACACCTGATTGTGTACTCAAAACGGATTTAAAACAAGCGGGCACTAACTAGATATTTTTTAAACGGAAAAGAAACGAAATCGGCCGTTTATCGTGTATTTTGGCACGCTCAGGAAGACGACGCGCTTGTGTGCTACAGCCCGAAATACGTGATATGACTGTCGAATCGGCTGCGCGATGCGGTATGTCTGTGTATAACGGAGCACATCAAAGTGATATCGAAAAGACAAAATTTAATATTATATAATGAACCCTAGAACACATACTTTATAAAAATTCAGAAAACACACTATGAATCTGGAAGACTCATTGTAACTTTGATAGGCTATAACTTCGGGATTCAGATTAATATTTATACTCTCTTTTTTTCTATTTTGATATTTTGAGATTTAGGAATATATCTACAATACATAAGTTGTAATTTGTAATGCCAAAATGTTTGATATTGTTAAGTTATAAAATGAAACTTTCTCTTTTTTTCTTTTCTTCATGTACGCAGCAAACAAAATTTCGATTGGGTTTGGGAGATCCATGTTTGTAGAGTAAGATTTTTTTCGGATTTGAATGACATATAACGTAGAAATATGATATTCAGAAAGAACATAATTGCAAAATAAATTTAATTTTTTTAATAACCATTTTCATACATATTTTAAAAACAGAAGAAGGTAGAAGACTATGCAGTTGGAAGTGCGTAACCTGAATTAGGCATTATGAAACATTCCTTCGTTTGCTAACATTTTTTATGAAGCAAACAAAATATCTTAGAACGAGACTCTCTTTTTCTTTTAGTTAGAAAGGGGTCGTGGGTTAACACTCCAATAACTCGATTCTCCTTTGTACAGTCTTTTCCTCGTCTCGACAGTCGAAAGATAATGACGTATAACAATGGTATTCTAATCTGACGCTCAGTATCAATATGCGGATTTCTGAATTAAACTACAATTGGCACTTGCACTTCTTTTTAAATATACAAATCTTCCCATAAAATACTTATTCTTACTTTAAATGATCAATATGATGATAAATACATTGACAATTTTTTGTTAGAAAACATTTTTAGGGAGATCATTATCCATTGTAGTCTCTAAAAGATATTTATCATCAAATTTCCTTAAATTACATAATTCTTTGCCGCCAAGCTGTTTCTTACAACTAAGCGAATTTTAAGTATTTTATCTTTAATCTTATCTATATGTACTGTTAGAAAATTTGTGTCGAACATAATACATTTCACATGTTCCGAACATGTTCACTCAACATTCACTTTTTTGTGTTCATTTAAGATGAAAATATTAGATAAACAGCACAGATGTTGTGTAAAAAAAATTACCACAAAACTGTGGAAGTATATTTTTTAGTATAATTAAAATTTATAATATGTTAAATTAACATGTATTTTATTCATTCTTAGAATTCACGTTTTAAAACACATTTTTGTCCATATAATCAATTAATGTCTAGCAAACACTGATTGGCAATGTGAACATAATTTATTCAAGTAAACATATCGAATACGCAACCGTTTCGATCCTAATTTGGATTCTTATCAATGCTTCAGCTGATCCAAATCAGGATCGAAACGATTGCGTATTTGATATGTTTATTTGAATAAATTATGTTTACATTGCCAACCGGTGTTTTCTCGAATAGGCATTAATTGATTGTATGGATTTATCTCAACCAAGCTCTAATACTTAATCTATTAATTATATTGTACACATTTTTATGTTACCTACTACTTACTTACTCATAAATTGTATTACTTTAATACGAAACGTTGAATATAAATTTCACACAAAATCTCTAAATAACGTAATCACATTATATTAAATTAACACTCGAATATTTTAAAAAATTCAATACAAACGATTAACAAGAACGTGAGTAGATCATTTCCAACACAAATACACAATGTTTTATGTTGTATTGGCTGGTCTAACATGAATCAAAAAATTCTTATTACTTGAAAGAATTTTTATGGAGATTTTTAAAATGTAGTTTACCAATTATAATTGCGGACAGATTTAAATGCTTGAAAAATTATGCTAACGCATTATATCACATTCGATTACAATATAGAAGCACAAGGATTAAAATTAAAATTGCGAAAAAACGAAAGTTAACATGAAATTAAGTGAACAATAGAGAACAATCTTTCTCTACTTAATTATATTGTAAAAATATTTAAATTACGAAAATATAAAATAAATCTTACGCGTAATTCAAAGTAAGATTGATTCGATTTATTTTAAATGTGAAGATGCTAGAATTGTAAAACATTCTATATTAAATAATATGCATCATTGGACTGAGTTTTCGTCTGACAAGATGTTCTAAAATATTTTGAGAAAGAAATTTCACGTTGGAATCCGATTCTATATAACATGCTTCAACGCTGATAACTCGTAGATGCATTGGGCGCACTATTTTTACGTTTGCATCACTGACATTCGAAGTTCCGCCTTTGCGATTTCTATGCCACCGCTAGTAATAGTCACGGTTTATACACTCTGCTGGCGTCAAAGTTCCAATGTTTCTCGGCTAGTTTCCACCACGATACCCCGACATTCTTCAACATTTACTCGTACTTCCGCTTCTGATTGTCTGTTGCGTTTTCA
The DNA here is from genome assembly GCF_000204515.1 of Acromyrmex echinatior. Next base: position 144,416 of record NW_011627423.1, read on the forward strand.
CCTCAACGGTTCCTTACATTTTTCAATCCAATTTATTTGACGCAGCCCAATCGCGAGGAATAACCAACGCAACCCTGAGTTTGCGATCAACTAAAAAAAGCTATACGTAACTTTTCCGCTTTTCACAATACCTAGATTTTCTTTTTATTTCCGTCGCGCTGACTGACATCAAATCAGATGGAGTATTTTCTGTAGTTTCTGAATCTTAGAGCCATAATTATATACTTTTCGACATTTCGGTATTTATGATCGGTATTTCAAAAATTTAATAAATACTTTGTAAATCTACGAAAATATATTGTTAACTAAAAGTATATACTGGTAAGAAATCGTTATATACTTATCGAAATTACAAAGTTAAACAGTTGAACAATTTATGAATGAGTGCTTCAATTTGTTTCTAAATTTTTCAAATCGAACGACCAGTCGATGAACCAATCGAAAATTAAAATTTATTCTTTGCTAAAAACGGAATAAGTCAACTTTTCCAATGAGTCAGCGAATATAAGTTATATATATAATATAAGTTATATAAAATAAAAGTTTGGAGGACCTTCTGAACACAAAGGCCCTCCAACTTTTGGAAGCTTGACGAAATCGAAACGCGTGACAAATGTTATCATCTTAACGATAGACCTAGTAAATATTCAACGACACTATAAATATCCTGTATATTCGCATTATGCAGAGATAATTCTGCAATATTCGATAATGGCGTAACTCACAACGGCTATTGTGCATCCTTGTTGTTATACGTTACCTGACACGGTTCAGTAATAACACGAACGTCGTCAACTAGCGTTCCAACGTTATTTCTTAGCCGCCTTGAGCGATCGGTGATTATTGGCGCAATATTATATCAACATTATCGATTACTCACTGTTATCCACTTCGTCTCGCTTGAGATATGAAATACACGCTAGAACTTTGCGATGAGACGTTAATTAACTCGAATTCGATATCAAGAGTGAAAATCTCTTGAACAAAAAAGATTGCATTCTCGCGAACTAGCGTTGGCTCATCGCCGATTTATTTGTGCTTATGGCGGCTTTATCTAGTGGATTTGGAATACTTTCAAGCTTGACGACTGTATATCAGTGTAGAAACCATTCAATCAAATCAGCTAATAGGTCGACGAAATTGGCGCGCGTATTAATTATTTACAATCATCCTCGTGCAGCATGCGACAAGAAATTTATTTTTATCTCCGAGCAGGTAAATTAAAACCCTGACCGCCAAACGCGGTTATACATTCTTTCAATGAAAATTATAAATCGGAAGTCTGTCCAAAAAATCTCTTTAGAGTTTATTAGTAGAATTTGCATAAATGAAAAATCTTTTATAGGTATAAAGTGTCGAATATTTGCAAATCATTCATTTGTGAGACACATTTTATGTAAATTCATGTTTGTATGAAATATATAATTTTATCATTGATGTTTTCGCGCGAATAAAGACGTATTTTGCGTTCTCATCGTTAAATTACTGCAGACAGATGATAAATTACTGCATACAATCGACTTTATGAACTACGAAGCGTATACGTTCAAAGGATTTGCAGTAAGCGGATAGAAGGTTTCTCATTTGCTTGCTTAAGCTAAATGCCATATCAAAAATATTAAATAGCAAATAATTGCAAAATACATTAAATGTTCTCCGTCTTTAAACTTTAAGTAATTCATCTTTTTCACGTAGAAATCTTCTGATAAATCTCAATTTTTGTGATGAATTCAATCGTACTAATTAATTTTACAATTGGAAATTTAAACTAAAATCAACTTGAAAAGAGATCAGCTTTTGCTTAATTATGAAAAATAAAAGTAATAGATTATATCTTCCAATTCTAATTTCGATAAAATCGATAGTTATATCCAAGACAGATATGAGAAAGAATGACGGAAAAAATGAAAAGGGAGAAAAAGAACTGAGAAAACATAAAGTCATTTATCATTTGAAGCGATTGCAAAGTTTTGAAAATCGCAAGTTTAATTAATCAAGATTATTTAATAATTGCTTGCTGACATAGTAACTTCATGTTTTATAATAAAAAAAAAAAAAAGTTATCAAATTTATGTCACTGATTTTGAGCTGAACTTCATTGAACTTTACCAGGCTTTATCAAGCTTCCTCACAAAAATCTTCCTCTATCACATTCTGCCAATATAAATTATTTCATTATTAGAAAATTTAACGACGTCTCTAACTGATCGATATCGTTTACGAGATTTCCTCTGGATAAAAATGTGCGCAACTTGTTATTTGAACGCTATATTGGCTACGTTCAACAGAAAAAGCAACTTTGCAACTGTTGCAAATGTATAAATCATATTTAAAATTTCCTAAGGAAAAGACCAATCACATTAAAGAATAATATTTTTTCTTTAATATGATTGGTCTTTCTCTCAGTTTCTCACTAAATGTATAAACCAATCATATTCAAGAATTTTACAACAGTAGAATTTTTCAAAGTTGCTTTTTTTACTGAACGCAGCCATTTTCTTCTCAATTGTTGTCGCAACTTTAAGTTTTCGCACCGACGACGAGTTGCTTGAATGCTAAATAAATAATCGACCTTCCTTTGTCGACTACGAGTTCGCGCGCAAACGGAGAAACTAAATTCTCGTCCACCTTGCCGCTAGGGGTGCCGATATTTGCGCACCTGCACTCTCTTCCTTTCTCCGAGTCCAATTAATAGAATTACCTCACGCCCGCTACAAAGGATTTGTTTTAACAATCCGCGGTGCTTTGCCCAGTGCACAACCGGCGTCTCGCCGGAAGGAAGTCCCATTTCCTGAATTACCCTTCGCGACTCGCCCTCCAATTAATGGCGTCTTCCGCCTCGAGAAAGACGCTTATCCAGTGACGTGGGTGAGTTTTCGTCAGAACAATTTGCAGGACTTGAAGCGAGTTATAGCACAGGCTTGCCGATAATTAACGTGTACTTCCGTGCGCGAGGAAATTGAGGGTTCGTTACGTCAAAATGGAATTCAGATATGGGTGATCCAATTTCTGAAAATGTCGACTTGACAATGACTTATTTTCAAGTCAAACGATCACTCCTCGGAAATCGGGGAGCTTGTTGTTTTGCGCCGAGTAAGTTTCGCTCTTGCATATTAATAAATGTTAAATTGAATTCGGTACCGAAATCTCGTGCCTCCTTCAATCTGCGTTTCCTTCGCCTGAAAACGAAGGAAATCCGGGTCACTGTCGATTTTTACTTCGTTTCGTCGATCGGGGACTTATTTCGGTTACCTCTCTATTTTTCATAAATTTAACATGAAACGTCGCGACAAGCTGCTATACTTAAAAGTCACTGTTGAGCGTTATCGCAACATTTTATGAACAGACATTAAGTAAAAAAGGAAATGACACGTACTTGAATGTGGGTTAAGTCAGCATAATTTAATAACGTCTGGTCTAAAAGGTTTCGTGACGGCTTCGATGGCTATGTTATTAGCGGCAAACTCCATGCGACGCGTCTTCGCATGCATAACCGAGTCACATCAATGATTATAATTGATGAATGATTATTAATGAAATAATGAAAATTTATAAATTTATTATTAAGTACATCTCAGCAAAAATTACATATACTTATATGTTGTTATACAATTAATATACTTATCAGCAAAATTCCAGAAGTATATCTCTGGTACACCGCATTTATCGCGCAAAATGTAGTCGACAGATATCCTGATATCGTATTTAATTAAAGCAATCTATTATACTAAATGAAATTTTAATAGTGCACATGTTTATAAGCTTTTATGGTCTACAAAAAGCCCATTTATAGTATCATTATTAATATATTATATTTTCGCATCTTTTATCTTTGCCGTTCAATAATGGTTAATTATTACGCAATTAATTATTATGCGATAACATTGATTATCATTCATTGTATTAATAAATTAATATATCACTGATTCTTATATGCGGCATTGCAACAGCGAATGTACAAAAAAATATTCTATAAGATTTTTTTGCATTATCGAACATTCAATGAGCTGTCAGTAATTAATCCGTCAAGCGAAATAATGAAAAACACAATGTGAATATCAGATTTATCGAACAACATTCGTACGGAATAATATTCGTGCTTAATTAGCGCGCATTTACGTGGTTGCTATTTAGCATTTCAATGAGATGCAGTTACATGTATCTCGCGTGTAACTGCAACTTCAATGTGCCTGTATCGAGAAATCGGGAAATAAAAAACTTACCAACACCAAAATAATATAGAATAACGATTATCTAACACAATAATCGTACAATTTTATAAATATAAATAACGATAAGCTTCCAAAAATTTATTTTAGATTGATTAAAATCGTCGCTTAACTCTTTTCATATAAAAATTCTTTTGCAATTTTTATCTTAACAAGATAAAAGTTAAAGTCGAGTTTCATCGTCGTTTTAGAGAGGAAGCAAACTAATCATAAACGATACTTGGAACGATTCTTTATCGTTGAAATAATAGCGTCAGAGAATTATACAAAATTTATGAGAACCAGCAGAAACATTAATTATACGATACGTATTAGCATTTATCAACGAAGTAATAGAACAGGGACGCGTATCTTTGATATCTCTCGTTTTGCACATGCCAGTCGTATCGAAAATGAATCATCTTACATTGTGTTGGGAAGCATGTAACTTATTAAACTTGGAAAATGTTCGTTAACGTGCGAAATTTGATCGCGCTTCATAATTATGTCTAACTTATCAATTTTGTTACCTGAATAAATGTCCCTGTCGAAAAGTTTGTTGATAACAATATTCTATTATTATATTAATATGTCCTTTATATTCTTCAGACGATGTCAATAATCAATTATTTTTCTAACTTTAATAGTTGATTATTGTACATAAATGGAGTTTATAACTAAACTAATTATTGAGATAAATTATTAATTATTAATCACGAATAATTTGTAGTCAGTAAATATAGGATATACAATTATTACTGTCTTTTTATTGAATAGTTTCATTGTATTTTCACAATCTTCACAAATGAATAAAAAAAAATGTGTTAATAAAGTTACCTAGTCTTCAACAAAATAATCTCGGTCTACATTATTTTATTTATTTATATATTTATTCCTAAAAATAAAAAGAAATAATTGATTATTGTAAAAATAATTGATTATTAACATAAGTGCTGCAAATTAAAAAAATATTACAACAATGGGAATAAATCCTGAGGATGTTTGCGGTGTACTGATTTGAGGCATTACTTAAGAGAATTATGTATTGAGCGATATGAGTTTATGCATTACTGGACATTGTAGACCACAGTGGGCATAAAAAATTGAGTATCACTTGAGCATTATTGGGTATTAGTACCCATTGGTGTACACAATTTTAATCAGCGATTTACCTTTTGTGTTACAAACCTCTATCTCTTGTGTTCATTTTCCATGTTTATATGTATACATAAAATTAATGCATTTTAACAGAGTGAAAGGAATAGCAAATTTAAATCCGTCATCAAACACACGTAAAAAGTTATGTTCTTTTATAACAATTTTATAACACATGTATAAATTTTCTAAAAATTTTCTAAAAAAAAGAAAGATAATAAATATTCCGTTAATTTTTTTCAACTTTATATTGATTTATATTAAATGAGCTGATGAAAATCGAAGCATTATTATAAATTATAATCCTAAAACAACGGTGAGTTATTAAAGACTCAGAAAACACTTTTCTTTCGTTCATAGAGAAGGATCATGATGCGAGGCGAAACGAGAGCCATGCCCCTGACATAAAATTTAGTGCCTCTCCATTGTTTGCGAACACATTTGGGACTGTGCTTTCGTTGCGCTTTATCGAAGGATTACTATACATGTTACGGACTCTCTGGGAGATGACCAAGTGTCTCGTAAGGTTGATAATGCACGGCTTTAAGTTACGGTCGGTTATAAAACGTTCGGCTCGGCATAGCCCTTCACCGGCAGCATGTCGATATGGAAATTCGATAATATATTCCCGCGATATTGCACGTCCACGATAAAAGTTGCAAAATTTCTGGGCACTTCTCTTAGGACCCCGGACTTCATAATCGCGGTGAAATTTGATATTTTATGCGATTCGGGATTGTGCTTAACAAAACGCGGTAGATAGCTACTGATAAAAAGAGTTGGAACACCGTCGATTTGTCGAGCACCGAACTTTCTGTGTCAGAATATGACATTCTTTTTGATACCAATTAATAAAGTACAAATATACCAAAGATAAAATAACTTTGGCCCAAAATCAGAGTAACCGTGGTCCAAATTTTGATAATACCCAAACTGCACGTCAAAATTAGGATATAAAATGTTTTAAAAATAGACATTTTTAAAATTATTATGTCTGATGTCCGTCCGAACGCGAGACTTTATTTAGACATTTTTTAAATTGGCCAGTTATTCCGACTGGATCAAATTAAATTATCACATTTTTTAATAACTGATATATAATTATGCTTTATAATCTGGTTACATTGAAACTATTTCATGTTTTTTTTTTATTTCTACTATAATAGTAACACATATATATCTATACTAAATTATAAGTTTATTTTAAATTATAGATTTATTAAGTTAGAGTAAATTATTAAAATGTAAAATATTTACGAAGAATACAAAATTACTTGGACGATACGTTTCTCAATTGCATTATCTGTTCTGCGAAATATCACGCGTATTTGACAGCTCATTGCAATGCTATTTTGCATTTCATAAAGCCCAATCGTGATTAAAAATTATTGTACTGAGACAACTTACTACTCGTCCCTAAAGTAAGATTCGGTGTTCAAACCACAATGCGATATACATCGGTCTAAATGAACTCACTTATTAACTATCTTCATTGCAGGCTCGTGTAGATGTTTATTTATATGCCACAATTATTCTGTAATTAGCCTTCAGTTATTCTCTAATTAGCGTTAATAGAGTTTAATGAAAGCTGCAGCTATCCGTTGCAAACTCGTTACTTCCCGATTAGCCTGAAACCGTGGGTGCACCCCCCGGAGATGTAAACCGCAATATACCTTGGAAAACATACAAACAATGCAGCCCTCATATGCAGAACTCGGTGAAAGTATAAATGGTGCGTCTGCGCGTGACTGTATTGCGGATTCCATACATGCTCATCTCATGTCATTATCTTCAAACTTGCCGATGCATCTCATCGAGTAATGTTTCCATTTTTCTTCGTTCCATGTTGTGCAAATTCACACTTACAATGAATGAATACAAAGTAAAGTTTAAAGAAATAAACGTTCACTTCTCCTAATTTAAACACAATTATTTTTAATAATCGTATATTTTATTATACAAAAATTACATGATAATAACATGAGATTTTTTAATAGTTGTAAACTTATAAGTTCAATCGCATTTTTTTGATATTTTTTTATGATGTATTGGATTGGAAAAAAAGTTCTGCGGATTTTTTTAGCTCAAAATTATAGACAGAATATATTTGTTGCGAAATTTTCGACTATTTGACGTGAAAGCTTGAAGTTTTTTCTAAAAATTCGTTTTTAAAAAATGTTTCTACTTATTATTATCAAGTTACACGCGGATTAAATAAAAGAGCATTCTGAATTTGATTGCTCATAACTCCGTTAAAAATTATTATGCCGTATTTAATTAAAACAGATTCTTAAAGCTGAAATGTTGCTCTATCAATCGGTGTAATTACCAATTTAAAAAAATAGAATATATGTACATTTGAGCTAAAAATGTGATATTCCTTTTTTCCATTGTGCAATGGTTATATAAGGATAGAAACATCACATTTTTAATTCAAATTTCTATATTTTACATTTAAAAAATTAGCATGATGTTATTTGATAGAGCAATGTTTCAGCTTTAAGAATTTGTTTTTTAATTGCATTAAGATGATTTTTAATGGAATTATGATTAGAATTATAATTGAAGTCAAAATGCCCCTTTTTATTTAATTTGCGAATAATTCAAAGAACAAAAAATCGTAGATTAGAACAAACAACATTTTCAAAAAACCATTTTGTAAGGAAAACTCTAAACTTTCATGACAGATAAGCGTTTTTTTTTGGCACATGACAGACCCACAAAGTGAGAAGAAAAATTTCCCTTTTTTTTCAGCTCGTAATTTTCTATGTATAAAAATTACAAAATATAAATTCACATAAATTCAAAAAATAGGAACCATTCGAAAGTAGAGATTTTAAGCTTTAAACCCTTTTTTTTTAATTTAAATTTTGATCATTTTTAACGAACATATATTGCATCAACGAAATATCGCAGAACTTTTCCTCCAACCAATAATTTCAAAATCTATTTAAATATAATTTTACATAGAACTGCAGTCACATTTAATAAAAAACACAGCTGTGCGTTTGTATTTGCAGCAATTTATATACAAAAATAAAAAATTCTGCATATAAAAAAGTAATATCTTTAATTAAAATTGGAACATTCAATTTCCACATATAAAAAGGTTATGTATATACAGAGTGTCATTAAAATATGGCACCACCTATTCTGAGTAGATAGAGTGGACTAACTGAGTCGAAAAGTCCTCTACCATTTTGCGATTTTCGCAATGGTTAACGAGATATTAATTACTAAAAAAATCGCTAAATGATTTTCAATAATTTTTTTACTCAAACATCAACTTTATAGAAAAATTGCAAGAGAAAAAAATCATTTATTTTCTTCTTATAAAGTTCTGAGAATTTTTCTAGAATTTTTTCAGAATTTTTTAATACCGTATTTTCTCATAATGGTAAAAATAAGAAAATACAGTATTAAAAAATTGATAAAAAATTCTCAGAACTTTATAAGAAGAAAATAAATCATTTTTATCTCTCGCTATTTTTTTCTGTAAAATTGATGATATTTGAGTAAAAAATTATTAAAAAACCAATATTTAGCGATTTTTAATAATTAATATCTTGTTAACTATTGCGAAAATCGCAAAATAGTGAGGACTTTTCGACTCTACCTACTCAGGATGGATAGTATCGTATTTTAATAACACTTTGTATACTTGTGCCTTGATAATTAATACATGAAAATCAAATTTGTCAAATATTAAATAGTTATTTTTAATAATTTTTTTGGCATAAATGTTTTTCATAATAATTACAATTATGTTTAAAAAAATCATGTATATATTATTAATTATTGTAAAAAATAAAATTTGAAAAAGAAATATATAAAAAAAAAGAAAAAAGAAGGGAAAGAATTAAATCTTTGATCATTTAATAATTGTTACTTAAAAAATATATTAATATTCAATAAATGTATTCAATAAAAATAACAAATAGTTTCTGAAATCGTCCATTAATTTAGATTAATACATTTAAATTCAGGTTTATAAATTTTGATTAATTTAATCGACGATTGAGTTATCAACCTACAGATACTATTTTGTTAACATAGACAGATTATAATCTTTTTTTTTTGTTGTTTAATTAATATGTACCCAGAGAATGTCCCATGCATGTCTGAAAGACACCCAAAAGACGAATTAAACTCTCATGAATTTTAGAACGTCTTTATGATATCTTATAAAACGTCTCAATGTTCTCTGGGAAATGAGAATATACAATGTAAAATCAAAAGAAAAAAATAAACATTTAAGCGAAAGAGCAATTGAAACGCAAGTATGGCCATCTTCCGAAATTGCCCCATATTATTTTAAACTAATTCTTGATAGGTCGGTATATGATCACGATTGACACGACTGCTGCTTTATATAGCTTAGCGCGCAGTGCTGTAGCCATTAGGTTAAAGTAACGATGTGGTGCTGTGTGAATCGCGAAGTCTGCGCGCCAAACTGGACAACAGGAGGTGCGAGGAATCCCAAGAAGAAAATAGAAATAAGATAAAGTATTTTAGGTCAGAAAATGAATCACAATGGAGTCAGGAAAAAGGTTCACAAAAAAGATATGTATCTGAAAATTTAGAAGATCTTGGTTAGACGAAAATATCTTTAAAGGTTTGTTGACAGAGAATGACAATAAAGTTTGGTGTAAAATTTGTAATATTTCGCTTAAATGTTGTCGATATAATTTATCAAGGCATACGAATCAACTTCTCATATAGATAATCTAAATAGTGTTAATGTAAGAATTGATACCTCACAATAAGAGGTATATCTCATTTCTGTATATTTATAATTCTATTTCTCTTTCGGGTGACTAGGACGCCAGTTTCACGAACGGATTAGATACTCTACTGGCGCATGCGCGAGATGGGACACGTCTGGCAGCACACTGTCACATCACAGTCGCGACTATCGCGAGTAGCAGATTTTCTGAACTTTAAATAGCACAGGACTGCTTTCGGAACTGATTTTTAAAGAATTTTTTGCGTGCAATCGTAGGAAAAGTCGGAGCTAGTCAACAAAGAGTTTCTCATAGCTTTCAAATGGCCACACTCGAGGATAAATCTATCTGGGAGGATGGAGAGGTACACGATTCTGCATTTTGCAGGTTATGGCATGAATGACAAGCATATCTAAGCATATATATATATATATATACCTATATTCTGTTATATTTGCGAGCAACAAAACAGTCAACAATTGATTGATTGATATAACTTTTATTTTTTTTACTTCCTTTTACCTTTTTTTCTCTAGTTGTCTCTTTTAACTCTCTTACAATCAGTTCATTTTTTTCTGTTTGCATAGTTAGGAAACTTGTTTTACTTAAATGCAAATAATATAAAAAGGATATTTTGTAAAATACAAATACCTGTGAACCAAGTGTTTATATTTATACATTTTTTTCTGTAAAATTATTGGAATTTATATCAATTATTTAGCTGTCGTTAAGCACTTAAGTTAATCTATTTTTTCAGTGTAAATAAATCTAAAGATGCAGTAATAATGAATAATTAAGATTTTTCATTTCACAAAACAGACTATAAGGAGAAATAGTTTAATTAAAATATGTTATTTTATTTCGTTTTGTCTGTAATTTTTTTCTGAACTACAAAGAATAAAAATAATACTTGAATTTTTTTATTTATTTTGATCAATATAAAGTTATATTTATTTTCTCAATTAAAAAAATGATTAAAATTTTTTTTTAAAGAAGAAAAAGAAAGATTGTTTATTCTTTACAAAAATAAGGATTATATGTATTGTGTCTTTCATAGGAAACATTAGGAGAGGACGTCCTACGAATGTCTACAGATGAAATCGTGTCGCGTACGCGACTGTTGGATAATGAAATCAAGATAATGAAGAGCGAGGTGATGCGAATTTCACATGAGCTTCAGGCGCAGAACGATAAGATTAAGGAAAATACTGAGAAGATTAAGGTGAACAAAACTCTTCCATACTTGGTATCTAATGTCATCGAGCTATTAGATGTTGACCCACAAGATATGGGAGAGGAAGATGGAGCAGTGGTTGATTTAGATGCACAAAGAAAGGGCAAATGTGCGGTTATAAAGACATCAACCCGTCAAACGTACTTCCTGCCTGTGATTGGTCTGGTCGACGCTGAATCTCTGAAACCAGGTGACTTAGTAGGTGTCAATAAAGACAGTTATCTTGTACTAGAGACTCTGCCAGCTGAATATGATGCCAGAGTCAAAGCTATGGAAGTAGATGAGAGACCTACAGAGCAATACTCTGACATCGGTGGACTAGATAAACAAATCCAGGAACTTATCGAGGCCGTTGTGTTGCCTATGACGCATAAAGAAAAGTTCGAGAATCTAGGAATACAACCTCCCAAGGGTGTTCTACTTTATGGTCCACCTGGAACTGGAAAGACTCTATTAGCTAGAGCCTGTGCCGCCCAAACAAAATCTACCTTCCTAAAATTGGCTGGTCCACAATTGGTACAGATGTTTATTGGTGATGGTGCTAAATTGGTCAGAGATGCATTTTCGTTGGCTAAAGAAAAAGCTCCAGCGATAATATTCATTGATGAGCTAGACGCTATCGGCACAAAACGTTTTGACTCGGAAAAGGCGGGAGATAGAGAGGTACAACGAACGATGTTGGAGTTATTAAATCAATTGGACGGTTTTAGTTCGACTGCTGATATCAAAGTAATTGCTGCCACAAACAGAGTCGACATCTTGGATCCAGCTTTACTGCGATCCGGCCGTTTAGACAGAAAAATCGAATTTCCACATCCCAATGAAGAGGCCAGAGCACGCATTATGCAAATTCACTCGCGTAAAATGAATATGTCGCCTGATGTGAATTTCGAAGAATTATCCAGGTCCACGGATGATTTTAATGGAGCACAATGTAAAGCTGTCTGTGTAGAAGCTGTAAGTATTTAAGTTCGGAATAAATCAATAATAACAAGCATCAATTGCTTTTTACTTCAATGTTAAATATAAAATTATTTCTCTTCTATTTATGTTTCACTAATATGTCATTTTATTCTAATCTACTAAATAACTACTAAATCATACAACTCAAGAATTAATATATTGTCCCATTCAGTTAATATTTTATTCTACTCGATTTTACTAATGCATATATAATTTGTTAGAATAATGATAAGAACATACTGTGTTTCAGGGTATGATAGCATTACGGCGCAATGCAACAGAAGTTACTCATGAAGATTTGATGGAAGCTATTAATGAAGTCCAAGCGAAAAAGAAAGCAAACTTGAATTATTATGCTTAATATGCTATGTCGCGTCATTTATTTATTAAGATATATTTTTTGTATAATAAATATAGGAACATCTTTATACTTTCTCGTTTTTCGACTAGTATAAGATATATAAAAAACAATGACTAAATGAATACTTTTCAAAGTTACATGTATTAACAATTAAAAAAATGTTATGCTTGTTTTTGCCACAAATTCTTATCTTCTATTCTCGTATTGCTAAAATATTCTTTCACAATGAATTCAAAAATGAGATTTTATATTTGATATAGGAATTTTTATTAAATATTACATGCACTCGAAGTTATATATAAGAAGTTGTATCTACTACAAAAATAAGATTTTAATAACATTTATTTTATGCAAACTGGTATAAAGCATAGTAATAAATGTGAAACCAAAAATTATTGCTAGATAAGAGGTATATGAAAGAAAACAAACTGAGATATTCACATAAAATATTAATGTTCTCGTTTATACAAGAGGCTGTATCTGGATAATATTCATGATCTTCTATTTACTAACGATAGCATACAAATCTTTATCTATCTAGGGTAGATTATGAATAGATATATAAGACAAAAGAGCAAAAATCTTAGTGAAGAAAATATTTCGAGCATTTTTAAAAATGCTTATCAAATATAAAATAATTTGCTTGAAATAACACGATAGAAGATATGATTATAGTCATTAATCTATAACTCTCATCGCCTTCTGTGACTTCTTTTCCTGATTCTATAAAAATAGAAAAATGTAGAATATATAAATATCAATATAAATCCAAATATTATATCACTAAGTAATTGTATTTATATAATATTTACTTTTTTGGTCCTTTTACGAAGCACCAATCGACAGAGATAGCTTGACCTAGAATTTCTGTACCATTTAGAGCCTCCTTTGCAGCTTGTGCTTCCTTAAAAGTTTCATATTCCACCAATGCATAACCTTTCAGAAATCCCGTTCTTCTGTCCAGATTCAAATGCAAGTTCTTGATTTGGCCAAACTCAGAGAACTTGTCCTGAATATCATCCTCCTGTGCCTCTTCATGTACTGAATTTATGAATAAGATCCATCCCTCTACAGCTAAAAATATATGAAGGATATTAATTGTTCTAATCCTATAAATAAAAAATAAATTCTGTAATTCAAACTGAATTAACAAAGCTATGACAAAGATGTTATTACATCTCTGAGGACCAGGCTCATTGTCATCTTCTTCAATAAGATTCATGGATTCATAATGACCAACATCATCTCTCGTAGATACCAATTCCGCACCATGGCCTCTACCTTTCCTTTTCTTCGCTTTTTCCTTAAGACGCGCGATACCCTCTGGAAACATAAAAATAAAAAAAATTGTTTACATCATTCACATTGTTATGATCTGAGTACTATTGTTATTTCTTTCACATTTTCTGTCTAACGATTTCAAACATTGAGTTCGATACTTGCATTAATATTAAACATTGAATAATTCAATAATAACAAAAATCGCTGTTTCAAAATTTGATAATTATTCAGTTGAGCTACCTTTTCAATTTTAATAAAATTTTTTAATGACTTTATAGGGAAACACCGTGTTCTTTTGGCTTAGTAAGAGACATGAAATATGAAGTAAAATGATCGAATCTTGATACGAAATTGAGGTTACAATGCTCGCAAAATATAATGAACGGGACTCACGATCTCCTTCGTCATCGACTTCAAATTCTTCAGCGTTATCGATATCCAAAACATCCGCCATGGTTAGAGTTTCAGTGTTTCAATAATGTGTATATAACGTTAATCTTTGAAATATCGCGTTTATTATGCGCCAGCATTCGCTCAATTCGCCAAACACTTGATGACCACAAACAATGTAAATGTAAATTATAGATTTAGGGGAAAAAGACGATCTTAGCGCCACTAAATATTCCTGTCACAATGGCGAACTAATGTGTGACCACGGACATTAAGCATAAAGCAGGGAGACAGATTCTTAAGAGCTCCGCACAATAAAGGCTTAAACATAATAAGCACAAGCAATAGGCACAGGAAACAGGGAGTTGTCAAATCAGAGCTCTGGGATATATTGGGTCATCTAAAAAATATCCGCGGTTTTTTGTCACTAGATGTGTGTTGATAGTCATATATCTAGTGACAAAGTACCGCGGATACTTTTTAGATGACCCAATAATACCGAATTTATACACCAGAGCTCTGATTGGCTCGTTATTCCCTGTTGCCTATTGTGTTTAAGCCTTAAAAGGAATAAGGAACAGAGAATAAGAATTTCAACCTCTCAGAAATCATGTATTGTGGAATACACAATTTCTGATAGGTTGAAATTCTTATCTTTACTCTTTCCTCTACCTATATATGTATATGTGTTCTAAGTTACACAAAAAAAAAGCGTATGATGCATCATTTGTCCTGATTGTTCACCAATTAATAAAGAAATAATAAAATGATATATTATGCGCAACTCGGAATGCAACCTATATTGTTCTCTTTAGGACTCAAATCTATTTGACTTCGTTATCGATTTCGTTATAAATTTCGATCTCTGATAACTTTCACACCTCAGTTGTCATATGCGCTTCGTCTAAAAAAAAACACTAAAAATTCGAAATTTCGTTCATAGATGCCAAACTTAAATTAAAATCTCTCATGTTTAACAAATAAAAGTTCATACATGTGCAATGCAACAAGAAAAATGACTTCTTCATTAATAACAGGTACTTACTTAAAGTAATATGAAGAAATTGTCAAGGTAATTATTCATTATAAAATAAGGATTACTTTTTCTTTAAGGATTAATTACTGTTCGCTATGCTTATTATAGAAAAACATTACATATTACTTATAATAGTTGTTTATTCTACAAAAATTGACTGTGATAAATTCTAATAAATTACAACATAACACTGATTTTGTAAAACTGTAGGGAAGAAAGACGAGCGGAGCATTAGCTTTGGAGATAAATTTTATTAATTTGCAATTTATTTTAAATTTCCTTTTTTGTAGCCAAAAACGTTATTTTCATCGGAAATGGCAATGGTACCAATAATAAAGTACACGTCGAAAGAACAACAGGCCGGCATGAAATTAACAGACCAGAAAAATGGTGAAAAATCGGAAAAGAAATTGACAGTGCTCGAATCACACGGTTATACACTCGGAAAGACTATTGGTGCCGGATCATATGCCACTGTCAAAGTAAAACCTATTTCCTTTTCTTTTCCCTTTCTTTTTCATGTTACAGTTTTTTTTTAATTCCAAACATTTTTATGTATTTGCGTAGGTTGCAAAATCTGATCGCTATGGTTATCAAGTGGCAGTGAAGATAGTCTCGAAATTCCAGGCGCCTGGAGAATACCTCACGAAATTTCTACCTCGTGAGATTGAAGTGGTCAAAGGATTAAAACATCCAAATCTCATCCACTTTTTGCAAGCAATAGAAACCACACATCGGTTAGTTTAATTTCAGATTAATCTTTGAATAGCATTTGTAAACAGATTAGAGAGTTAACAGAATAGATATACATAGGAGCGATTGAATGGAAATTAAAAATCGAATTCTTATTATAGGAATACCTGTCAATTTCTTCTAAACTTGCTTTTTTTCCAGGGTATATATTATTATGGAATACGCGCAAAATGGTAGCTTACTCGACATTATACGACGTGATACTTACATTGATGAGTTACGTAGCCGTAGGTGGTTTAGACAACTTTTAGAAGCCATCGAATATTGTCACGAGCATGGCATAGTGCACAGGTAAAGAAAAATACAATTATCATAAGCAAAAAGTAAAGTTTTTAAAGTATTGTTGAAAGATGTGATAAAGTTTCATCGAGAGAGATCTTACATCTAACTTATATCTAATAATAAGTAAAAAGATTATTCAAAATCGATTACATTAATATTCATAAATATTGATTATTAAAATTGATCTTGTTGGAGAATAATCTTTTAATATAATTCTCTCTTGAAAATTCTTACAGAGATGTAAAGTGCGAGAATCTACTCATGGATTTTCGTTTCAATATTAAATTATCTGACTTCGGATTCGCGCGTGGACAAATGAAGTTAAAGAATGGCGAATGGCCTCTCAGTACAACCTACTGTGGTAGTTATGCTTATGCGTCACCCGAAATTTTACGTGGCATCCCTTATCAGCCTCAGCTCTCTGATATATGGTCCATGGGTGTAGTACTTTATGCTATGGTTCATGGTCGGCTGCCATTTGACGATACAAATTATGCGCAACTGCTTAAGGTACCCAGGTATATGCCAAGACTGGTATACCCAGCGTATACTCAGGTCGATTCTTATGCTACCTCATCTTCGATTTCGATGAAATTAGGCTCGTTCGTCGCGTTTTTGTGTAAAATGAAAGAATTTGTCAGAAAAGGGTCTGGGACTGCCTTACGAAACGAGATATTGAATGTTAAGGTTAACTAAAGTGTTACTATGTAACACGATCATTAATCTGTCATGTATACAGTGGATGTATAGACTATAGTTCTTATTGGTTCGGGGCGGGTAATAAATAACATATCTTATCCGCTTGGGACCTAACCGCCTAGAAATTGCATCGTAGACAGTATCTGTGTTTGGAATATTTCTAACTCATGAAGTGAGATGCGAGATGTGAGAACCATAGAGCTTATACTACTAGAGGGGGAATACGGACGTCGAATTGTGAGCAAGACTGAGAGAAAGATGTATTTCTGTCCTCTTCTATCCTCTTTTGGTACATGTGCAGAAAAAAGAAAACGGACTTTTTTTCTTCAGAAATAATATTTATTGGAATATTTTATGGTTTTATCATAAAAAATTGCTTTTGGAAAGCACATATCACTAGAAATGTGATTTGTAGAAAAATTAAAGTTAGTGAGACATATATATAGTTTTCATTTTAGAGAGTCTTCATAAAAAATTTATCCAAATACATTACATTGCAATATTGCTGAAACATTTTGTTTGAAACATTTGCAATATAACAAAAAGCGTACATCTTAACATTGTTGGAATTTTGCAACAATGATTCAGCAACATTTCGCAACCACTATGCAATATTGTAATGTTTCAGTGAAATCATTCTGCAATATTTCTGCAATCTTTGTATAGGATTAATGTTTGAGGGGATTCTGTTTTCGAGTGGCACCAAACTTTTTTCTCTTTAGAATTTCGTAGAGCAAACGTACGTATGTAACATGTGAATTTCAAATTTTATCGTAGTGAATGCAATCTCAATTTCAATCTCTGCAATTAATGACTTGCCACTAGGCTGGAATGAACGTAATTCTTGCTTGTGTATCATCTTTAACTTTTTAAAGTTTCTGCAGAGTTCAACTTTTGTATTTGATTTCATTATAAATGTGAAAGTCAGAGGTATCTTGTTACTGACGATTTTTAATTCCCGTATATGGAAAAAAATTACTATTGCGATATAGCGCGGCAAGGTATTTCGCTGCAGATGCTTAAGATCTTTATTAGATGTAGATATGCTTCTTCTCAAATTAACAACGGATGCTCAAGGATTCTTTCTTTTATCTGATTAATTTACTCAATGGCCTAGTTTCCACCGAGGGTTTAAACCGGATCAGAATATAAGAACCAATCAACTAGTCGTATTGAGCGATGAACGACGAGCGATATCCAATAAAAGCTCTGCTTTTTCTCACGTGACGACACAAAGCAAAGCTCTTATTGGATATTGCTCGTCGCTCATTGCTTATCGCGTCCAATGTGCAGTAGGCATTAGAGCGTGTTGGGCATGTAAAAGCATGCGACGCGAACAAACCTTTAGTCTTGCTCACACTTTCCACTCATTGGTTGGATAGACCATTCCCCCTCTAGTAGTACAAAGGCCCTAAGCGGATAGGATGTTATTTTTTTTTGTTCGAGGCAGCGTAACCACGTCGAACCAATAAACATTACTGCCTATCCACATGACAGATTTTCTAACCTCAATAGTTGTCAACGCTCAATATCTTACTTCGTAAGACAATCCCGGATTTTTTTCTGACAGATTCTTTTATTTTACGCAAAAACGCATCGAATGAACCTAATCGAAATCGGAGGTGACGTAGCTTTTATTCTCTAAAAAATTACCTTTTTTTTTTAAATTATAATAAGTCACGAAACATTTAAATATTTATATATTCTATATATATATAATATAAATAGAATAATCTTTCCTAAATATAAAAGTATAAAGTAAAATGATCATTGTTCTTATATTAAGACACTAGATATGTAGGTATTCTCATTCGCCATTTTGGTTCTATTTGATTGTATAGTACAATTAATGATAAAGGCATCGACGAGATACTATTAAAGACCATCAACCCTGGACAAATTTTTGATAGTATAAAAAGGGCTCCAAGGGTCCGGAGATAATTGAAGAACGCTGACATTATCGACAATTGATATAAATTTGCTATTATTAACGTAAATATTTGGCTAATACATTATTAAATTCATAATTTTTTATTACATAAATAAATATGCATATTTGTAAAGCTGTAATATCCTAGTTTTATAGTTTTAATGTTTTAAAATATAACAACTAACAACTAGTTATTGTTCTAAGCCCTTTCTTTTATTTTAATAAATTTAATTAACTGAGAGTGGATATTCAAATTTATGTAGTATCCTATATATTGTCGAAAAATTACAATTTTTTCTCTGCAGTTATCATCTCTGTTGATAATCAAACTTTGACGATAATACTGAAATCACAATTTTAAAGAAAAATTGATTATTTTTTTTTAAAATTATTGAGTTCTAAATGCATGAATACGTCTATTAAACTATTAAATCATAAAATTAGTGCAATATTATCAATTTTTAATTCTTTATCATTTCAATATTCACAAGGACGCAAACTCCCGTAAGGATATCGGTCTTTAATAGTATCTCATCGGTGACAAAGCTAAATGTTAATTAAGAAAAACCTCACTCACCTCAAATTGTGATAAAAATACATTACATCGATGCGTTTTCGCATCAAAATAAAGATTTGATCAGAAATCAGTGTCACTTTCTGCTCCGTAAACCAAGATATTAATTCTTAAAGTTAATGAATATTCGGATTGGAAATGTCATAGCAGTGATTCACTGCTTTATAATACTGCTTAAAAACACAAATTCACTGCTTTTAAAATACAAATTCACTATTTTAGAAGAGAATTTATGTTTTTACAGCATAGTGCATAACATCACTGTTATGGCAGATTTTCTAACCCGAATAGTTATTGACTTTAAATATTAATATCTCAGTTCATGGAGCAGAGCGATACTTTTTCTTGTCAAATCTTTATTTTTACACGAAAACGCATCAATTCAATGTATTTTTATCAAAATTTGGGCTCTTCTTAACATTTACCTTTGTCATTAATCGTACTATAAGGTTTGTTCGCGTCACACGCTCCAATACGTTCGCGTTCATCGGAACCAATATGGCAATTAGATGTTTGCGTCACATTAGAGCATACTCCATGGATCAATTAAGAGCACGCTCCATTTGCTTCACATTAGAAGGTGATACGATTGAGGCATGTTACGCACGCATGCGTGGTAATGGTTGAAAACGTATCGAAAAAAGTATTTCAGATTCATTTTGTATAAAAACGCATTTAATAAATTTTTTTATATAAATATAAAAACATAATATATATATAACAATATAATATTAATAAAATAAAATAATAAAATAAAATAAAATAAAATAAAATAAATAACACAAACTATAGAAATTAAAGCCTTAAATGC
>NW_011627423.1:164840-184114 GCF_000204515.1 Acromyrmex echinatior
GAATGTTATTTATTTCACATGAGCATTAAAAAATACATTAATGAAAGTACTTCCCATCACTTGTAAAACGCTACGAATTAATTCCAACATCTAATATTAATACAATAAAATATAATATAATATAGCTTAATATTTATAATATAAATAAAGTATAATATAATATAACTTTTATATTTATTAAAAACGCATTTATTTTGTATAAAAACGCTTTTTAAATAATCGAAACACAAAATATTCGAATAAGAATTTCAACCTATTAGAAATAATGTATTGTGGAACATAGTTTCTGATAGGTTGAAATTCTTATTCTCTATTCTCTGTTCCCCTTTTATTGTGCGGAACCTCTTAGTATTACGATAATTCTTGTGCTCAAACCCTTACTTACATATATGTGTATAATCTTTATAAATGGGCGAATTCAAGATGGCAAAGTGGTTAGGCATATTTATCGATTGAATATGAATTGAGTGGATCTATAAGTAACAATCAATTATGTTCATTTGCTCGGCGAGCAGGTCGCTTGTCAACTTGAATGCACCCATATCACAGTATAATCATATCTAGTAGCGACACTGAACGTCGACACCTTTAATATAAGTTCTTAAGGGTCCTCTATATAGAAATCGTAGACGTGGAGTCTTAAGTTGTAGGAAATCAATCATAATCAAATATAAGAATACTCGATTAGAATTGGTCAGTTTCCTACGATTTAAGACTCCATGACCGTTTACGACTTCTATGTAGACTCTTTAGTCACATGATTCACCGCCATGTTGTGAAGTGTACACAGTAGAGCTATGATAGGATAGGTTCTTAAATTTGAATTTCTGTTAATTCCTAATATATCCGCCATATTTCTAAGTGTATAAACCGACCTATGCGCACTAAAAATTGCGCAGATCACAAAAAAGTTCACTGTCACAATGGGTATGATTATACTGTGCCCATATATTGATTATACCAGAGAGAAACCTAAGAGAGAACATGACCCAAAACCTGTAACCGCAAAATACTTCCACACTACTCTGACAAAGTGGATATAAACTACATAGCAACGTCCACTTTTCTACGTGTAGCATGATTATATGAACAAATATCGATTTATCATCTTCAGCCTTGAAAAATGGACGATATACCCTAAGAAAAGTCATGTCTTCTCTTACTTGTGAGCTCCTGACTGGTGTGGACTTCTGTGTCCCTGCTACACCTGCACGTTACTAATCTTTATTCTCTCATGCATTTTGAGTTTTGGCTTGTATTTATTTCCTCTCGCATGTATTCCGAGAGGTTCTTATTGTGAGTAATTGCATTTAATTCATCTTATCTGCGTTTTTACTACTCGATTTGCTCACCGGCTCTGCTATGCAGACTGGGGGATCCCCTCATCCGCCCGACCCGGCCCGCCATTTACTAACAATCGTTTCACTAGAAGATTTCGAGAGCTTTTTCGAGCATATTAGATGTGCGATTGATTTATCGAAATCTTTTTCAACGCAAGCTACCAAATGAACTTCAGCAGCAACTTTTTTTAGAAAATCGGCTTCTATTACGTCAGCGAAAACGGGTAAGAATTCTAGTAAGATCAAAAAAAGAGATAAGAAAAAGAAGAGAAGGCTTGGAAAATCCTTCTTTCGATGTCCCAGCCTCTTCAACGATTCGTTCGCATTCGCGATCTCTTGTTAAAGTCGATCAAAAGTCTAATTCGGATATCTCTTCAACCCACAATACGAATCGAGCGGATTAGTGAGGATGACTCACTTTGTCGCAGCATACTCAAGGTGTTGATCCTTCCTCCTTCTCGGCCCTATTGCTGGGATGCCGTCGACAACAGTTGTGGACGTCCGTTGGAGCAGCAACGTTCCGTTGCACGTTCCCACGATGGCGAGTCTTCTGCCGAAGAATCCCCCGTTGAAGGTTACGCCCTCTGTCTTCCGGAAGTGAAGCCCCGGGGGAGCGTATGCTGTATAATGAGGGTCTTCCCCCCTATATTGTTTTCGTGCACCGCATCTCGGATGGTAGTGGCGATCCCTCTACTTTTCGAATTATGCGTACCGGCGCGGTTAGAAACGTCCCACTGGATATATCCAAGAATATCCTCAACGAATTTAACTCACCTTACAAGATTGTATCCGCCAAGCGTCTAAATATTAGGGAACGTAAGAACGGCGAGTTATGTTCCACACTCTCGCGAATTATTATGATTAAATTCTGGGAACAATTCCTCCCACGCTTGGTTTCTTTCCTGTATAAACTTCCCGATCCTCCCTTATTTCCCCAGAGTGCTTATGTGCTTTTCCTGTCTTCATTACGACTATGTAAATGCTGACTGCAAGAACAGATCTCGTTGCGCTCGTTGCGGTAAAGATAAGCGCCCCATCTCGGAAGATTGCCTTCGACAACAAATGGCTCCTTTATGCTGCCTCCTCAGAATCATTAATCTCTTTCGTCGCTCTGTCTTTCCGACTCAATGGTCACACTCTCTTGTGCACCTTATCCTCAAGCTTAACAGTAACGGAGATCGCCCTATTTCTCTCATGCATTTTTAAGATTGTAAAAAAGATAATTCTTAATAGATTTTACTAACTTATCGAATCCCCTTTCTTCAATATTCTATCTAATAACTAGTTTGGTTTTCGCAGATTCAGATCTTGTCAGGATAATCTTATTACATTCATTGCTAGTATTCATTCTCAAGAAACAGGATATCGTCGTGTTTTTCATTGATATCAAATCAGCTTTTGATAATGTCCTACCTCACATTCTTCTCCAGAAACTTTCTCTTATGAATATTCCCCCCTTTCATTTATCTGGAATCTTATATTGTCTCGTATTATTCAGTTCCTCCACCAGGGAGGTGGAATTACCATCCCTCATCAACCCCAAATTCTCCTTCAAGGGTATCCCTTAGGGTTTGGTCCTCAATCCGACATCAATGAGACTCCATCCATGGAACTAGTACAATTCGTGGATGACGTCATCTGTGCCACTAATAAGTATATAAAGAATGTGCTCGACTCTCGGACTCTCTCGAACAATCCCTTCATAATCTGAGTACTTTTCTTCGATCTTGCGGGTTGGAAATCTTTCCGCACAAGACACAATTGATAGTCTTCTCTAACAAGAAAATTATCTCCTTGTCTCCTTGTTGTGTAGCTTAGGATAATCATTAGCTTAGGATAATCATATCTCCCTTCTCCAGAGTTAGATTTCTCGGCGTCTTATTCGACCCCAAATTATCTGGAAAGCCTCATATGCAATATATTGCCAACAAGAGCAAACATATTCTTTAAGTCCTCTCGGCTTTGCGCGACACCTGGGGGGTTCTTCCCCATCTGCTCACTTTATAGATCTATGCTGCGTGCTTCTATTGAATGCTCCTCTCAACATCTTTGGATTTTTGGACAACAATCACCTTGCTGCACTCCAAGTTATTCAAAATCAGACTTTGCGACTGTGCTTCGGTTACCGTATCTCGACCATCCTTAATATTATTTATGCCGAGGCTACTTGAGCCTCCACTCAAGATTTTGGCATCCCGTTATTTTTTTAAGATCAGTTCCATAACCTGGCAGTTTCCAAACTTCATGAGCCGAGCGATTTAGCTCAAGGATCCAATAAGCTTGACTACTTGCGTTCTCGTTTTCCGATCGCCTTCATTTTCGCATGTGGTCCTTTCACTATATATTCTCGACTGCTCCTATATCCTTCCTAATTATAGATACTCATTCCAATTTACTATTATTTCTCCTTCATTTCACTCTCTACCTAATGCCATCCTGGAAATTGATTAATTCCCTAATCAATGTGCTCAGACAGCATTTGTGCAGGCCTTTCACGATCCAATTGCTGGGTCCACAGTATTTTGTACGAATGGTTCGAATGAATTATATTGATCATAGCATGTCGGGACGGCAGTTTACTCCCCGCAACTCCAAGCTGAATTTATGTATAAATTCTCTTCTTACACTTTGCTTTTTTCTGCTGAAGCTTTCGCTTTCTAATTATCTTACTGGTAGCTCTCGATCTTCTTTGAGCCACATCACTATCATGACGGACTCTAGAAGCGGTCTCGCGAGGCCATTCGCGACCGTACGAATAATTATCTTATATCGCCCCTTATCAGGGCGAACTTGTAGGAGGCTGGTGACGTATCTATGCAGGTACAACTTCTTCAATCTGGATTCCTTCGCACAAGGGCATAGCGGAAAATAAAAAAGCCGACAATCTTGCCAAAAGAGCTATCCGTAAGGGCATTGAACTTAACTTTAAAGTTCCGTACTTGGATCTTTTCGCCGTTATTAAACAAGACTTCAACAAAGATTTCTATCGTTATCTCGAGAACGTATCATACATTAAAGGCTCCTTCTACTTTAACAATATATTTCAGAAAACCTCTAGATCTTGGTATTTTCGCAAAAATATTCCTAGAGAAGCGATTGTTATGCTTAACCGGTTGCGTTCCAACTACTATAATTTCAATTATAGTCTTTTTCACAAAAACCTAGTAGACGATCCCTTTTGTGAATATGGATTCCCCCAGTAAGATATCCTACTCTCATATTTAATTGTCCACTAACTCCAAAGCCCTTTATCTTCGGCGGGCCATCGATCGCGTCTCGGATGAAGGGAACTGTTATTCCAAATTCTTGCAAATTATTTCCAATCCTTCGGAAAGCATTTATAGATTAATTTTAAATTTTAGTCTGCAACAGACCCTTTTAAATTTGAACTTTTGCCGCCTTCTCATGACAATGGCGCACTGTTCTGTCTTTACTCCTCCCCTCTCATCCCATCCTAGCGGAATACATTGCTTGGCACTCTGTCACGAGATTCTTGACGCACTGTATTATCAACGCTATTATGCCTTGACTCGTTCAGATATCCTATTAGACGTGATCTAGCTATGTCAACCTCCTACTATTTTCGGAGGCGAGAACCAATAAGATGTTCTCTCTCAGGTTTCTCTCTGATTATGCGATTCATACTTCTTTTCTAATGTATTCCATTCCTTTCTTTAGCAAGTACAAAATAGAGTAGTGTTTCCAAAACATCCTAAAGTATCTCAGCCGTGTCGTTCGCTCATTAGCCGTATATTAGTACCACAATTTGCACGATTACGCATCAATAGTATAAAAAATGATGCTTGGCTCGAGACATCTGTTGTTGCTCAAACATCAATTAGTGACAAACTTATTGTAAGAATTAATCCATGCAACTTACTGTCAATGGGCGAGTTCAAGATGGCAAAGCCGCATGCTTGCCGAGCAAATGAGCATAATTAATTCTTACCTGTGGATCCAACCAATCATGTTTAATTGCTTGGTGAACAGACTTAGCCGCTTTGTCGACTTGAATGCGCCCTATGCTACTTATAAAGAATTA
This sequence comes from Acromyrmex echinatior, assembly GCF_000204515.1. The sequence goes on from NW_011627423.1 coordinate 170,223, forward strand.
CTTGATGATATCTTTTATGTTATTATAGGGTGAACCTACAATATCTGCAATTAAAGAATCCAAAGTATCTGATAAATTTATAGTATCAATTGGACCTACCATTTTTCAAGGAGATGAGAAATCGAATGAAGTTATCCAAGAAAACAAAAAAACTGACTTAAACACAAAATCATAAGTTTCATGTAACATTGAAAAATAATATTGTAAAATAAAGCTATTGAATAGAATATTAAATAATTACAAAATAAAAAAAAGATATGCATAAAGGAATAGTAATTTACAAATTCCATTCTTATTAATATACTATATGTATATGACAATCTGTTAATTACGATACTATGGCACTTTTTATTCTCAATTCTTTTTCAATTCATAAATATTACTATAGTATATAAATAATAAACATTAAAAACAACGCAACATACTTATGGTGAGCAGATGAATTAATTTCAGTTGTATTATTTTTAATTGTATTAATAAGCAGATCCTGCTTAAATACAATACACAGTACTGCATACACAAACTTATTAAGTAGATCTATATTTAGCAACCATAAGCAATATTATGGTACTAATTATAAATACACCTGGCGCAGTAACTTTATGTATATCCTCTGTATCATCTGTAATATCAATAGAAATATCTACAATTAATGTTTATTAGTATATCAATTTCATTACTAATATTTATTGTTAACGGCTTACCATTTGTTTCTGGGAGTGACTCCCAACCTAAGCTTTTATTAATACCTATTTTCCACTGAGAATATAAAATGTCGCGTTCTAAAATTAATATATTAGTCAATTAATCTCTTCGTATAGTGTCAAAAATTTTTATATTTGTAATAAAAGATGATTATTGCGAGATGATCACCATTCTCAGTTATTAATGGTAAGAAGATGTCACTGGGAATAGCAGCATCAATTTTCACATCCCATTTTCGTATTCCTTCTGCGCTACCCGCAGCAATTGCGACTCCAAGTGCAGTAGTTTCACACATTAATGGTCTAACTTTCGTATAAAAAACATGTATTCATTTATATAATCCATTATTAACTTTTAATCCAATAGTATGTATATATTTGAAGAAATGTTTTTCCTACCCACTGGAATTCCACAAATGTCAGCTTGCATTTGCATTAACAAGTTGTTATTCGTCATTGCACCGTCAACTAACAACTTTGTCAACACTAAACCAGTATCCTTTTTCATAGCTTCCAAAATGTCTCTCGTCTGAAAACACACCGCTTGCAGAGCTGCCTTTACAATATGTGCACTGGTTGTATCTTCGCTAATACCACATATGACACTAAAACAATTAATTCATATTGATACTTACAAAGTAAAAAAAAGGATATGTTAGTTCTTATTAATATATTATATGTACATGACATCTAATAACTATTTTACATCATGGCAGTTTTTATTCTTAACTTTTTTTGTTATATCTAGATTTTGTTATACTTAGATATTTATTGTAAAGTAATTCAATTTCTATTATATTGATAAAATTAACTACCTTCGTGCATCTTTCCTCCAATATGGAGCATATAATCCAGAAAATGCTGGTACGAAAACAATATGATTGGACCCTACGGGCACTTGTTCGACAATAGTTTCACAGTCTTTTATATCAGTTAATATTCCAAGATTATCTTTCAACCACTTTATAACGGCACCTGCGATAGCTACAGAACCTTCAAGAGCATACACCGGAGAAGCGTCCGCTCCTAATTGATAAGCGACTGTCGTCAATAAACCATGGGCCGAATCCACAATCTATAACATTTGAAAATACAAAATTGTATTTGTTTGAATTTTATATCTTATCTGAACTATAACATGTTGTGACAATACAATAAAATTTCTCTTACAGCTGTGCCAGTGTTGTAAAGAAGAAAGCAACCAGTGCCATAAGTATTTTTTGCCTGCCCTTGCTGTAGACACATCTGACCTACTAAAGCTGATTGTTGATCACCTAAGCACTGCAACGAATAATTTTTATGTATTTGAGTCAAATTTATTTTAACTTACAATTAATATCTCAATATAAAGTTATATAAATTTTTTTACATTCTGATATACAATAATACTATATATCTCAATACTCTGTTATATTTAATAAAATAGTATGAATCGCATACTCCTGATATAGGAACACCCTGCAGCAACTCGTCTTGTATATAACCATAAATCTCAGAAGAGCTCCGTATTTCAGGTAAAATTTCAGGAGGTATTTTAAAAAATGATAATAGAGTAGGATCCCACTTCAAAGTCACAATATTCATTAACATTGTTCTCGAAGCATTCGTCACATCTGTACTATGAACACCACCATTGGCACCACCTGTTAGATTCTAATTATAAAATTATAAAAGGTATATTAATCTGAATCAGTACAAAAATTTATCTATATTACGCTTGCTCTGTGCAAACAAACCCAAATTAGCCAGGAATCGATGGTACCAAACATGAGGCGTTTGGCAGCTAAGGCTTCTTGAACTCGAGGTACATTCTCTAACAACCATTTCAATTTCAATGCACTAAAATATGGACTAATTGGTAATCCGCAAAGCGGTTTCAAGTAATTCTTATTTTTATTGCGTACACCCTTCAATATATCATCTATAATTGATGTTGTTCTCATATCCATCCATACTGCAATATATTATCAAAATGATAAATTGTGTAAATTATTACAATTTATGAAAAATATAACATTTATAATAACAATTTTACCTATAGCATTGTAAAGTGGTTCTCCTGTTATAGAATCCCATACAACTGTAGTTTCCCTTTGATTTGTTATACCAATTGCAACTATATCAGCTGGATCTATTGTCAGCTGCCTTAAGTTAAATACAGTTTGCTTCAGGCATTCCCTAACTGCTTCTAATATCTCTAAAGCATTTTGTTCAACCCATCCCTCTTTTGGGCATATCTGTGATATCGATACTTGATGATATGTTAATACTTCTGCTGTATTAGCTGCAAAAACCTATATTATTGTAACAAAGAATTATTGTGATAAAGAAGAAACTTATACAGGATAATTAAAAGATAAAATCAAACTTTAAGGAAAAAACCTAAAGTTTCCTTAGAGAAAAAAATATGAACATAAATCTAGAAACATTTTTTTGTATTATTTCAGAAACACTAATTATGCCAATATACTTTTTATTAAACAAATTTGACAAAAGAAAAACTACTAACTCATTAAAACTGTATTTTCCAAACATTCTAAACAAAAATAATTAACTTATGCATTTATACAATGTAGACAGATTAGAAAGAGTTCTAACAAGGAAATGAAGCGTTTCTAGATCCATAATCATATGTTTTCATAAGTATGAGGAATGTGGATTTTAAAATTCAGCCATATCATTTAATTGCATCCTGTATAAGTACTTTAAAATGTTATGTTATAATTACTCTAACAACAATCATTAATGATTATTAACGGATATAAGAAACGAATGATAAGAGACATAGCCTTATTACAATCTCTTCATATCATCACTCATGTCATTACAAATTGTCACAACTACATATTACTTTTAATGTATCTTTCAAGTCAAACTACGACAATTTATTTTAACATTTATTTTAACATCTAGAAGAAAACTGGGGATCGATTCTGTATTTTGAAACGAGATGAAAATTACAAAAGTGAGCGAATTTATTAGAATACTAATAATTTCATTGATCAACTTGCTCATTGGTAAATTTGCTCGCTTGTAATTTTCACCTTGTTTGAAAACACAGAATCGATCTTCTGATTTAACCACAGCATCGTATACATATAAGTATGCTGCATTTTCAAGATTCCTCGACTATAGTAACCGCAATCTCGCAACAACGCGTCATCTCACAATATGATCATTGACATAATGAATAACAAAAAATTGGTCGAACCAAAAATCTTGCACTACTCGTTCCCTCGTCGATCGCACCGACAAGAGGCCCATATCTACTCAATGAATCATTTTTGTTCATTTGAGCGTCTTAAGCGAACGTGGTCACCTCGACACAACCGCGATCGTCATGCAACCACATGCAACTTACGACTTTACTATTTACACGTGCTCACTAAACGCTCAGTGACAGTGAGCCATGGTGGAAGGGATAATATGGGAAGTTTCCAACAAGAGACACAGGCCTAGTTTTCACCGAGGGTTTAATCCGGATCAGAATGTAAGAATCAATCAATTACAGTCGAGTATTCCCTTGTACAGTCAAAACTGGCCAATCACAGTCGTTCCCTTCTTTCAGGAAGCTATGATTGGCCAATTTCATAACTACGGATGTTATTAAACCCGATTAAAGCTACGGTCCACTTGATACTACGAATGCTTTGAAATATTTTAGTTAGTCAGTTAATAAAATTCTTTCTTCCGATTGGTCAATCAAAAGTTTCGAAGCATTCGTAGCGTCTTCTTTTTCTGGCTGCATTCGAGAATCGCGCTATCAGCGCTATTTGTGTCACCTATCTTTGTTTTACGTCTAATAAATAATGAAGATAGAGTGACACAAATAGTACTGATAGTGTCTTCCCGAATGCATTCTCTGTTGGACTCCTGTCTCCATAGAGTATGTGGAATCAATATGGCCTGATCACGACGTAGTATTTGTAATGTCAAATGAACCACACAAGGATGAAATTACTGCGAATAGAGAATGTGTCATTGAAATAATCACTCAGCGCTATTCCGCATTTGATGTTACGGAATAGCGAATGCGTCATTGTCTTGTAATAAACCATCGTATTTTAGAGAGGTTAAAATAATTTGATTCTGATTAATATGATGGAATTGCGTAATGTCGAGACGAATGAAGCAAAATGACAAAATCTGAGTGCATAAATATAGATATCAAGATAAAAAAACAATAATACATTAAGCCGGTTCTACAGCCGATCACAAGTTTGTTGACAGCCAATCTGAAGCTTGCATTTTGAAATCAACATTTCATATTGGCTGTCATAACAAACTTGCGATCGGCCTGCAACTAATGTAGAACCGGCTTTACATGCGATTCATGCAATTTTAGTGTGCTTTTTTCCGCACTTTTCCGTCACGCCAGTTTTGTGTGCTATGTTCACACAATGCGTAAAAATGATAGTAAATGCGTTAAAGTAGTTCAAAAAATTGTTATGAGATTGTAAATATTAATTGTAAAACCTTAATACTACAACAGTGATAATTATTTTTACAATTTGTAAAATTAAATTTCATTTGATTTTACAAATTGTAAAAATAATTATCACTGTTGTAGTATTAAGGTTTTACAATTAATATTTACAATCTCATAACAATTTTTTGAACTACTTTAGCATTTACAATAGCATTTGAATAACCAAATTATTAACATGAAGTTAATAGTTTTTAAATTATATTCATGCTGGATACATCTTTGACGCATCATGTGAACATAGCACACAAAACTTGTGTAATAGGAAAGTGCGGAATAGCGCTAATTAATTGCGCTACTATGAATACTGATCTATATCTTAAACGTGCTGAGAACGTATCTTTCATTATTAATATTTCATTGTTAATATCTTATTAAATAATTTTTATTTTCTTGAAAAATCAAGTACTAAATTTGTTATTATTAATATATTAATATGCTCCATATAGATTGGTATTCATAATCGGTTTTTATTTCAAGATCATCTTAAGTAATGTTTTAAAATATTAATATGGTTCTCTGATTGGCACCTCAAAACTGTACTTAAGACGGTCTTAAATATGATATCTGATTATGAATGTGTGGCAGCATTTTGCTTATAAATTTTGGACGTCATATTTTTTCTCTCTGGCTTTTACAAGCCGATCATACTAGTTACAGTGATAACAAGGTTTACGTGGTCAAAATTGATGAATATCAAGCGCTAATTTGGAACACGTGATCCTTTTGTCGCTGAAATGACTAGTTTGAACAAAAATGTACTGATGCATCCATTGTAGCTGTTGTCTATTATGTGAAAAAAAGGATCATCATTAGTTGTTTTCCATTTACACCGATTCTCAGATAAATCTCAGTTGAATCTGCGTTCCTTATATATTCTGACAAGTGAGATTTAATTGAATTTTTGCCTATAATCTGCACAAGATCGAGACTGTATGCTTTAATGAGTCTCGTAAACTCTCTTTAAAAATCAGGTTCGAACCTGTGTTGTCATGTGATAACTTTTTATCAAACTAAGCAAATAACGACGTCATTAATCTGAGTTCTCAGCTCACTTCAATTAATCTCAGCTCACTTCAAACTCAATTTCACTTGTGTGCAAATGGAAAACAACTATTCTCAGCAGAAAAAAAAGTAGATTATTCGTTTCAACCGAATGGATTGCTCGTCGTTCCCATGCAACGAACTTAACATGGCAGCGCGTCATTATTGCAGATGGCGCGTGAGGCGCTCCGTTTCCGACGCGTAATGTTCCAGATCCTTTCTTGAAGGCCGCCGGATAAGTAAAAACGCGCGGACAACGAATACGTCGCCATTTTCAAGATTTCTTGGCGTCGCGACGGATACCCGGCCTGATACGACCTTTCGTGCGAATGTGAATGTCGTCACCAAACACCGCTCGGTTGCTGTTCAACTCTCTCTCGCTGCCAATTGTTCACATCAGGGAATGAAAATTTCAAGTCAGTGCTGACAACTTTTTGCGTCTTATTATCGTTGTCGCGCCCGATCACCATTTACGATTGCTACGCGTGCCGTCGCCTTCTCTCAGCTGTGATTACTGTGAATCACGGCGCACGTGCTTACGCTCACGTAGAATCATGTGCGTGATCGGAGGCATTTCTTTCAACGGCGTATCATTTTTCGGCGATATACCTGCGGTTCTCTCATTGCCACTCTATGATTCTCGTCTGTGACAGCGTCTCGTGTTCGACGCGGACATGGCAGAAGAAACGGACGGCTGTATTCCGCGTCGAGTGCGTGTTGCAACCTCGTGCTTGTCGACGAGTCACGCGTTCACGCTCGCATCTTCTGGCAATGTGCAAGGCTAGCGTGGCTCTCGTTAAAACTGAAAATTCGATTCTCGCGCAACACGAGATTGTTCGCACGGAGATTCAACGTTTTTACAGACAATGAAACCGCGGATGACAGTAAACTGTACACGTTGACATCTTAAACGCAATGCATCGACAAGAATGAACGTCTTAACGTTCAGAGTTTCGATGCTTCCAAATGCTTTGGTGTCATTGATTCGCTTATATATACTTCTCGCATTAAACGGTTGGCGAATATATCATTATTGTATAGTAACCTAGATAACACAGTCTAAAATTAAGTCTTTAAGACATCTTTTAGACACCAAAGATGTCTTGTGTTTCAATTTTTGAGGCGGTATTCATAGTCCGTTCTTATTTCAAGACTGTCTTAAGTAATGTCTTAAGATGTAAATACGGCCCTCTGATTAGTTCGTGACTTCTTAAGATGATCTTGAATATAAGATCTGACTATGAATACCGCCTTGAACATTGTTGTCTAGGAACAAATGAGTTGGAAAAAAGCATCACTCGCAGAACTTGTTGCGCAAAAAATAAATTCAAAATTATAAAAGTGAACTCTATTCTCTGAACTAAATTAATATTAATTAATAAAAGAATATATACACCGAATGTTCTTAATGTAAAAGTTTATTTAATCTCATATATACATAGATTTTTGAGACGAAAATTTAATATCAAAATGTCTAGAGCATAATAGTTTTTGAATTATACCCTAAAGTTCGTGCGGTTAGATTTTCCGTTGGTATCGCATCTCACATCTGAACTAATCTGAACACACGAACTTTAGACAGTATGATTCAAAAACTTTAAGTGCTTATAACTCAAAAACTATTAGAACCTCGATGTTGTGGTATTAGAATTTTCATCTCAAAATGTTCTCAGGAATCTACCTTTAAGCATTGTTACAGTCTTTATTGAGCACCCTGTATAAAAATTCTCTATGCAATAGAACATAATCAAAGAGATTCACAACCTTGATTGAAATAAGTTCAATATGACAAGGCTTCAATTATATATTTCATTAAATATTATGCAAATATATTTAATACATCAAACTTCTTATTTATTTTTTGTACACATTCTATGAGTGACTCTTACATGTTATTTTTTAATTCATTTTGTTATTGTTTAATATTAAGACTTATTATATATTATATATATTATTTTTCTCTTTTTTAACTATTATTGTACTTATATGCATATATATGTATATGTATGTATATAGTCAAATAATTGATAATAATCTTTTAAAGATAATTTTCTTGTCAAATCTCGATAATGATTCAAGATATTCTGAAAAACAATGTATTATATTACTATAAACAATGTGTTATATTACTATATTATTATAATCTTGATCAAATCTGTTCAAAACAAATTTTGCAAAGTGTCTTTAGATAGACATATAATAGACCAATAGAAATATAATAACAATCTGTTGGTAGATTGACTGACAAAACAGTAAAGTTTGTTATTTAATTTTAAATAATTTATTTAGCAATTTTTCCATTTAACAAATTAGATTCTCATGATTATTAAATTATATCAGAAGAACACGAGCTTATTAATGTACAACTTATTGTGAGCTTATTAAAACTTACTGTGAGCTTATTAAAATTAAAACAATTTATATGAATATTAGTTTGAATTTACCAGTAGATGCTAATATTTTGCTTAATGAGACGTAATGAACAGATTTATGTATGAATCTCTCAGAAATTAGATTGATAAACTTAAAGAAAAAAAAGTTTTATTACTAAAGAAGGAAAATAATATTTCTAAGTTATATATCTAGTACCATTAACAATAAAATATCTCATTTGCAGTAGTGAAACATAATGGCTGACTTCGATAAAGATTCTATGCAGTGTTGTTTGGTGTGTAACACTAAAGTTGGGCTATCTGCTAGAAACAGTATACACATCTTTGATGAGTCTTATACCATATCTAAGAAACCACTTGTGGATGTTATATCAGCTGTTTTAAGCATTGATATTAGTCATGACTCTGTGCATTCTCCTATCATTTGCAAAAAATGTTTTAAGCAGTTCAGTGAGGTAAAAACAATTATAGTTTTTGTAGTTTTTTTTTTGATAAAAATTTATAAAATTGATAAAAAAATACATTTTTTTACCATTTTAGGCAGATGAACTTAAAAATAAAGTAACAAAACTCAAAACAGAATTATGTAACAGCTATAAAAAGACAATTGAAGTTCATAAGTTGTGTGATATATTTCAAAATGAAGAATATAACGATCATGATTATACAGACAATACAGAAAGTCAAAATATTTTAACAAAGGTAAAATGCTATATAAAACTCGATTAATTATCATGATACATCACGAAACGCCGATTAGCTTAAGCTCAGTTGATTAGTCTATTGGAATTGACCAATCGCATTTGCCATAAAACGAGATGATAAATGCGATTGGCCAATTTCAATGAACTAATCGGCATTTCATAAAGTGATCCACAGTTTAATAGTATAACTATATAATATTCGTAGGAAGTGCAGGAAAATATAACAGAAGAGATTACGCAAGAAAAAAAAGAACAAGAATTGTTTATAGAACAAGATAATTCTTTACATTACTTCACAGAAGTTGAAGAAGAAGATGAAACAAGTAATTCGAATGATACAAAGAAATCAAAGAAGAGTAAAATTAAAGTAGAACAACCTCAAGAAGATGTACGTATGAAAAAATTAATATTCTAACAATATAGACTTGTATTCAGAACGCGCTTTTATCTCTAAAATTCTATGTATAACATAAATTATAGCATGTTAGCACGTTAATATCTTTGTAAATGCGATCTGAATAATAACGGGCTATAAATTATATATAAATTTATATATATATATATATGTATATATATATAATATATGAATTAATGACATCTTTTTTTAGATTGTATTTAGAAATGAATCTTCATACACCTGTTTGGTATGTCCAAACGATGAAGAAAAATTCACGGCAGATGCTAAACTTATTATAACTCACATGAAAGACGTACATGACTTACGCTTGTATATTTGTGATGTATGTGGGCAGGATTTCAGAAAGAGAAATGAACTTTCCACACATCTCGATGATCACGTCGCAAAAGAGGAAGGGGACTTTCAATGCGAAATATGTAATAGAATATTTAGTAATTTGCGATTATTCCGTATTCATAAAAGAATACATTATCCGCAAGTAAAATCATGGCCTTGTGAAACATGTGGAAAGAGATACAAGTATAGTATTATGAAATCTAATAAATAATAAAATATAAATAATATGAAAAAAGAGCAAATAATTAATATATATATTTTTTCTTTTTTTTTGCTTTAGTTCCAAAAATTTATTAGAGGAACATATAAACACACACACTGGTGTTCGTCCATACATATGTGATACCTGTGGCAAGGACTTCGCATCCAAGTATACGTACAAAGCGCACGTAAAAACGCACGAAGTACGACCTCGTCCATTCGAATGTACTCAATGCAATAAAACATTTTTGAGCCAGCAAAATTTGAATCAGCATGAACGAACGCATAATGGCACAAAGGAATTTATATGTCATCAGTGTGGTAAGATTTATAATATTTCATATAATTAATAAAGTTAATTTTATTTTATTCTTTGTATTAATTTCATAGGGATTAATTATCCCTTTTTTATTAGTATTTTCTTATTTGTTTTTTAACAATCATCTTTTTTAAAATTAAAGGTAAGGCTTTTACTTCTGCACATAATTTAGAGGTACATAATATAGTACATACCGGATTTAAACCTTATGACTGTAGTATATGTGGTAAATCATTTGCGCGTAAAGCGGAAATTCGTGATCACGAGAGAACTCACACAGGTGAGAAACCTTATCAGTGCGAGTTTTGTGGAGCTACATTTAGGTGAGTATTTAGGTGAGTAATAAAAATTAAAGGGTTACACAATTTTCTATGCTTAAATTAATTGTAACAAGCGATTAATATTGCTACTATTATTTGTAGTCAAAGATCAAATCTGCAATCCCACAAGCGAGCGACGCATTATAACGATAAACGTTATAAGTGTGATGAATGTGGAAAAGGTTTTAAAAGAAAAAGATTATTGGATTACCACATAAAAGCGGCACACACCGGTGAAAGACCGTATAAGTGTGACATATGTGCAGCTACATTTGTCTACCCTGAGCACTTTAAGAAGCATACACGTATACATACAGGCGAAAAACCATATCTTTGTGAGGTATGATCTTTAAAATTATTGTTAGAATAGTTTTTTAGAAATGTTTTTTACTTTTTTATTTTTATGTTTCTGTATTCATAAATTTGCTACCTTTTAGGTTTGCGGCAAAGCATTTAATAGCAGAGATAACAGAAACGCTCACAGATTTATACATAGCGATAAGAAGCCATATGAATGTTTGGTGTGTGGCATGGGCTTCATGAGAAAACCATTACTTTACGCACACATGCAAGTTCAGGTAATATATGAGAAAACATTTTAATTTATTAGCAAATTCTTTTTTGTCTTCTTATTTTTGATATATTCATAATGATATAAAACATAATAGTATAAAATCCACTTTATAGACAATTTATAATTCACGACTAAATTTGGCATACTTCTATTTATAATTTTGCGAGTTAACAGAAAACATTTGAAGACATAAAATACTCAATATAGAAAATATGTATCACTAACATATGTATATTTTCTATATGTGTATATTTTACTTCTTTAAATATTTTTTATGTTACACAACACATAATATTATAAATAAAATTCTGTTCCGAATTTGATCGTGAATTATAGATCATCTAAAGTAGACTTTATAGATTATTCTAATATACTATAATACATTTGATCTATAAAATATTATTCATTATTTATAGGGTCATTTAAATGATACCATAGTAGTGAACCAACCACGACTGACAACGGAAGAAGAGCAAGTAATAACTATTCCCAATAATAACGAATTATTAATGGAAAAAGTTGAGAACGAAGAGGTAATTTTGTTATATATACAGAATAAATATATATATATATATATATACATATATATATAAAATACAAAACTACTAGAGTAGTGTGCGGGTTCCCGAAATTACTCGAGTTTCAGATTCGGATCGAGAAATTTTTTAGGGGTCGGGATGTAATAGACTCGAATGTTTGTAATGTTTGGATATCCGTAAATTTTAGGTTCCCGATCATGAAGGAGCATCACATTTATGTCGTTTTTAAATAATTTTTATATTTATGATCATTGCGACTTTAGTTTCGGGTACTCTTTATGGATCCCGAACATATATATACACTTATATTTTATAATTATATGTATATAATTTGGTAGTTTTTTATATATATTTGGTTTTATATATATATATATATATCGTAACATATAAAATTTTATTATATTCATTGTTGCTTATTTAGCTTGGCGAAACTGGATTATATGTAACTGAACTAAAAGATCACGTAATTATACAAGAAGGGGAAGATCAAATATATAATGAAGAGGATGTTGTATTAAATATACCGGCAGAAGAAACCGTAACTGATGAAGTAAATCATCTTGTTGAAGATCAGGTAAAATAATAGAATTTTTTAAAAATTTGCTACAAAATTTATTATTTTATTGTATTAAACATTGTTTTGTTTCATAGATAAATTTTGTGGAGAGTGAAGTTACTGCAGACGACTGTAAAGTTGAAACTGAAGTAGAAACGGTATATACTTATAATGAGAATGAGACAATAGTTGTACCATCAGCTTCGCAAGAAGAAGACAAGAATGTGCGATTAGTGCAGATTAGATTTCCGACTTCTGTAGATGGAGAAGGCAGAAGTTGGTTAAGCTTAGTACAAAATACTTGAATTAATTAATCAATACGTTATATAATTTACTAGGTACAGAAAATAAGTATAGACAACACAAAATCTAAAATCAGGACATAAGACTGATGAGTTTTCTACAATAAATTGTTACTTAGGCTTTAAATCTTAAGCCATAAGAAATTAATCAATTATAGTCTATTCTTTCCACATTTGACTTTGGTCAATTTCTTAAGGCTTAAGACTTAAGCTTAGATAATAGTTTATTGTAAAAAGCCCATGAGTATTGTTAAATAGGCCGAGTTTTTAGCGCATACATGAAACAGTGAATACAGCAATATAGCAAAAATGTGCGTAAGAGTGCATTCATATCTTGACAGAAAAATAGAAAGCAGAAAAGCAGCAAAACTCGTGTTGATAATAATGATTATCGTAGACAAAATTCCGTAATGATAACCATAAAACGTAAACTTAAATCAATGAATCAATCAGGATATTATTAGATAGATTCTACATAATCTAATAATAGAAATAATAAATTTAGAACGAGATCCACAAAATGAATTTCAACCGGTAAGTTTATTGCTATTTCTATTTCTATTAGATTACGTAGATCTAAAGTAATATCCTGATTGGCTCATTGGCGTCTTATGGTTATTGTTACGAAATTTTGTTTGCGGTAGCCCTAAGCAGTACAGAAAAACATCGAAATTATCAATTATCAGCGCGAGTTTTGATTAGCTGCTATTTTTTTGCATTCCATTTTTCTATTAAGATATAAACGCGTTCTGAGTCTTGATGGGTTCGGTCCAGAAAAAAAATAGATTAATTTATAAACATAATACTTATAAAACTGTGCTGAAATATAATATAATATTATCAGTAATACTGATAATGTAAGGTTGAAAAATATTGATATACCAGCTTGATCAAAAACTTTCCGGAAGAGACCACCAGGTGATGCTCTGAATCAGCTGATTTGAGTTCTTTTTTTTGGCTAGGTTGCCACATCTATCATTGACATTTCCATCAAAT
>NW_011627423.1:185069-204667 GCF_000204515.1 Acromyrmex echinatior
TTGTATTTTGAATTTTCTGAATGAATTCCGGAAACTTTTTGATCAAGCTAGTATACTATTATAGTATTACATTCAATATTACTAATCAGTATTATGCGTCGTCTATACAATGTACGGAGTAAGAATAAAGGTCACTTTACGAAAGTAAAGCTAAAGTTTAGCTAAATCTGCCGATTAGTTCATGGAATTGGCCAAATCGCATTTGCCATCAAACGAAATAATAAATGCAATTGGCCAGTTCCAACTAATCACTTGGACTAATCAGTCGACTAAGCTAATCGGCGTTTCGTAAAGTGACCCTAAGGCCTAGTTTCACAACTCTTAACCGAGGTTTAAGACTCCTGAGTAGTTATCATAGCCATATTGAATATTGACGTAAGAAGCGAAAAATGACATGTTAATTTTTATTACGTGCTATTTATTATGAATAAAGACAATTTGGATAAAACAAAATGATGAGATTGCTTTAAAATTTGTAAAAATGAACGAAAACTATGCTTATCCTTTCACAGTAAATAATCGTAAAAAGTGATAAAAGGCACATGAAATGCTTTTATTCAATGCACATGCGTAGCTTATTTTCACTTACATATGCCTTTTATCACTTTACTCAGGAGCCTTAATTTAAAATAAATTAAACCTCGGTTAAAAGTTAACCATGAATTATGAAACTGAGCCTAAGAGTAAGAAATTAACCAATCACAGTCGATTATTTTTTTCACATTCGATTATGATTGGTCAATTTCTTACTCTTACTTTTTACTTCGTGTATTGTAGCCGATGCATTATTGATCATGTAAAGATCGCATCATAGATAATTATTCATATATATTATTGAAACATTCGATGCGTGTGCGCTAAAAATCCAGCGTCTAATAACATTTGGTACTTAACATTTTAAGGACGGAATCTATAGATGTTGCTAGCTTCGAGATGATCTTAAGCTAATACTTGAGATATCATAAATCAATCAGCTGGTATTCATAATCGATTCTTATTTCAAGATGTAGTTCTTATAGACAAGTAAGTATAGTTCTTACTTAAATTTTATTTCAAATGCCAAATATATAAAATGAGACTCGAAATAATCTATCAGTGAAAAATATAAAAAAGCCATCAGTCTATATCGGCTGTTCGAATGCATAGAAAATCCTTTATTTTCGTGAATGTAACAAAACGAATAAAATAAATGAAATTAACAAAATTAAAATTCAGATAAATGATTTCAATAATTCTCTAATTGTTTCGATTTTCGTTTTTCTTTTGAATGATTATATAGCAGATCTGACAATTTGATGAGCGATGTGATTCTACTTTTTGACGCAATATATGACTCCGATTTTACTTTATGTAAGTTTTTATATTATTATTGTATAAGTTAATATTTTTGATAATCATTTGACTATTCATTACATAACTAATTTGGCATTTGTGTAAAGAAGAATGCTAAATTGTCAGGAATCACCATCTTGGAATTTGCGTTATTTATGTAATTTAGATTTATATTCTATATTGATAAGGACCTAAATTGAAGAGTCGAAATTTTTATTTTATTCGTTTTGTTACATTCACACAAAAATAGAGTTTTCTGTGCATTGGAACAGCCGATGTAGCCTTTGATGAACTTTTTTATATTTTTTTAAGTAATGTTTTAAGATGCTAATGCAGCTTTCTGATTGGTTCAGAACCTCTCAAGATTGAACTTAAGACAGTTTTGAGTACAAGAACTGACTATGAATTCCGGCTAAGAGCCGTATTTGCATATTAAGACATTATTTGAGACAGTCTTGAAATTAGGAACAGAACTATGGAGAACTAGCCTAAGTGCTTGTGAAAGAGTTTTTAAATATTTTTAGATGATTATGTCTCAATTTTGGACTTTGTGTTATCTGGAGACTGTTAGTTATATATGTACTATTATAAAATAACAAACAACTATTATATTAAAATAACTTGTATATGATTATTAATTCAGTACATTAATAATTTGGCTCTTGTCTTAATTATTGGATCATTTTTGTAATTATCTTATGATGAATTTCTATATTTAAAAAATTCATTAATTTAACCCTCTAGGAATAAATGTAAATTTGCAGCGTTTGTTTTAAAATTAAATTCAGGATTTGCAAATTAGTTACATTCAAAAATTGATGATAGAAATGTATGTCGCATTAAACACTGACAAGTATAGTATTTCTATCTGCTAGAAAGACTAGGCCGATATATCTCTCCTTGTGCACGCGATATATATCGATAGTACAACACATTGACTTTTTGTGTCACTTTTTTTTTAACAAAAATCATGGCAAAAACGGTGAAAACTAATTTTTTTTAAGATTACTAGAGAATTAAATAAAAATCGATGTACTATTCCGAGAGACTATGATTAAATAAGTTAGATTTAATGCAGAAGATGAACAGAAGACAACAAATTTAATATTAACTTAATTATCCATCTTAATCATATTATTGAGCTGTTCCAAGATTTATCGCTAGTATTGAAGAAAGTCAACTAGTCTATAGTAAACTAGAGATTTTTCAGTACTGACAGTAAATTTTAAAACACAGCTTATGTAACTTATAGTGAATTCGGTCCATAATATTGTATATGATTTAATTTCTCATTATATACTGGATTAGCGTTCATTAAAAGCGCTTTATATAAAGTACTTAAATGCAGTAGTATAATACATCTTTGACAATGAAATAATATGTGAATATTTCGTTAAATAACGCGATAATAACATTAATTGTTTAATCGTTTAAAATATTTATATGCTTTTATATTTAACTTTTACTAATTTTATAATAACTTTTAGTATGCAAGATTAATTATGTGTCCATCTTCTGCTATATCGCTGTATTTGTTACTTTACCGTCGTGCATGTAGTAAAAACCCGAACCGCCTAATTATCTAGTGTAATGCAAGTGACTGCATTCGCTATTAGTCTCTTTCTCCAATTTCGATTAAAGCTAATCGATGATTAGCTAACTCATCATGATTGCCAACGTGAGAGCTAAATACAATTTGTTTCAGAAAAGGAAAAAAGAGATGTTGTGATAAATTAAACTGCTATTGGCACTTCTGTTTATAATCGTTAATTTAATCTGAAATTAATGAAAGAGACCTTAGTTGTGCAAAATTAATTTTTATTTAAATATCAGAAGATTTTGTAATTCACTAAAGAATTTTTTTATTACTAAAACGTATTTATATTTTTGACATAATTTCATTTAAAAATATATATAAAAGCTTGTGATATCATATAATAATACACATATACATATGCATAGACACTCTAACATAAAAGGCGTATCTTACATATATACATATATACTTATATATATTTATTTATATTCCTAATTAGTTTTATATATCTAAACTCAACTTTTATGACTTATACTAATTTCTTAAGTCTGAATATTTGAAATTATTATAGCTCTCTTAAGTATCAATTTTTCCGACTACTTCAAACCATTGGCGTAAAGCATCGCTCAGAACACCCGGTAATGTGTTTATGTCTCTAAGAATCATATAGAAAGGAAATGGGAAATTATCCATATACGATCGAATTCCTAATAATTTTCCTTTTTCAAACATAGGCATACGGATATCCAATATTGAATCCTGAAAAAAATTAATAGGTTATTAATAATAGTTTTTTAAACATATTTTTAATAATATTTAGACAGAACTATTATTATCGCGGTAATTATTAACTTAGACTGGATCATTCCAAGATAAACTTTAGTTCATTCTTTTACGTTGGATTGTTTCATCTTTTGATAAACTTTAATTTGACTTTAATTCTCTTATGCTCTTAGGCACGGTTGCACCAACTTTACTTAATTGCACCAATATTACTTTGACTTTAAGCGGGACTTAAAATTCCCGCTCTCCTTCTCTCAACTTTAAAGAGAGAAAGTGAGTTTTAAGCCTCGTTTAAAGTCAAAGTAATGTTGGTGCAATTGGGTCTTACACTTTTACTCTTGTTTATCAATTAGATAAATTATCACATAATTCATCCGAAGATGTAATAACCATTTTCATCATTTTTAAATATGATTAAAAATTACCTTATTAATTGGATTGTCGACTATTATAAACACTAGAAAAATATCTACAAGTCTGGCTCTCCTGACAGCACAATTCACTTTTTCTTTTCCTTCTGAAAATATTCCTCTACCATCCGATAATACTACCAACAGTTTAGCATTGTCGGATGAAGCACATTGACTCTCAAACATATCTACTGTAAAATCGACTAATTGTCCAATCATTGTCTTTCTTTGATCAAACCTCATTTCTTGTATTAGCCTGTAAATAGAAAAAAAAATCTTAAGTAAAATGTAAAATTCCAATTATATTATTGAATAAAATCAAATAGGAGTATCCTAAGTAAAACAAGATTAAACAGTTATAACTGACAAGTTTAAATGAGTTAAACTAAGATTAATATTATAACTAAGATTAATATTCATCTAATTTTATTTTCGGAGCCGTATATGTTCAACTTTTATTTAATTTAATATTAAAAGTTTATAGGAATTATATAAAAATACCTAGATCCACTTTGTTCTGTGAAAGCTTCTCCTAAAGGATGCAATACTTTTACTTGCTCTCCGAAGCTTATGACACTAAGTTGTCCCACTTCAAGGTATGTCATAGCCTTACTAATCAGTGACAAGGATTCGAACGCCAATTCTTTCGAATGATTATCTGCCATGCTGCTAGAATCGTCTAATGCGAGGACGATCTGATAGTCACGTTTCGAGGGTTTCGTGCGTCTGAGCCAGATTTTATCTTTGCGAAATTGACTAGCTATATAAGGAATGATTTTTCGCATATTGATGCGTTTGCCCGTCTTATAATCACCCTTCAGTCTCGATGCTTGCGTGGGCTCCAATACCAATCTTAATTTTTCGGATAAATCCCTAGCAGCTGCATCTGTAACTGAACACAAACAATTCCATGCAGCTGTAGCTTCCTCTGTGGAAGGCACTTGCGTCCATTCGTCCAACATTCTTTCCATTTCGAATCGCTTTCTTTCTACATAATCAGAGCTAAGATCATTTTCTTCGATATTCCATTCCATCGTATGAAATGTAGATTCGTTTCCTCTCTCCACTTTCATCGTCTCTGCTGTTTCTCCTTCTAATTCGACCGTTGTCTCTATTTGATTGTTCTCCATGTTTCTTTTACCATCGGAATCCTTTTTGGATTGGTTATCTGCAATTTCAGAGACCTTTTCGGGTTTGTGCTCATTTATTTTATCATGCGTCACATCGTTTTCCTCATCTTCATGCATTTCTATGTCCATAATATCGTCCTTTTTCTCTTCCTCATTTTTATCCATATTAGAAGCTTGTTGTTTGACCTGATCTTCCGTTGCGGCGTCGAGCGTGTAATCATCGAATTTCTCGGAATCCTTAATGTGTTGAGCCATTTCAGCCTTATTGCTATCAGCATTGCTTGTATCATCTTTTTCATCCACCGATATTTCGTCTTGCGTGTAGGTCGTTTTTAATTTCTTTAGCGTCGACTCAAATCTGTCCAACAGACTGCGATCTTCGTTACTCTCACCCAAATTCTTCCTCTTCTCGACTGGTTTTGTCATAGTGTTATTTTGTGGTGCCGAAACAGTTTCCTGCTTAGATGATCCTGAATGTCCGCTCTCCTGTTGTGCCGATTGTGACTGGCCTGTGCCTTTATCAATATTGTCCTCTTGAGTATTCTCAGATGAAGTTTCCTGTTGATCTTTCGTATCCGATTGTTGCGCTACTGTATCATGTGAACCTTCCGTCGTTTCTTCAATTTGTTGTGCAGCATCCATTTCTTTGCTCGCATCATTTGCGCTCGGTGCTGCCTTTTCTTGTAGTTGTTCTTCCTCCACTTTTTTATCTTGATTCTGCTCCTCGTCTTTGTTCTCTGCATTCTCATCACTTTTTTCTTCAGTTTTCTTATTAGTTTCAAGCTCTTCCATTTTATGTGTCTGATTTTCCTTATCGGTACTGTTGTCGTCCTCGTCCTCACTAGAATTCTCCTCAGGATCATTTTCTTTAGTCTCTTCAGATTCCTTCTCGAGTTCTATATCTTGTTTTTCTAATGGCGGTTTTTTCATCTCATCGATATCAAATGGATTCTCATCCTCGCCACCGTTGTCTTCCTTACCGTTTTCATCCAAATTCATGTCTTCTGGTAAGTCAAGCGGTTCGGGTTCTGGTTGAGGTTGAAATTTGCCGTGATAAGGATTAATATGATCTTCATCTACTTCTGGTTCATTCAATTCATTAATCTCCTTTTTATTTTCCTCTTGCCGATTTTCATCATGATCTGTATCATCGTCATCTTGTTTTCTCTTACCGTTATCATCCCTTGCACTCATTTCTTTTTCACCGATTTGTTCGCCTGTACCTTCCTCTTCATTCTCGTTTTCCGACTGATTGTCCTCTTCGGATTCTTCTTGATCGTCGCCCCAGATTTCTTTATCAAGCTGCTCAGCACCTTCTTCAGTTTCTCCCATTTCTTTATCCAAATCATTTTCTTCGTCATCGTTACTCTGCTCTTCATCATTGTCATTTTTTTCCATATCTTGAAGCTTGCTATCGAAATCCTCAGACATGTCGATTCCTTTCTCCTCTTCCTTACAAGTTTTATCATCTTGTTTCTCTCGTTCTTGATCCGCAGGTTTTGCATCCTCAAGTTGATCTTCGGATTCTATTCTATCGGAAACGTCTTTCGTTCCTTCACCTTCGGCTAAACCCATTCCGCCTTTTTCTGTCTTTTCTTCTGATTCGTTCATTTCGCTTTCCTCGAGATCTAAATCTTTTGGCACGCAGAACCCATTTGCAGCCAAATCTAAGAATACGTTTAATTGCAGGTACAATATTTTACACGTAATACGGAATGACGCTACTTGTTCGTTTAAATAAAATTGAACGAACAAAATATATTGTTCCAACAGAGGTAAACACTTTAGGAGCAACCTAAAAAAAATAATAAAAGATATTATTAATTTTATGAAATTTGTAGCTTCTATTTCATGTTAGCAAAATTTTATTAATATTTTTATTCATAGGTACAGAAAAATAATATGTTTCTTTTTAATAAAGTATTGAATGATTCTGTCAAAAAAATAAACATTGTCAATATTAAATATAATTATTGTTACCTGATACAATGATTTGCTGATTGCGGATCGTCGAATTCACGTATTAGTAGCAAAAGATTGGAAAATAAATTGTATATATCAGCCAACTTTAATTCATTCTTTATATCCCGTTCGAGCAATTCAACAAGTTTTACAAGTTTCAATTTTTCTTCTGCTTCTTTTTCTATGTTGATATTATTCTCTTCACTTGGTTTTTTATTCATATGCATATCATTATTCATATCTTCCTTGATATCTTTAAATTTCTTCTGTATTACAAGCAATATTATATTTATTAAATGTTTTAAATCTGATTCATATCGTTCGATAGTGTGATTTTCTTTTTTCAATTTCTCTCCATTTTCAATATCTGCGAATGTTCGCAATTTTTCGAATAGCATGCCATCGTCCTGAAGGAAGCATTCCATCTTCGTATCTAAAAACGCTATATTTTCCCAAATAGGATGCACAACATCCAAATTCTTAAATAATAGTTTTATATTCTTAAATCGCGCTCTTAAGTCTTTGATTGTAGTACAGCATTGCTCCAAGAATTCAAAGTGCTTTGAACTTGTAAATGAAATATGAGTAGAATGTCCAAAATGATCTACCGATAAGACTTCAAATGGCATAAATAATATGTGAAAACGTTTTGCAGTAGCTTTTACTGAACTTAAGCTATCCTTCAACATAGCGTTTGCATTCTTCCAAATCTCGTCATTTTGAGAGGCGGCAATTATAGGAAGCGCATTTGCGTCCAACGTAAGTTTGGCTCTGTTGGGATCACTCGATGATTCCAGGGGACAGCATTGCAGAAACAGCAGCAGTTGTTCAAATCCAACTTCTAACGTAATCAGCAATGTCTTCAGGCTCTCTACGCGTTTCATGAACGAGTCGTTATTCGTCGAATCGCTTCTGTTCTGTCTTAGCATATTTAAATCTTGCTCGCGTGTTTCGGACAAATTAAAAATCTGTGCGCGAAGTGACGAGAAACGATCGAATGATTGAACGATTGTCATCTTCTGCATGTGGGCTATCAACATCAAGTGCGCGGAATATCCTCGGCAACGTTCTATATTCTGCAATCCTAAGTCGGTCTGATTTGTGCTGAGCATTGCATTGAGAGCATTTAATCTGATGAGAGACTTATAATAATATTTCTCGCAGCCTTTCCACTGCGTCAGCATATTCTGGTCGGCTTTCTTCAGTTTAAAATATTGACCAATTGTGGAAAGATCCAAAGGTGATACTGTAAAATCTATTACTTTATCCGCATTATTCTTCAATGTCAATATACCAGTGCGATAAGATATGCCCATTTGGGTCAGCTCCTTGAAGTAATTGGCGAGTGTCATTTTCTTCTGTTGCAAGATACTCTTCGCCTGAGACTTCTGCTTATTCTTCGGTAGACTTCTATCGATGTTTATTTCTCGAAGACGTACACTCTGCTCCATGTAGTTTTCAATAAAATTTTCGAATTCTTTTCGTACATTCGGATAAGAATTTACCAGGATTATTTCCTTGCATAGATAAGGAACCTTTCTAGCCTTTGTTAGTAACGTAATAAGTTCGCTTGTAAATTGTACTTTCACGTCTACAGACTGCGAAGATTTTGTTACGATAAAATCTTCAGGTCTCGTTATGTGCTTATGATGTTCCTCATCATCCCAGATGCCTTTGTTCATCTCTGTACTGTAAGATGCCGATTTAACAGTCAAGCAAGAAGACACGGCCTGCTTTAGGGCATTCTGGAACTCCTTTACCAATTTATGCAGAGTTCGATGCGTTTTCTCAACTGTTTCCTTCACAGCCCAATAGCTAATGTCGTTCCATCGCGCAATTTTAACAAAGTCCTTCAACTTCTTCTCAATGGGCGCTTTTAAAAGGGCGATTCTTGTGTTCACATCGTCTATGAACTGTTTGTAATAATTGTGCACGTTCCACAATATGGCCAAAAGTTCATTCTTGTTATTACTGTCGTCAAAATAATATACATGACAGTGGAACGTCAAGAGAAGATCTAAGCGCGATTCGAATTCAACAAGGGACGACTGGTTCATGAAATGTTCTAGCGATTCTATGAACTTTTGCTTGGTGATAGGCTCATCGTTTGTTTCCTGAACATTATCCTTTTCAGATCTCGTAACGTAACTCTCAATCAATGCATACAAGAAGAACCACCATTTGGACGTATCCGATCTGAGATTCTCGTATGTTGCATCGAGACAACCCTTCCAGCAAGACAACTCCAGCTTTCTCCAATATATTATCTGTTGCGTTAACTTTAACACATGGTCCATCATGCTGACGCCACTATGTGCGTTCTCCTCCCATTGATGCATCTTGACAAGCAACAACTCCAAACCTGTTAAAAATCTAGAAATAGGTGAAGTGACCGAAAATGTATAAATCTTTTCTATTATACATCGTATCGATTTCAGAGTGGGATGTTCTGGCCATTCCTTTAGCAGATTATCAACATGATTTAGGATATTTTCGCACAACGGTAGGCACTGCTTCACTTCCTCAATATTGCAATCCTTGTAGAAATCGTACGCTCTCATTCGTCCTTCGGACCATGTGTTTTCTCGTGAAGTTCGATCTGCGCTTTTCTCTTGGGTCGCTTGCAGCCCCAAAGTAACCAAAAAGTTCAAGCTGTTGTATAATTTGACTGCGAGTCCTTCGCTCAAACTCGGCAGTATGTTATCGAGCATCCCGTATACCGTGTTGTATCTTTGAATCAGGGACCCAATGTAATTCGTTGAACTTGTCAAAGCAGAACTGTTGCATATCCACTTGGTCGCAATGAAGGACATGACGATATTCGAGTGGATCTGTTGGATCTCTCTGATGTCATCCTTGGTGACAAGACCGCTGAAATTTGATTCCGTTTCGTCCAATGGGGTTGATATACTCTTCTCGTTGAGGGAAGGTTGCGACTCGTCTTCTATATCGTTAAAGTCCTTTTCATGATATGATGGAAATAGCTTGCGAACTTCCAGAGCAAGCTCTTCTTCTTCCGTCAATGTGTCGTTGTGACTCTCAATTTTATTTTTGTATAAACTGTCTCTCTCTGCGGCTCGTTTCTCTTCCTCCAGTTGTTGTTGTTTCCAGATCAGAACTATTTGCTGTAATAGTTCGTTCATGTCTCGCCATAGTGGCTTAGTCAGACCTTTGTTAAGAATCACGTGATTGTGCAATTCATATAAACCCGACTTGAATATTCGGAATTGCTCTTGCATCCTGACAAACGTGTCCGTAGAGCATGAACTCTTGCCAATTAGACTCCTCATGTTTGTGGAAACGCATAAATCACTCAGATTCAAAAGATTCTCTTGCTGCAGGCCAATTGTTGGGAATCGAATCAAGTTATATATCAAAGATTCGAGATCAGCTTCTCCATTTTTACGCAAAGATATTAGCCGTCGGATCTCGTTAATCAGTATGAAAACGCCATGATTTAACTGAGCCAGCGCCGTCAACAACGGAAGAATTACATCTGGATAAGCCGACAGGTATTTTGTTCTGATCTGCTCGGCGAATCGTTGCACTGATAAGCCCCAGATTTCCGCTTCTCGCGAAATGGTCTCTGCAATTGTCAGATCGGTTGATTCACAATCTCGACTGATTTTATCTGCGATCATATACAGATTGTTAATGTGCTTTTTCACTAACGTGTAAGAACCTACTCTGTTCCTGAAATCAGCGCTATCCTTGCTGAGCGAGGCGAAGTTGACAGACGCTGGCCTAAATGCTCTCAAACAGTTGAGATCATCTCTCGTCTTCAGCAAGCGCTTGTCGCAGTTTCTCATCTCTGTAAATCTCGGATGCTCATTTGCCGCTGATATTCCCAGAATACGATCTTGCAACATTGTAACGTATATCGTTTTTCTAAAATCGTCGATGTCTTCTTCTAGGTACTGTAGCTTCAGTTCCACTTTATGTACGGGATCGATAAGATCTAAATTTCCAAAAAGCATTAATTGTACATAACCAAGTATCATCCAACCTTTCCCTCGTTGAAGCGTTTTAGAAAAACTTCCTTCTTCATTCTCATCATTGATGATATTTATCTCGTTATATGCTTCATGCAATTCTTCGACCGACTTGAAATAGTCGCTAGATTTGATATCGTCTGCGCAATTCTCTTGTTTTTTTATGTCGTGCTCCATATTCATTTTATGAATTGTGGATGAATATAAATGCAAGTAAAATTTTAATGTTGCCAAATCGTTATTGTTTGAATTGCATCGTTTATTTGTTAACGAGATACTATTTCTCCACAAAATCTCATTTAATAACTGTAACTGATTCACTTGCGCCGTATATGTTCCGAGTGCAATCGCGGAAAGAACATTTTTTTCTTTCTCTTGGTTGGTTTTGTTTAACATTAGTTGCAATACTAGATTCAAGAGAACCGGTCCACCGACATGGCATTCTATCTACAAATATATAAATAATATAAATAATATAAATACATAATATAAATAAATTATAACGTGATATATTTTTAAACGAGAAAATTTGAGTGTTAAAAATTAAATATTAGTAATTTCTCTCTATATAATATATATAAAAATCTAATACAAGGTGTCCCATTTTAATTGACCACTTTAAATATCTCTTGAACAAGTGCATTTTAGGGAAAAATGCTTTAGACAAAAGTTTGTAACTTCAAGGACTAAGATAGTACCATTGATTAGGTAACCTTTTCAAGACTAGGTCAATGTGACCGAAGTTTTTAAAATGATACATTCATTTTTCACTACGTGTTCTTGTAGCATACCTCAAAAACTTTTCAAAACACTATAATAAATTATTTTTTTATGAAGTACTTTTTGAATTATAAGGCTTGAAAATTACAGTATCGCTGGCATAAGTATTACTCAAGGTGCTCAAACGATGGCTAAGATCTTTTGAATGTTCAATGTCATGATTTTGATAATATTTGTTAAGATCAAGATCACTAGAGGTCCTTCGTTTTCAGTTTTTAAAAATGAATTTTTAGTGCAAAAATGAAAATAAAAGAAACAATCTCCAGTGGTCTTGATCTTTAACAAACGTTATCAAGGTCATGACACTGAATAAAAGGTTTTAGCCATTTTGTTTGGGCATTTTCAGTAATACTAATGCCGGCGATACAGTAATTTTCAAGCCTTATAATTTAAAAAGTACTTCATAAAAAATGTTTTATTATAGTGTTTTGGAAAGCTCTTTGAAGTGTATTACAAAAATACGTATTGAAAAATGAAAGATTCAATAAAAAAAATTTAAATTATCCTTATCCTGATCTTGACAAGGCCACCCAAGGTCAAACCAATTACTATCTTATATTCCCCTTGAAATTACAAACTTTTGTCTAAAACATTTTTTTTCTAAAATGCTGTTCAAGAGAGAGATATTTGAGGTCAATTAAAATGGGACATCCTGTATAGAAATTATTGTTTAATTTTTAGCAGTCATAGACTCGAATTGTTAATTATTAGAGAATATTTAAAACATAATTAATATATAATTATTTTATATAACATAGATATACTTCATTGAATTTTATTCTTCAACATTTTAATTATCTCTCGAAACATTTTTCAAAATTTCTCATTTATTATAAGACTAAAACACAAACCTTGGATTCAACATAGGAAGTTATTGATTTCTCTATATCTTCTTCTGTTATACCGCGCCAGTGCAAAAGTCGGCTCGTATCCTTAAAAGCATGAGATCGCTGAACGAATTGTGCGAGGCAGCAGAACAGTTCCGGCAGCAACAAGAGCTCTGATCCTCGCTCGATTCCAGCCATTGCGCTCAGCAAACCCATTAGATCACTTGGTATACTGACTACATTCGTAAATTTCGCAAGGCATTCCGTCAAAGTGATATCGGAAATCATTACCTCCCGACACATCTTTCCCTGCAAAGTACAAGCGAGCGACAGAAACACGTATTCATAAATCGGCCACAAACGTATCCTCGCATTCAACTGCATTATTTCCCTCTTTGGAAGAGAGTGTACTCTGTTCAGAATATCCTCGACTTCCGCAGGAACTCGTAGACGAATGTGACTCTTGTCGCAGAATCGCTCTACCTCGTGAACGATCCGCAATGTCGTTTCGTCGATCGATTTTTTGGAGTAAACGTCGCTCCATAAAGAGATCATTTGTTGTCTCATCGCTAGTGCATCCTTCAACTGCACGGATATAATCTTCAGTTCTTGTTTCAGGGTACTACCTCCTTCATCCCTCATATCCAAATCTTTCGTTATTTTCATCAGCTTCGATTGCACTTCCATACTGATTTCCGTGGGATGAGGCGATGGAAGTGTCAAATATTTCTTGATTTTCTTGGATATCTTTTTAATAGGATCGTATACAGATTCCAACTGGTTGTTTATATGGTCCACGATATCCTGTAACTGTTCGATTTCGCTCATAGTTCCGTTGCTCAAGGATTTTAGGTTACATAGGAACTTCAATAGCCATTTATAATGTACTCTTAGCAACACAGAAATCCGATCCAAATTCGTAAATACATCCTTAGACTTTTCCGTTTTATCTATAAGTGTAAATTCGCCTAATCTCTCGAATCTCGTGAACCATTTCAATTCTTTTCTTAAATCAATGTATTCTTTGATATTTATATTTATATCTTGTAAAATCGCATTAATGCAAGACCTCGTTTGTTCAAGGAACTGTACAAAGTACGTTATGAGCGGTTGGTTTTTTAATTGTGAAAATAGTTTACCTGTAAGTGAAAAATTCTGTTAATATAATAGTCTATCCAATAAAAATCGTACTTTGAAAAATGACAACTAAAAGTAAATAAATAATAAATTGAACAGATACTCTTACAAATTAAAAGCATAAATTTTTATTTATAAAGTAAATTGTTTTATATACTGAATAAGATCCATTTTACTGTAGCAGTTTAGAAATGAAACATTGTATTATATTTATGATTTGACTTAATTTTGCAACTTCATTTCCTTAAAAAATGACTGTTATATTCTTCACTTCAAGATACGTTGATATAAAATTAAGTTACATATTACTTATTAGATATTAATTCATTCATTACAATTTAATCTAGAATATTTACCATCATTTACAACGCTAGAGTACAGTTTTATGGATATCAAGTCTTTATTCTCCATTTTCTTTGGCGACATATCTTTTTTTAGAATGATACTGTACGCATATAACAATAATAATAATTTGTTCGTGTCTCTGCAAGTATTATCGTCGTTATCGCTTGTTACTCTTCCAACGAGCTGCCACAAATCCCAAGGTAATGAACTTCTTGCATTTGCCGATTCGGAACAATATAGTGCGATTACTTCCGCCATTAACGCACTCTTATGCTCAAGATCATTAAATATCGCTTTTCCTCGCAGCATTTTTGAAATAAATTCCTTTCTGAGTGGCGCGTCGTCTCGCGAGGATTGTTCGTAGAAATTCAAGAGAAGATATGGCAATATATCAGCAATGTCAAATGTAAACTTTTCATCCTTTTCAAGACCACAAAAGTCGTTCAATAACTTCGTTATAATATTTCCTCCGATATTTCCTGAATCAGATTTTAGAGAGGATTCGTATATCTTAACAGCGGCGTTTAACAATAAGCTTTGTTGTCTAATTATAACGAGTCTTGAATTATCTTGCAAATTTCTCACACTCCATGTGGCGGCATTCAAATCGATCACCGAGATTTCTTCATCACACGTGACACGTCGCTCAACAGTTTCATCGATCAGAGAAGTCAGATGTTCTCTGAATCGCGGATCTCTCGGTCTAGGTTTTATATAGACATCAATGCACGCGTTCTTGATCGATTGCTCTGCAGAGAATCCACGTAGCAATCGTTGCTTCACCAAAAACGCAGTGTGCAACAAATCAACCACATTGAATTGATCCCAGGCAATCTCTTCCGACATTCTGTCGTAGATCTCTAGTAATGTATCCCGATGCGCAGATTTTATAATACCGGTGTTAAACAACAGTGAGTTGAAATCGATTACATTCTTGTCGACGTTCTCCTTCGAGCTGAGCATATAAATCTCGACACCTCTGTTACGCATGGCTCTAAAATCATGATTTGTATTATGCGATAATGGTAAATTATGTTATTACGATATAATTAATACAATTTCTCCGGAATTCATAAAATGATTTTAAATCTTTTTGATTGTATATTGAGTGTACATGTCGCATATTTTTTTAAATATTCTATTGCAATATAAAGTTGCTATTTTGCAAAATTTTTTTTATTTCATCTGTGTTAGATAAATATATTTGCGTTAGGAATATAGAAGAATATGATCAATATAACATTTTTGGAATAAAGTAATAATTTAATTTTTTACGCATGATTGATTATAATAAGATCATATAATTAAATTATTGACTTACAGATATCGAGAGATAAGTTACCTGGAAATTTCGCCGTATCGGGGATTCATGGTTAGAAATAGGCGGAAATTTTCATGCGGCTTAATAGTAACAACATTACCATTGCTGTCAATGCCTCGTTCACCAATACTGAGAACACCATTTGGCTCTAACAATCCATTAAGTCTGTCTAATACAGCGGGGCTACATAAATTAACTTGATCGATGAGTAGCCAAGTACCATCTTGTAAGCACTAAAAGATGACTCTGTTATTATATTGCTTTGAATAAAATGAAGTTACATCTTCATTTAATGGCTTTGCTGATTGAAAAGTAAGATTTTATAATATTAATTTATCTGTTTATCAAAATGGTAATATAGCTTTACTGAATGCAGATGAAAATTGTAATTAATAATGCTATATATAAAATGTTATATAATTTATTTAAAATATTTTAGTATATTGCCAAATTGCAGGATAATCACATAAATATTTACGTTTTATTTTAGCTTGACATCTAATATAATAGTGAAGAAAAATGGCAGCATAAAGTGGACATATTAAATAATGAAAGTTTCTAAAATCGATATATATAAATAATGAAATAAAGATAAACACATTGGGAAAATTTCAGAAACAGCAATTTTTTACTCTATTAAAACTTATGCAATATTTACATTATTTGTGTCAAGACTAATATTAATAAAAGTTTGAAGTAAAATTTAAAGTAGCGCAACTTTATCGTTAGCGCTCTATATATATATATATATATAAAACATAAATTCGAGGATTACAAAATATGAAAAATAAATTTAAAATAACCTTTTCAAAATATTTCCTACATGTGTAGCAATATGTAACTACTTTACTTATAGTACTTTACAGTACCGTATAATAATGCCTTTGTAATATAGATAATAATGAAAATGTAGCTCTTTCCTTTGATAAAAAAAATCTATAAAAGTATGTTATTGATGGAATACCTTTACTAACACACTGTCTACCCATTCGAATTTTCCACCAGCATTCAAGCATTTATCTTGTTCGACGAAAATCGACAAATTCCTCAATCTCGACTCGATATTTCGTAGCTCCGATTCGCGAGATGGTTCCCAAAGCTTCATCGCCGATATTAATTTCGATAATTTTTCGATTTTATGTAAGAATAATTTGGTTTCTACAGCCATTGTTCTACCGGCGACGTTTTCATCTGGCGACAAATGGACGACAAGTGATAAGATCTTATTCCAATACAGGAAATTAGGTTTCTTCTTTGCTGTTAGAAAGAAAGCCTTTTCTAGCGATCTCGTTTTACTTACCGAATAAGTGTCGCACTTGCTCCAGATGTTCATGAAGTTCGGTAATTTGCTCCAATTTATCAATAGTTATCTTTGTTTGCAGACTCTCGATAAGTAAAGTCGCTACGTGCTCAAATAGTTGTTCAAGATGCCGATTATAATCCGTCTAAAATAATAAGAAAATAAATGATTAATTGTCATCATATAATAAATTATTGTTAATAACTATTGATTAAATGGCTAATTGATAATAATTGGCTAAATTCTATCGATTCAAGGTTGTCATTAAATTGAAAAAACTATTAGAACCAAAAAATCATAGTTTGCCAATGCAGATATCAATGACAAGCTATGCATGTGTTCCTTAACACTTGCAACGCTCCTAAGCATCATTTGTCCTTTTAATAAACACATTG
Organism: Acromyrmex echinatior; assembly: GCF_000204515.1. Next base: position 202,321 of record NW_011627423.1, read on the forward strand.
TGTCCTTTTGATAAACATTTTATAAACAAAGATGAAATAATTCCACGAGCGTTGTGAGTGTTATGTGGAACGCAGCAATGTAAACTGCTATATTAAGTCATTGAATTTCTTAGTTTATGACTCGTGAGAACAAGCAGAGAATGATCACTCTTCGGATAATAAAAGATGAATGTTTATCTTTCTGATAAACATATTAGCATTAACATTAATATTAAATATTTGTTTCACTTACCTGTTCAAAGCCACCTAATATCTCTGTCGTGTCCATCGCAGAATTTACGGTAATTGATCTCAGTTTTTGGCCTGTTAAAGCGGCAAGTAAACGAACCACACTGCTTTTCCCGCTACCTGAAGTACCAACCTATAATAGTAAATTTGATTATAATTAGCTAAAGATGGAACTCTAATAGAAAGTATTCAAGAATACAATATTTATGAATAAACTTACAAGTATGGACATCCAATTCATTTTAACGCACTGCATGAGACTCTTTAAAGTTCTTTTCTGATCTCTAAGTATTAACAAATTAAAGTCCTGGGGCTCGCTGCAATTTTTCCGGTTTAACATCACTTCACCGATGACAAATTTGTCTGTTGTAATGTGCATGGGCAGTTGATTAGGTGGAAGAGGATATTTTTCGGATGAGAACATTTTTTGATATATCTGATAGACCTGCAAAACAAATCCAAAATATGGATAGCATTCTATTTTTAAAATATTAGAATTTAACATATTTTATTTTAATAAGCATAAAGGCGATTTCCATACTATTCAATACTAATTTTTCTCTGTTATTTTTCGCTATTTTTGATATTTTGAATATAATTTTATAACAATGATCGCGACTTACCTTTTGTCGATCTTCATTAGTTCTCATTCTGTTAACATAAATGAGCTCTACACTGTCACCTGGATTAAAATATTGTTTATTGTCGCGAAATTCGTTAGAAGCTGCTTCGATAGTCGTCTCGCACCATCGGATAATATCTCGAAGATTCATTTCCCATGGAGAACCAGTATGTCCCCATATGATGCCAGCTTCTGACGCTAATTTATTATTGAATTGCACCATGTGATTGATCAATTCTAGAGGAAGTTGTGGAAATTGCACACTGAGTATAAACTTCAAATCGTCTTCTATTAATGCAGCTACAGAAATCTGCAAGAATCATAAATTTCAGATTATAGAAATTATTTTTGTAGCATTGTCACATGTTCAGAATGTACCTGAGTAAATCTATTTAAAAAGGATCTTGGTAAACCTCTTCTGGCTCCACCTTGCCGCAAGGGATTTTGACAACCAAACAACCTTGTACCAGGTTTGACTGAAAATGTCTTTCCTAATTCGGGAACGTATATTTCTCCTCTGTGGTCAAAGCATGCATTAAGACCTTCCAGGACCGATTGCGAGGCTAGATTTAGTTCGTCGAGCAGAATCCAATATCCAGCACGCAAAGCTCGCAAAAATGGACCATCGCGCCATGCAAATTCACCACCTTTTCCGCCTTCTACGGGAAGATCGGCACCAAACAAATCTGACACATCCTGTAGAACGTTATTTAGAAACAACGTTATTTAATTTCCGAAAAAATAAGTCGTATTTCCGATAAAATAAGTTACACATTTATTATTTAGAATATGAAAAATATTTGAAAAATAATGATAAAAATAATGCATCATTTTGTAATACCGTTTGATCGCTTAAGTTGATTCTCAGCAAAGTATGCCCTGTGGCTTTCGCGAGTGCAGAAACCAGACTTGTTTTTCCTACACCTGGGCTTCCTTCTAGAAGAATCGGTTTATTTAACTGCAATGCTCTTAGCAGCTTTAATGTATTCAATTTTGCAGTGGGAGTTGTAAATGTAAATGTATGATTCTCGTAAAAGATAAAGGGACCCTTTTTAATATAAAACGGCAGTATTCCAAATATGTCTGAAGCATCTACAACGACATTTTCATTTATAATAGGAACTTCCATGTTAAGTTCAGATTTCATTGTATTTTCAATCTCCGACTTAATAAATCGGAGAGCAGCCTCTGTAAAGTCTTTTAATTTGCTGATACTGTAAATAAATAAGAATCGATTAGAGAGCATTGAAATTTTTTTTTATATATTATATACGTCAAAATAAACAAATATTTATATTGAAACTAACTCTTAATCGAGAAGATTTATTAAATATTAAAACTAAGTTACTTACTTAAAACTAAGACAGTTATGTACAAAATTAAAATCTCGGAACTTGATTATAATTAGAAATTAACTTAAAGTGTCTATAGTATAAATGTTTATATACATGATATAAATGATATATTGGGTCATCTAAAAAGTATCCGCGGTTTTTT
>NW_011627425.1:1918-16599 GCF_000204515.1 Acromyrmex echinatior
TATTTGTGAATAATTTATTATATAAATAATATACACATTATTTAACATCTACAAATAGTATATACTTTATAAGTAGTACAGTTTTTATACAACGTTTTTTAAATTTATTTATTAATTTAATTAACTTCTTTATATAATGATCACATTATTCATAAAATATATGCGTTAATATATATGATATTTAGTTGATATTAAGTAGATGATTTATTTGTATCTAAATGTCACTTCTGGTCATTTATTCACCATTAAAGGAGTAATTTTTTTCTCTTTGTAAATTTTAATTAATATCATTAATTAATTTTACATCATCGTTTTCATATTGGTTATTTTCAAAAATAAGCAATTTTCAGAAATCTTTTCGGACTTATTTAATATTACGAATAAAAACTTATCTATTTTTAATATACTGAAAAAAAAACAAGAAATTCCATGTGTCAATTTGAACAATGACATTTTATGTATCACTATAAATTTTACATACGTTATTTGTCTTTTGCGAATAATATAAAATAAAGACACTAGGATACATATAAAATAGACAAGATGGTTATTTAACGCTGAAAGGAATTAAAGTAATGGAGAAAAAAATAAAAATAATGTAAATATGATGTAGTTTTATATAAGAAATATCACGACAAATGCAGCCACTAATAAAATAAAAATCTTTGATTGACAGTAGACAATACATTACTTATTGACAGACTATTGTGTTAAGAAACATATCACATAATCAATTATCTTTGAAATTTTTAATATGACTTTAAATTACTTTAAATTTAATTAAATTTAAATGACATCATTTTGTACGTAACCAAAATTAATATTTCATCATTTCAATGTACTGTATTTTTTATTGTAACGTAGCGTATTTCTCATCCGTTTACATACTTTATGAATCTTTTAGAGTAAAATATTAATGTGAAGAGTGAAATCTCACTTTTAAAGATTAAAAATTGTGACACTATTTCTTAAGACTCACTCAACCAATTACTTTCTCTATTGTACTTATTTTTATGTTATTAACATTCATCAGGTATCATTGGTAGCTAAAACACTAACTACTATTGCACAATTTTAGTATTACTAGCACTACTTATCTTCGCACAATTTTAAAATTACTGTAATAAACAACGATTTATCAAGGAAAGTCAGATAATATGATGAAATTTTTTTATGGTACTTGATAGTTAAAGACTCTAGCAAAATTGTTTATTCAAACTTAGATACGGACAAAGAATAAAAACGTTCATATCATGAAATATATCAAAAAATATTTTTTTCTAATTGTTATATACACTCCTACTTTCAAATATTTCTAATTAAATGAAAGAAAGTCTATATTCTAATGTATTATTGTTTGTGTTTCCTTTTACACATCCGATCTCCTGAATTCATAATTTTTATTATAATTTTCCTGAGACTTCTACGGGTGTTTTCTACATAAAGATTATGTGTTTCATTATGTGTTTTCGGGTTTTCTCCGTGTCCAGATCCATTTTTGAAATGCCAACGTTTCGTGAATCTTGCTGTTTACACCATCAGGACAAAGAGCAGCCTGATACTTACTACTGATACAGTGTGATACTTTTATTATACTCGATCACTAAAATAATAATTAGATTACTTTATTCTTCTAAAGAGAAGAAAATCATAAGATAGATAAAATAAATTATTATTGTATATTGCATATTTGTGTGTCATTAAAAAGGTAAGATTCAGTTCCTTCTTTTATTTTATCTTTACTGTTAATGTTTTCGGATGTCTCATCTTTTGATTTTTAAAAGAACAACTTTTGTTACTTTAATTAATACTATTATAATCATGATTATGAGTCGTGTGGTAAAAATTAAAAATGAAAATGCACATAAGGATGTTTTGAAATCTAATGAATTAAATGGAAAAATTAATCGTCTTAAATATATAACAATAGAATTATAAATATTAGTCAAAAAATGAAAATCGAAGACATTATAAATTATGTCACAAATGAATTCAAAATGCAAATAGCGAGTAAAATAATTGTTAATTTCGTTATCGTACCGAAAAAATATAACTACGTTGCCGTAACGACTATAAAATACGAAAATTAGAATTATTATAATTTTATTACCTACGTAGGTAATGATAACGGTATATCAAGTAACGCGTTTTTCAATCTGAGATTTACATTCAATACGACGTAATAGTCAATCCTGGAAGACGATTTTATTTAATGCGAGTTTGTGAAAAATCGTATGTTTGGCTCTCTCGCTGAAAATTCAGCTTTTCTCATTTATCAGTTAGTTTTTTAACACCGACCGCGGCAAATCTAAGGAAAGAATGTGAGGAACCGATACAGATACGTAATATGGATGGTTTAAGTAAAAAAATATATTTCTTTATTTAACTGAACGTGTATTTATACATCAAAATGTAAAATGTGTGAAACTATATTATACACTATTTTATACACTATATTATAATAATATAACTATTAGGTGTACAAATAAGTTTCCGCCATTTTTAATCCAAAATTAAGCATTTATTGTGAAAGAACGATATATAATATTTTATTGATATAAGTCAAAATGTAAGTGCAAATTCTTATTGCGTTTGGCACGAATCTTCATTCAATAATGCTTCCAATTCCGCGTTTTCGTACACTTTCGGACTTCCGCTACGTTCTTTGTCTTCGACGTCAAATTCATTCTTAAATTTTTGAAACCATTCACGACAACTTCTCTCACTTAAGGCAGTCTCGCCATATGCTTCTATAAGCAATCGATGAGCCTCAGCTGCAGATTTCTTCAAATTAAATAAGTAAATCAAAAGTTCCCACAAATGACGCTTATTCGGCTCAAAACTCGGCATTTTCAAACAAAAAAAAATATATGATACTGATACAAAATCGCTAGTATTTCAAGGTTATGTTGTTGACGGATGTCCAACAATATAATTTTTTACATCAGACAATTTTAACCATAGCTTGCTAGTGGCGCCGTCTTTTGTCAAACGGCGGAAACTTATTTATACACCTAATATATTATACACTATATTATATACAATATTAGAACTATATTATACACTCTATAAATATATTATATACTCCATAATGAAAAGTTTGTTAAATCAGAGAGTAAGCTGAAAACGGTCATAATCGCGAGTTAGCTGTTATCATATGCTCCAGAAAATCCGTATCGCGGCTCTCACCCGTTCTAATAAATGATTTAGACAATTATAATAGCCCGACAACTATAGTATGGAATCATAGAGCAATCCATACTCAAAATTTTATTCAATACGGAAATTTATCTTGAAGGAATCCAAAAATTAGATTAAAAATCAATTGTGAACTTTCTAACATATTGTGCGTGGATATCAACCGATATTTGGAATGGCAGTACAACTGTCCGTAAAACAGAGATTTAACTTTCAGGAATCATTTACACTGGTCGTAAGAGGCTTTCCACAATAGCATGAATACGGAATTAGGAATACGAAATAAGAAATAATGACATCAACTTGTCAGAAATCGTGAATTTTTATGTATTCGAATTTTGATTGATTAAAATCGTTATTCTTCATTCGTGTTTCGTATGCCGTTGTCTGACACTTTAATCATAGTCGAGCATTATTATTTTACAATTGACTGAGAGGGGAATAATTATTCGAATGAAATTGATCAATTATTACAAATTACGGCCAAAATAATACCTTACCGACTGTTAGATAAATCGACGCAATTCGCAAATGTAAAAAAAGGAACATAATAAAAAGTAACTTATAAATAATAAATAAGAACAAGGTAGTCATTTTGAACTCCTCCCTTTTGTTAGTCAAATATTCACCCACGAGCAAGTTAAGTTTTTCGGCCCTGTCAGACATGAGACAATGATGAGCGTTCGAATATCTTTGTATAAAAATTTGTCTAATAGCATAGAAGAGAATCACAAAATCGTGTGCACTGCCTATAAAATTTCCGATTTGCTAAGACCCAAATTGCATTCGTAATGTCGACGACTATCGGCCGCTCTGCAATGTATTCACTTTTCACACACTAGAAACTCTCAATTGGTCTGTTCGAATTGCTCACACTTTTTTACACTTTTTACACTTAAAATGAGAGAGATATATATTTGACGCTGAAAAGAGAGAAAGTGGAGATGTTGAAAATGTAAGCAAGTCGAATAGACATAGCGTTTTTGCTATCTTGTTATCGTAATAAAGGCGCCCCAATCATGTCGAACCATACAGTGGCTGAGTTCAGCAGAACACAACAGTTTTATGATCAACTAAAACTATAAAAAAACGGCTCGAATGATTAACATTGAATACATATAAGAAAAGAGCTAAAAGCCAATATAATATATCTCTTAGAATATTCAAGATAAACGTTATAAACAAAAGTAGAAAAATCGCTGACAAAAATCTTAATAGCAAAATATAACAAGGATATTGTCTTGAATACTGTAACAGATACATTATATTGGCTCTCGGCTTCATTTTTATATATATTGAGTTTTAAGATTGTTTGCAGAAATAGGATCATTCTTTTAGATCTAAAAGTATAATCCAATCAACGCGAAGAAAACTTCAAATAATTGCACAATAAACGTTCTGCTGAACACAGTCATTGAGCGCGTTCAAGTTGACAAACCGGCTAGCCTGCTCGCCGAGCAAATGAGCATAATTGGTTGTTACTTATAGATTTAAACAATCATATACAATCGTTCGGTAAGCATGACTAGCCGCTTTGCTGTTTCGAACTCGCCCAATCTTTATTTTCATTTCTTCTTATATTTCCGCGAGCATTCCCTGTTGCACAAAGGCGATTCCTCACCAAAGAAATATCGCTTGGTCCTGATTTTCATATCCCTTCTCACCTTACGCGCGTGTAACAGAAATATTCACTCAAAACGGAGCCCGATACTCCACATCCCTCGCCCCGCTAAGATTTCAGAGAATCCGAAACGAGATAAAAACACAGCACTGAAGAGAAATATTCAAACTAAATATACCAATATTTATATTCCGCGAAAGAATGATACTTCTGTTTTTGACCTTCTGCAGTTTATGCTTCTCCATATCGTTTCTATACCTTCTGATTAAGTTCGAATAAATGCTTTAACATTCCGTAATAAAATACGCGCGATTATAATGGCGGACCAGCAATTAGAAATCAACAAGATCCGAGTATTCAATGGCCGAGTTCGTGAATATCTGCGTAAACATTACAAACCATCAAAAAAGAAACTTTCCTTAATTAGCAGATATTGTTGATTTAGAGTAACATACAAGCAAAAATATTAGTTTACTCCTGCACTTGAGCAACATCCATTCGGAAGTATTAGCAGAAGAACAGAAGAAAGAACGTAATATTCATTGGGCATTGGATTATTTTACTCCAACATCATCTGGCGATGCACAGTGCAATATATGTAGTAAAATATTGAAATGTTATAGAATCGATAATTTAACGACGCATCTTGATTTACACAGGGAAGTAAGTATACAATAAATATATTTTTAACAACTATGAGAAATAATATAGGAATTCTTTTACGGAGTTCTGTACACAATTGATATCATTATTGTGTTTCTTACTTTTATCGTCACTCCTTATATAGAGATGTAATCTTCAATCCATACGAAGATATTTACGAAGATACGAAGATACTTATATGTATGGCGCAAGTACCAGTACAAGCGGCAGTATGATTGAGGTTGCGGAATATTAGGAAACTACAATAGCTTCTAATTTGACCGATGACACTGATAGAACATGTGTTCCTAACGAGAAATTATTCACTTTAAATTAATTTAAATTCATGCTAATAGATCTTTCGAATCAATTTATATTTTTTTCCCTATTCAAATATAATCTATATGATGTTGTGTATATCATTTATTTATTAAGCGTTTCATTAATATGTATATAATAACCAATTAATGGCAAATTATTTCTCCAATTTTGTTATACTATTTTATATAATATTTTATACGATACTATATGTATAAGATGTTATTATAGTTTCCGCAGCCATACCTATTTACAAACATTTTTCATATTCAGTTTATCTGTATTTACATTAACTGGAGAAAAAGGTACTTCTTCTGTCACTGCTAAATATGTCACTGCTATATTCATGTGTGATCAAATTTGTTTTCTCATTTAGTGTATATTCATAAATAATATAATTGCATGTTGTTTAATTGTCGATTATTGCATGCAATGCGTAATGCACTCGCTTTGGTAAATTGATTTCATTAAGCTTATTTTTATGATTTTATGCTATTAATCCAGATATAATTTAATTTTTGAGGAATTGGTATATATATTTAACTTGTTCTTTTCTTATTTATAATTAGGAAATGAAGTTTATATTTATGCATACACACATATTTTATGATTAAATGTGCCTTCACGAACGAATTCAATCTTAAAATTTATTCTGAAAAAATGATAGTTGTAATACATTGTTTTAAATATTTATGATACAATGCAATGTTTCATAGATTTATTACCTGCACTTCAGTAAAATTAATTACATTCATCTTATATTTTATTGATAGTTTTATTAGTGTATGAGACAGAGATTAACACAAAGCTTTTCGAAATACGAAGTTGTTCGAAGACTGTCATATATATAAGATAAATTCCCCAAAAAATTTTCTTTATGTACTGTCGTACCTTTATTTCCCATGTAACATAATATCATATATCCTGACAATAAATTTGGGACGGTTTTATACTTTCATGTATACAAAACCACAAATATAAGTATTTAATTTAACAATTCAAGTTACTATAGATTTTTCCTATTCTAAGTGTATATTTAGATTGAAGAGATGAGACTTTTTATATAATTATCAAGTAATATAATTATTAAATACTGTATTACATTTTATAACTTTAATTTTTTTATCACAATATATATACAGATCCGCAACGAATACTTCAGAACCATCAGAATATGTTACGAATAATCCTCTTGAAAATATTGAAAATATTGATAATATATCAAAAGAACTTCTCGCCGAATTAGAATTATACGATACAGAAGAAGTTGCCGGTAGAGAAGAACTTCCCGATGGAGAAGAAATGTTTTTACCACAATATATATACAGATCCGCAACGAAGACTTCAGAACCATCAGAATATGTTGCGAATAGTCCTCTTGAAAATATTATAGATAATATAAAACATCCCGCCGAATTAGAGCCGTTATACAATATAAAAGAAGTTGCCGGTAGAGAAGAACTTCCCGATGGAGAAGAATTTCCCGAAGTAGGAAAACTTATAGAATTACTTGATACTGATGATGATCAAATCTTTATCGAAACATGTACGTTTTTATGTGAAATTTTAAATATATGACTTTTATTTTAACATCTATCGTTGTGGCTGTATGCTCCCTGTTATTTATATTTATATCAATATTATCTATTTTAGAAACTGTGTTCTTAAATGTGTACAGTAAGACATAAATAAAGATACTTAAATATTTTAATAAAAAATTGTATAAGATTTTCCAAATAAAAGTTTCGTCTGAATGGAGACAAATAAAATCAATTTTCGAAGAATTCAATATTTTCAGATCATTAAAATAAAAAACATCTCATAAAATAAACTAATTTGTCTGATAAATGTACCTTAAAATATTTTCATATACAAGATAATTAAAGAAATCGTATTATTAAAAATTTGTATTTTTCCGTTTTAATAAATTTCAATTACCTTCATCTGACGTTAAAAAATCAATTTTTTTCGAAACTTGATTTTATTATTTGATTTCCTTTAGATACAATTTCTACTTTGTAAAAATTGTATTATTAAATACTTTATTTTCTAATTATTCGAATTAAAATAAATGCCTTACTTTGTTTATAAGATGATCAAATAAAGAAATGAATAAAAATATGTCTGGAAAAATAAATAAATTACAATAATTAATCAAATATAAATTAACGGCTATATAAATTCAAACGCTGTTTTTCTGTGCGTCAATTATAAATAAATCTTTGATAAAAACATTAAATCTAAATTAAGGTAGATCAATTATATATTTCAAAAAAGCAAAAATACTGTTTGTGAAGAAATTACTAAAATTAGAATTCAAATTAGAACTCTGCATTTAGATTTAGAACAGTTGTACAAAATAGGATTTTCCATCTTGTACGTAAAGTCAACTGCAATCTTTCTTATACTTTATGTAACAAATTTTTTTCAACACAAAACAGTAAATTATTTAAAGAATTTAAAAAGAATAAATACAGACTGATTGACAAAATGAAAATTAAAAAATGAGAAAGACTTAACTTTACAATCTCAAAAGACTTAACAACGAATTAAAGAAATTAAATATTTTTGGAATTATAATAATGAAAATGTTAACAATAGCCAAAACAGATATTCTTTATATTAAATAAACTTTCAAATTACAAGGAAATTTGCATAAAATTAGCTGGATTTAATCACAGCCATCCATTTTCGTTCTTAATCAATTTTAGAGACAAATGGTTTATTAATCTGTCTTCGATTGCAATTCCAAATTCAACATTTATTTTAATTAGGGGATAATTTCTCACTACTTTTTTCGAATAAAAAGATGTTAATATTCAAATTCATTAAAAATTGAGAAAATAGTATTTGTAGTTTACAAACACCATTTCAAAAAATTTTTAGAAATAAGGGAGTGCATATTATTAAAAAATTGTTTCACATTCCAATTAATAGGTTATAATTCACCCTTGAAATAGGTGATGATAAATGGCATCAATTTCTTGGATACTACCATAAGGATCAAAGATAACTTTTTACAGTTTGATTATATTACGTTCACTGGACTTATGATTTAGATTTATTTTTTTTAATGGTGTTCTGTTTCTTTGATTTCGTGCCATTATTACATTGTTCCGCGACACGCAGCGACAAAGGTGCCTTAGACGAGCATGTTAAATAATAATATATATGGCCGCAACTATATACTGGTGCACGTTATTCCTTGCCTTTCCAAAAATTCCGAATGTAAATCCAGTAAAAATTAACATTTTGGTTTTTCGTGCCGGATTCATTTGGTGAGACAGTGAAAGCAATCACAAAAAAGACGAGGATTCATTTGATGAGATAGTGAAAGCAATCACAAAAAACACGAAGATATATTTGAGGAGACAGTGAAAGCAATCGCTAAAAAGACAAACATATATTGAGAGAGGAGAAGACGCCGAGCCGGAACGGGTTTTTCATCAAATAGAACACGGATCTTGGTAAGACCAAAATCGCGGCAACAATGCCAATAAAGTAAGTCTCGTTATCGCATTTGAGGCTTTCGAGGCAAAGTCAATCGTGCTAAAGGAAAGTCAAGCAAGGCCAGGTCATAAAAGGATAATCAAGTTTCGGTCATAGCAAAGAATGACCGAAATATGGTAAAGAGTGCAGTTCACGAGTAAACTTAGCTCGGAAGAAACAAGTGTCTGTTGAGCGGACGTTGCAATCAAATGCAATTTTCGTACTCAAAGCCGTCATTTAAGCAAGAATTGGCGCAAAGGGAATGTCGCGCATCGCCATCGAAAGGTGAGAAAGGAAGGCAAACGGCGCGAACGAAGATTTCAAATCTCCGTTACCGGAAATGACGATAAAGGATAACACAAGTTATCGACTAAGGATCTACGATCGATAGGACTTACCAACTAAGCAGTGGCGTTGCGGACCAGAGCAAGCAACAGCGTCGCAAACCGAGAAGCCGAGGCTCAGCAAAGGGTAATACAAGTTATCAATTGAGGATCTACGATTAATGAGGGTATCAAGAGAGCGGTGGCGTCGCAAGCAGCAAACCTGGGAAGCGTGAGTAAACGAGCCGTCCCTCATTGTATCTCATTCCAAATTTTCCTTTGAAAGATTTTTCAAAGTGCAGTTATTCAGCCATAGTCGCGCGTAATTAACTATTATTTTTTTTGTCTTAATCATTCGAGAGTTTAGATTACAAAATGGAAACGATAACCGTTCTCAACAAAAGGCGGAGTTCACTAAAAATGAAGATAACCTCTTTCAAAAAGTTTTTAAAAAATACAGCTGAATTTCTTATGAAAATCAGTCAATGGATGAGACTAAGGAGGAGGTTAGGCAAAGGCTCAGCATGCATACAGGCATTCTGATGCTGTATGATAAGTCGTACAAGACAGCATAGATGAGCAAACAGAGGATCCCAAAGAAACCATTGATTATCGAGAGCAATTCGAAGCAGAGTATGAGGTAATAAAGGTTGCTAATAATTTATTAAGTCAAGGCTGTCCGAGACGGTTTCGTTAAAGAACGTAGATACGGTGCAACCTGATGCGCAGCAAAGTAATGCAATAGATAATATACTCGAGCAATTTGACGTGCAGTTAAATGCTTGGCCTAGTCAATATATGTAGTAATCCGTTGCTATCCAATTTCGCGAATGCTATGCACGGGGAACCATACTCCAGGTATCAGATTGCCAGGGGTTAAGTTATCAATGATAGAATTGCCTAAATTCAAAGGGGACTTATCACAGAGTGGTTAAAGTTTCGCGATACATATAAATCTATCACGATAATTTAAATATTAGCAATATTCAAAAGTCCCATTATTTAATGGCCGCGTTGGAGGGTAGCGCCGCGTAGATAATTGAAACGAATATGAATACACAGAGCAAAACTACGAATGTATGGGACCCGTTGTGTTATGCTGATCCAAAATTATTGATCCACAATCATATCGAAGCAATGTTTAAATTAGAGGCTGCCAATAGTAAGTTGAACAGTTAAACGCTATAGTTGATAGTATTACAAAGCACACGCGCGCGTTAAAAAAATTGCAGGAACCAACGGAGTATTGGGATTCCCTACTCATTTATCTTATCGTTAAAACTAAATTAGATGTGGAGACAATATGCGAATGGAAAAAACAAAACTTGTTTTTATCGGGGAAGCCAAAGATAGAGGATTTGATGAAAGCATTACACGATAGGGTAGCATTGTTACGCATGATGGAAAAAAAGGCCGGCGTAGTTAAGACAAAAAAGGTTCCACAAGGCAAAACTAGCGCATTTTTAACTAAGAAAGTAAGTTATACTCTATGCAAGGGTGATCATTACATTCTAAGGTACTTTTTTAAAACTAACGCCGCAAGAGAGAACAGAAAAGGTCAAGCAGTTCAAGCTGCACGAATTGTCTCAGAAAAGGTCACTTCTTGAAAGACTGCGGATTCGAAATATGCCGAAAGTGTAATAGTAAACTTAATTCATTATTCCACCTTGAAAAGGAGGCGCAGTCAGCGCAGCAAGGTTCAACGACAACAATGTGTTCCACAAATCAAGCTAGCATCGTCAATGAGCCAAGCGTAATTTTAGCAACGGCGTTGACGTGAATGATAGTAATAGAGTCAAGCACAGAGCTCGAGCATTTCTAGATTCATACGCGCAATCTAATTTTATATCAGAAGGTTTATGCGACAAATTAAAACTCAAAAGTAGTTTTTGGTAAACACGCAGATAATATTACTCAATCAATCCGGGCCTAAGATTAAATATAAATGTGAATTAGAAATCGTAGCGCGTAATGGCGGTTTTCGATTTAAAACTTTCTGTCTGGTCGCTCCGAAAATAGTATCGCCGAGCGAAGCCGTTCATTTAAAAGATGTGCAGATTCTTTCTCATTTGAAGCTGGCCGATCCAACGTTTAACGTACCGAAACAAGTAGATTTATTGATAGGGGCCCAATGGTTTTGGAATGGATCCTGTACGAGGATCAGGTGAAGTTAAATAATTGTCTTTTTATGCAGAAAACCAGGTTAGGATGGATAGTAGGAGGTCTTATGAATTCACCAGCCCCAAAATTCGTACAATATAATTCTATTAGGCAAGCAAGCTTGGAGCAGCAATTAATTAAATTTTGGGAGATTGAAGAAGCGTACAAAAGCATTATCGCAAGAAGAAAAGGACTGCGAATATCACTTCGTAAAAACTACGCGTCGCGATAAAGATGAGCGTTTCGTTGTAAGTGCCACTCAAAGAGTCACCAGCATGTTTAGGCGAATCTAACAGCTGGCCAAAAAATGTTTGATAAATCTAGAAAAAAGATTGAAAAGATTTCCTAAACTTCGTGAAGAGTATGTTATATTCTTAAAGAACTATGAACAGTTAAGTCACATGAAACAAGTCAGTGAGAAATTAGCAGTGTCTTCTTCTTGATGCTTCCATGGGTGCTTTCTATATAACTAATCTGTGCTTCGCGGATTTTCTCCATGTCTTGGTCCATTCTTGATGTGCCAACGAAGTGGACTGCAAGGCCCACGAAACGTTGGCACATCAAGAATGGACCAAGACATGGAGAAAACCCGCGAAGCACAGATTAGTTATATAGCAGTGTCTTATTCGTATTATCTACCGCATCATTGCGTTATAAAATCTGAAAGTACGACAACGAAAACGAGTAGTCTTTGACGCTCTTATGGCAAATAGATGGTCTCTAAATTCAATTCAAATGGTGGAGCCGTAATACAACGCTTGCTCTCTATCATTATTCGATTTCGAATGCATGTATATGTTATTTCCGCGGATATAATATAGGCAGATCCTCCTCTTGATAGAGGAGGATCAACAACCATTGCAAAGTATCTTATGGCGAGATAATCCTAATGATTTAATCAAAACTTTCGAATTAAAGACGGTAACGTACGGAACCGCTGCTGGCTTTTTTCAGGCAATTAGATGCTTGCATCAACTAGGTATTGAATGTCAGCAAGAAAAGCCTGAGATAGCCAAGATAATTTTCAATGATTTTTATGTTGCTAATCTGCTAACAGGTAGTGATACAAAGGATCGGGCAGCATCCATCGCGAAGCAAACATCGCAGGTTTTCGCTGGAGGCTGTTTTGAGTTGTGAAAGTCAAATCTAATTGTCCAGAAGTCTTAAATAGGATCCACGAAAATGGCAAGGTCCCTACTAACGTTTAAATTCTTAATGATGGACAACGAAAAACTCTAGGCGTTAGTTGGAATCCGGGTGACATTTTGCTATATGAAGTTAACGTGTCGATAGTAGCAAAATCACCAAAAGGCATATCTTATCGGTAATTTCAAGGATATTCCGTTAGGGCTATTAGCTCCGTGAAGTAGTAGCTAAAATGATGCTGCAAAAGTTGTGGTCAGAGAAGCTTTCGTGGGATGAATCGTTCCGAATTGCATCACCGATGGCTGCGCTACAGCAAGGAATTATTTGAGCTCAAAAACTTATAAATTCCTAGGCATATTTTGCAAAGCGGGCATATTTCGATTCAAATACACGGATTTTCAGATGCCTCTAAAAACGCATACGGCGCCTGTATATACGTGTGATCGGTTGATGCCGGAGGGAGCGTTAAAGTTAAACTCTGTTCCGAAATGAAGGTAGCTCCGCTAAAAACTCAAACTATACCGCGTCTAAAATTGTGCGCAGCGCATCTATTACCTAGGTTAGTTTCTTTATAGTAATTTTGGCTCTCGATATGAGCATAGAGTCTATCATCCTTTGGTGCGACTCCACAGTAGTGCTAGGCTGCGTACTCAACCAAATTTGCTTGCAGTATTCGAATCCAATAGGGTGGTGCGTATTCAAAAATTAACGGAAGGAAAAGTATGGCGACACGTGTTCCCACGGGTGACAATCCTGCCGATTGGTTATCGCGTGAGGCAAATCCAAGCGAATGATGAAACGGGCCTCCCCCCCCTGAAGAGGATTGGCCTGAAATGCTATCTGTGGAACCTCTGACACAAAAAAACAGATCGGTATTCCTTGCAAAAATGTTAGAGAGTAACGTCATTGATGTATTGTTTATGAGGCGCTCAAAGTTATCTAAAATTGTTAGAATATTTGCTTATTGTCGAAGATTTATACACCATTTAAGAACAAGAGAAGAATCGGAGGAAACACAAGTGCCGAAGAATATCATAGCTCGTTAGTTGACCTAGCCAAATACTCGCAATGTAACGCGTTCAAAAATTGAATCACTTAGAATGAGCACACCAGTTATGAAAGGACGATTAACTTCATTGTCGCCATTTTTAGATGAAGATGGGATTCTGCGCGAGGAAGGGCGACTAAAAAATTCGTCATTTACAAGGGACAAAAAATCCTATTGTTTTGGATTTCACTCAGATATTCACAAAACGTCTTTTTGAAGACATGCACATGCGATTATTGCACGCAGGACCTTCTCTGCTGCTGGCTTCAGTACGAGAACAGTTTTGGCCCTTAAGGGGATGCTGGAGAAAAGGCCGAACTTGATCAAGGTCGATATTACAGGTTTTCATTTCCAATGTATAAGCTGCTTACGCCCTCTGAAGTTAATATGATCATGCAGGAAATTCGATCGATTAATTATCGATATTTTTATTCCGTTTCCTACATTACCATCTTAACAGGGACGTGTATTAGGATCGGTCCCACAATGTAAGATTTATTTTGGAAAATTTTCCAATTTTAGAATTGAAAAAAAAATAAACATAATTGAAGTTAATCTTATATTTGTAGAATCGGACCTTAGAAATTTAGTTGCATTATATACATATTTAGTTGTATTATATACACATGCAATGTAGGCCGTGTTCTAATATATATCACCAGTACTAAAAGTCTGTAATATATATAAAATACAGATTTTTAATTAATAGATATATCGATACGAAACCGTAATAGCA
>NW_011627425.1:21425-34909 GCF_000204515.1 Acromyrmex echinatior
TTATTTTATATATATGCATCAATAATTTACTAAATAAAATGTATGTAAAAGACAGAACAGTGTAATTAAAATAATTATCTTCATTTGTATTCATATGTAAATAATATGGTATGTTTCTTGTTTAGGAAGAAATTATTTCAACAAAATTGAAATAACTAATATCATATTTATTTTATTATTTTTCCTCTCAAAAGAAAAAACTTTGACCAGGGCACGTTTTGATTGATATGGGCCTGAGTAGATCGATAATTCAGATCATTTCTATGGTTCAGCGACGCACTTTTCATGACAGCGCCGCTGTCGGAATATCGCGGAACTAAAATACTGCTCAGTTTCATGGCTACACGTCAATTTCACTCGTAATATACAAACGAAATTTTTGTACACGCCTTTCTCTTATACTAAAACTCCTATCGCGTTTCTAAAAGCATAGGATTGTTCGTTTCGGTTTTCCGCAATTCGCCAGCTACTTTTCATGAACGTGCAAGATCTGAAACTCTTATATGCAATACATATTGTGATGTGTTGACTACAGAAGCCGATAACAAAACTGTAAGTCTTTAATTTTCTTTCGTTTTTCGTATTCAAATGTAACTGGCGACTTGTTGTCGATACTTTAATTGTGGAGAAGGATTTTTCAATCCATAAACTCAGTTACGAGAAAGGCGTTTTTAAAATTTAATGATAAAACAGGACACTCCAGCATCCCCTTAAGGAGACGAAATTTAGCCAGAAAGGCTAAAGGTAGCACGCTCTTGCACAACGTGTTCTGGAATCAATCCTAGACCGTTACAAGCACTAATGAGTAATCTCCCGCGATCGCGAGTCTCGCCAACACTGCCATTTTCTATGACAGGGGTAGACTATGCCGGAACTTTCTTAATAAAGGATCGTAAAGGTAGAGAACACAAAACGAATAAATGTTACGTTTGCGTGTTTGTATGCTTCTCGACAAAGACTTTGCACCTGGAGCTTGTATCTAATCTAAGGAGGCATTCATTAGCAGCGCTTCGTGTTGCGTCGAAGAAAACCTTCGCATGTATACTCCGACAATGGAACTAGCTTCGTTGGAGGCAATAATGAACTTGTTGAGTTCGGGAGATTTTTTGCTCAAGAATGCAAAAACCTGGGTAAGGCGATAGAAGAATTGGGAATCTCTTGACATTTTCCTTCTTATTCGCCTCATTTTGGTGGATTGTGAGGCTGATGTAAAGACAATCAAATATCATCTGAAAAGTGTGACGGGAAATGCATTGCTAACCTTTGAAGAGCTTTATACATTTTTAACGCAGGTGGAGGCACTGTTAAATTCTCGACCCTTAACCCCACTATTTTCAGATCCAAATGATCTTGCCTCTCTTATTCCGGCTCATTTTTTTATCGGGAGAACATTCACATCGGTAGCTGATTCAAGTCTGGATTATGTGAAGGAATCAAGATTGTCCAACTGGCAGAGAATTCAGTAGTTGCAGCAAAACCTGGGAACGCTGGAACAAAGAATATATTTCTGAATTGCAAAAAACAAAATAGAAGAAATCCTTTCCCCCATTGGAAATCAATAGACTAATCTTGATAAAAGAAGATAATCTGCCGCCTTCTAAGTGGAAGCTGGGACGAGTCATGAAGGTTCACCTTGGATCCGACGGAACAGCCAGGGTTGCATCCATAAGGACATCCGCCAGGACCGTGCGCAGAGCTTTAACCAAGCTTTGTCCTCTGCCTCAAGATGAAGTTGAGGCTCATGTTTAAATGTTGATAAAATTAAATTTAAGAATTATGTAACTGATTCCGAGGTTCTTTTTTTAATTGATCAGTCAAGTTGATCGCTTATTTTCAGAATTTATCAATTTTAGTAAGACATCTATTTATTTGTCTACTCCATTATTTGTATTTGAATGTCTAAGTCTTCACCGTCCGGAATTTTATGTTACGTTCACTGGACTCATGATTCAGATTTATTTTTTTTGTTAATGGTATTCTGTTTCTTTGATTTCGTGCCATTATTACATTGTTCCGCGACATGCAGCGACAAAGGCGCCTCAGACGGGCATGTTAAATAATAATATATATGGAAAATATATAGGAAAAAGAATTAACTCCATAATGAATAAACCAATGCAACATAAAAGTAATGTTAATATCTCAAGAGACAATACTAAATGGTTTACAATTTCTTATATACAAGGATTTTCTAATAGATTCGAGAGTATTGTGAATGGAATAAATCACAGAATTTCATTTTTTAGTATCAATAAATTGAACAAGTTCATCAAGATTCAAAAAGATCCTTTCTACATGAAACAAAAAAGAACGTTATTTATAGAATTAAACGCAATGATGTGGTGCAACTTATGTTGGTCAGACAGGAGGAAATTAAAAACTAGAATAAATGAACATCAGAGTCACATATGTTGGAACACTTTTTCCAGATCTGTTATCACTGACCATAGGATCGCGGTCATGATTTCGATTGGAGCAATGTAGATATTCTGGAGAATTTTTGTCATAAACGCTTGATCTCAGAAAAATGCTTTGTATTAAAACAAAAGAACGGACTTAATTTATAAACAGACATCGAAAGTCTTGATCAGTATCATATGCGGATATTCTAGAGAAATTGACAAGAATTTAACCTAATCTTATATTTTATATATATATATATACTATATATATATATATATATGTGTGTGTGTGTATATATATATATATATATATATATATATATATATAGATAGTATATAAAAGAGGCAAAGAAAAAGTCCAAAAATGTAAAGCGATATTATACAATAATAGTATCAGTCAATGAAGAAGAAAGCAAACTGATGAACAACAAACGATTGAGATATTCAATACAGACAAATGCTACTTTTCCTACTGCTGTGATAGAGTTAGATGATTGTATTATATTAGTCGGTCAAGTAACTGGATATATTTCGACAGCAGATGAAATGGCAAGTCGCAGAAGAGTTCTAGATAGTCGTGAGATATCTCTTTCTTCAGTAAAAGAAAATGTCTTACCAAAAATAGTAAATTAAATGATGATTCGTTGGATTTCTTCTTATGCGTTGTGGTAGAAACTTCTTGTTTTGAAATACAAAGCGTACGTTACATTGAATATCCACAACTAGTTAGAGCCAGTTATAACAAAAGTGTACAAAATAGGAGGCAATTGTACTGATACGTTATTTATTTTGACGGAATCAAAATGTACGTGTATAATAGCCTATCGGACTGTACATACGATGGCATCAAAAGAAAAAGAATATATAAGAGATCGTTTTCCATAAATAATATCTATCTAAGCTTAGAAAAGCTTAGATAGAGAGATAAGCTTTGGAAAAGTCCAAACTCAACCGGACGTGTACGTGTTGTGGAATTTATGCGGCAGCTTTTGCAATGGATATAGTCTTGGATAGAAATCTTTACAAAGAAAGTTATTCGAATGATGTTGAGTGTATGAGGCGATATTTTGTCATAGAAAACCATGAAATTTTGCCTTTTCTGAGACAATAAATATTCTTTAAATGATATTTTATAAAATATTATTATGCTTTAGATGATATTTCATAAAATATTATGCTTTAGATGATATTTCATAAAATATTATTATGCTTTCATAAGAAAGTCTGCAAAATATGATACCGTCAAAAAAGAAAGTACATATTAACTTGTATATATATATGCCCATATATTTACACATTTTATGGATTAAATACGACAACAGAGAAACGAAGAAAAATTTTTGACGTTTCATGGGAAATGGGCGATGGAGGGGCCCATCCTATATTGTCAAAATTAATATTCCTAGAACATTCAAAATGTTCAACTAAATTTTGAATGTTTTAGGAATATTTTTTTCTGCAAAGAACGCTTGTGGCTATCGGTGCGGCTGCCATGCGCAATATGGCGCCGATGATTACCAATCAAAGGCGAAGGACAATTGGCGGGAAATCGTTAGGTTGAGAATGAATGCTACTCATTGCTTCTGATTTTCATGCCATAAGGCGATTTAATACAAACTTGATATTAAACTAACTAAATATTAAGATTACAAAATAGAGATTGCATGTGTAAGACGGCTTGGATATCAGCATTGTGTCACGAAGTTACAATACAAGAACTATGAAAATATACTCTAAGTAATTATCCGACGACGCTAATAATTATCACAGACATGAACGGTGATCGGTATCAGTCTCGCGGTATACACAAAGTAATTCGGAATCTTAACTTCTGAGTTCTAACTTACTGACTATCGCAGAGACTTACACGAAGGCTGCACGCGGCACGCCATGACACCAGAGAGAGCGAACGGAAGAAGAAGCGAAAAGAATGACCACATCAGCGCCGCGACGGACGCATGCAGCGCCGCCACTGGCGCTCGCAGCGCCGCAGCTAACGTTCGCAGCGCCGCGACCAACGCTCGTTACGCCACAGTACTCCCCTCCCAGTGTAAATGTTAAAGAAAGAAATACTAATTACAATATCGTTAGAACGAGAATAACAAAAAATAAAAATAAATGGAACAAACAGAACTTATACATATTGGTCGTTTGCTTAACGTAACATTGCGCGAATTAATTCTTAAAACTAACAGTCTTTCGCTTTGTTGCTGGACTAGGATATGTCTTTGGTTCACCTTGCACTGGAATGTCAGTTGAAGACGAAGACGCAGTGGACGGAGTAGTTTCTGAGTCTTGGATTAGTACGTACGCGCGCTTAAGTTTGTCGACCGTGACATTGCTGGATTTGCCGTCGATTTCAATGGCGAAGACTTTGTCCGAGATGCGCTCTAGTACTTTATGCGGTCCGGTATATGGTTGATCCAGAGGACGTCTGTTGCCTTCAATTTTGAAAAAGACGTGAGAGCAATTATACAAATCTTTGTGAAAAAATAGCTTAGATCTAATGTAATGAGAAGTCTAGGCCGCAACTTTTGCATAATTATGCGGAAATCCTCAACGAAAATTCGTGGGTCGCTCGGCATTTCTTCAGAGGAGAAAAATTCACCTGGTACCTTGAGCGTAGTGCCGTACACTAATTCCGCTACCGAAGCGCCTAGATCTTCCTTGAGACAAGTTCTCAGTCCTAGTAATACTACTGGCAGTATATCAGTCCATTGAGTTTCATCGTGACACATTAATGCTGTTTTTAGAGAGCGATGCCATCATTCGATGATGTCATTAGACTCTGGGTGGTATGCAGTCCGACAACGTTTAGAGCCGATGAGTTTGGTTAATGTGTCGAACAGCTGCGCTTCGAATTGCGAGCCTTGATCGGTCGTGATCAAGCGTGGAGCTCCGAATCTGGCTACCCCGTGAGTGAAAAACATCTTCGCTACCGTGTTTGCTGTACAATCCTGTAATGGAATAGCCTCCGGCCAACGAGTAAATCGGTCAATCATTATTAATAAATACTTGAAACTTTTGGATGGAGCTAGAGGACCGACGATATCAATATGTACATGCTCGAAACGAGTATCTGGTACTAGTATTTTGGTAGGTGTGGTTATGACGATGAATTTTGGATTGTTGACATACTAGATAAGTGCGGGCCCATTCTTTAATGTCCTTAGACATGGAAGGCCACACAAATTTTTGCGCAATTTGCCAGTGAGTTGCTCTGCCGCTTGGATGCGACATTTGATGCACCATGTTGTAAAAACTCGTCTTCGTAATGGTCCGGGAATGTAGGGTCTGATCTCTTCTTCTGAAGTGTCACAGTAAATATTGGATGCTGTTTCCGATAAGGTAAACTTTTTGAGCTTCAAAGACGTTGATGTAGATTGCTTCAGTTACTGCAACTCATCATCCGAAGCTTGAGCTTCTGCAATCTCTTGCATATCGAGACTAGTTGGCATCACGATAGTATCGGCGCGAGATAATGCATCTACTACAATGTTATCGGCGCCTGAAACGTGACGTACATCGGCTGTGAACTCTGAAATGAAGAGTAGATGACGAGTTTGTCTTGGCGACATTTGTTCTGATTTTTTCTTTAATGCATAAATGAGGGGTTTATGATCCGTGAAAATTTCGTCCCTCTAACATATATCGAAAATGTTTGATAGCCACATAGATAGCTAATAGTTCTCTATCATATGCACTACTTTGTTTGTGTAGGCGTGAGTTTCCTTGAAAAGAAGCTGAGTGGTTGTAGAAATCCGTTGCTGTGCTGTTGCAATACCGCGCCGATTGCTTTGTCTGAGGCGTCTGTTTGCAACGAGAGTGTTGCATTGCTGTCTGGAAATGCGAGCGAGGTGGCTTGAGTGAGATGTTCCTAGACTCGTTGAAAGGATTGTTTGAGCTCAGAAGTCCATTCGTTTTTCTCATTGTTGTTGCGTTTACCCAGAAATTACCTTTAGCAATGATGCCTGTATGCTTGCGATATCTTTGAGAAATCGGTTGTAAAAGTTGAGCATTTCCAGAAATCGTCGAAGTCCTTTTTCGATAGCTGGTTCCTGGAAATCGATAATTGCTTGGACCTTTTCGGGCAAGGGCTTGATGCCTTCGGCGCTGATCACATGTCCAAGGAAGTTGACGCTCTGCTGCCTGAACACGCATTTATTCGGGTTGATCGTTATTCGTGTTGTTGCAGTCTACCGAATAGAATCTTTAAGTGTTCTTTATGCTGGGTTTCGTCCTGCGAAGCGATTAGAATATCGTCAATGTAAGTGAAGCAGAAATCGAGTCCTGCAGTTATCCGGCCCATGAATCGTTGAAAAGTTTGTGCTGCGTTACGAAGTCCAACCGTCATGTATGGAAATTCGAAAAGCCCGAATGGTGTGATGATGGCGGTTTTCGGAATATCTGATTCGCGGACTGGAATCTGCTGATATGCGCGTCTAAATCGATTGTGGAAAATACAGTTTTACCGTGTAGGAAATGTGTGCTGTCTTGTAGAAATGGAATCGAATAACGGTCCAGAACGGTTACCTCATTGAACTTGCGCACCAATAGCCACAAACGGTGATCCCGACGTGATTGAGTGACGTTTTTGCGCGCGTTTGACCTCTCGCGTTTAACCTTACGCGCGCATCTAAATAAACCGCTGACATGCCGAGTGGCTCAAGCGATTCCCTTGCGCGCAATCAGGACAGCGGTGCATCGTCGCGTATAGTCGAAATACCTGCGCTTACGCGAGTCGGAATTAGATCCATGCCATTTTGGAAATCGAAGCCAGACTTCTGGTTCGTACAAATGGAAGCTCAATTCCTCACCGCAGGCATAACTGTAGATGACACTAGATATAATTATGTGATACAGTGCCTTGACGACGACTCTTTGTCCGAAGTTAGCGATATCATACTCAATCTGCCCGTGATGGATATGTACGCCGCGCTCAAAGATAGTGAGAAGTTTCGCGGACAGCGCCGAAAAGAAACTGCGTAGGTTATTAAACGAGGTTGACCTAGGTGACCGCCGCCAGTTGCAATTGCTCCGTCGAATGCGAGATCTCGCGCAAAATGGCGCGTCAGAAGAGATGCTCAAATCTTTATGGCTACAACACTTACCACAACAAGTGCAGGCTATACTAGCGTCTAGCAAGCACGAACTCGAAGAGCTATCGCATCTAGCAGACCGAATAACGGACGTGCTATCCACTGCGTTAATACCGTCGCAACAGTTGCGCCGACGAAAGCTAATTCGGTAGATCCGCAAATATCCGCGCTTGTAGATCGGATAGATAGATTGGAAGCTCGTTTATCACGCGACAGATCACGGGCCTCGCGAAATTCTCGTCGCAGAAACCGTTCAAGGTCACGATCGGAGAACAAGCCGTGCTGGTATCATCGACATTTCGGCGGTAAGGCCGTCAAGTGTACGCAATCCTGCAGTTGGAAGCCGAAAACATCAACGAAACAGGAAAACTAGAAGCCGAACTATCCCCGACGGCAGATGGTTTGGCCATGGCGAATCGCCGTTTGGTAGTCCGGGACCAGGTCACCGGCATCAGATTCCTGGTGGATACCGGAGCAGAGCCCTTGGGGCAGCCCACTGCACCTGGTTCAGAAGAGGAATAGCGACTGGCATCCGTGCGGGAAATACCGGCATTGTGTCGCGGAGTTACAATACAAGAACTATGAAAATATACTCTAAGTAATTATTCGACGACGCTAATAATTATCACAGACATGAACGGTGATCGGTATCGGTCTCGCGGTATACACAAAGTAATTCGGAACCTTAACTTCTGAATTCTAACTTACTGATAATCGCAGAGACTTACACGAGGTCCGCACGCGGCACGCCATGACACCAGAGAGAACGAACGGAAGAAGAAGCGGAAAGAACGACCACATCAGCGCCGCGACGGACACATGCAGCGCCGCCACCGGCGCTCGCAGCGCCGCAGCTAACGTTCGCAGCGCCACGATCAACGCTCGCAACGCCACACGCTTGTGGCTATTGGAGCGCGTGCTATGCAATATGGCGCCAATGGTTACCAACCAAGGCGAAGGACAATTGGCGGAAAATCGTTAGGATGAGAATGAGTGCTACTCACTGCTTCTGATTTTTATGCCATAAGGCGATTTAATACAAACTTAATATTAAACTAACTAAATACTAAATACAAATGTAGATTAGAAGATAGAGACGTGATTGCGCGTGTAAGACGGCTCGGATACCGGCATCGTGTCGCGGAATTACAATACAAGAACTATGAAAATACACTCTAAGAAATTATCTGACGACGCTAACAATTATCACAGACGTGAACAGTGATCGGTATCGGTCTCGCGGAATACACAAAGTAATTCGGAACCTCAACTTCCGAATTCTAACTTACTGACTATCGCAGAGATTTACACGAGGTCTGCACGCGGCACGCCATGACACCAGAGAGAGTGAACGGAAGAAGAAACGGAAAGAACGACCATATCAGCGCCGTGACGGACGCATGCAGCGCCGCCACTGGCGCTCGCAGCGCCGCAGCTAACGTTCACAGCGCCGCAACCAACGCTCGCAGCGCCGCGACTAACGCTCGCAACGCCACACGCTGTACGCTTGTGCTGCGATCTGTGATTAATCAGAGTATATTCTTCCTCACAGTCGTGTGACCAGTCACATGATCAGGCTCTCGATCTTGTATGTTCTCCCATGTTCTCCTTTGTCCTCAAGGAGACAATTAAGTTCACATTCGTCTAAGAAATAATAATTTGATCCACTGAAATGAAACATATATCCAGGACACGAAGGAGAAGAATCTTCTATGTGAGAAGAATCTAAACGATTCTCTGTTCCATGTACTGTGTTATAAGTCTTTACAAGTTATTTGCTTTAGAATTTTTTTCGAATCTTAATATCTTGTACATAATTAACTAAATTTGTAGTTTGTATTTTCGTTATCCCAAATGTAGTTGCATATATTATATCTAGTAGTAATTGTGTCTTATAGAATACATGTAGTAGTATCGAATATGTATATACATGTATAATAGTTGTATGTAATAGTGTTGTATATCATATTATTCATAATATTATTAATCATTATTTATCTTTTTTATTAATTACTATTGTATAAAAATATGGAACATTCAAAGACAATATTTTATAGAAAGGTAAGCTACAATACGGCTATTTCATTAGAACTTTCGCAACTGCAGAATACTACAAATATTAATAATATTGACAATAATGATAATACTGACAATAATATCAATACTGGAACTAATAATAATAACAACGATGATATTGATATTAATGAGATTTCTGATGTTTTAGAAAATATTTCTAATAATACACATGATTATTCTAATGATAGCTCACCAAATATGTCGTGTAGCAGTGTAAAAAATTTAAATTCCTCAATTAGCATCGATAACAATGAAAATCACTTTAAAGAAGAATTATGTTTACTATAAATAATATAAGTCATAGTACATTAAAAGGTTTACTGAAAATATTAAAATCATCGGGATGTCATTCAACTTTACCTAGTGATCCTAAAATATTACTTCCTACTCCTCAAACTAATGTGTGTAAACCTTTAGAACCAGGGATATATTCACACATGGGAATAAAACAGGCAGTAGACAAACTTATTTCTTTTACAAATAAACCACTTCATAGAATAGACATATTAATTAATATTGATGGCCTGCCCTTAAGTAAGAGTTCAAGTAGCCAAATTTATCCAATATTGTGCTCTATTTTTGATCATCCAAATGTTTCTGTTGTTGGGATATGTCATGGCTATGAAAAATCTAGTGCAAATGACTTTTTAAAAGATTTTGTGATAGAAGCAACACAATTAATACAAAATAGATTTGTGTATCAGAAACACATCTTACCATCAAAGGTTTTATTTGTGACGCTCCAGCAAAATCTTTTATTACGTGTACTAAAAGCCATACTGATTTTTTTTCATGTACAAAGTGTATACAGAAAGGAGAGTATATTAAAGATAGAATCTGTTTTCCTAAAACTAATTCAAAAGACAGAACAGATCAAAATTTTCGTAATCAGCTACAATCTCAACATTACATCAATTTTAGAAAACGTATCTTGATATGATTACAAATTTTCCACTTGAATATATGCATTTAATGCATTTGCTTAGGTGTTATAAAAAAGCTAATCGTTAATTTATGGCTTCTTGGAAAAACTCCCAATAAATTATCAAAAGATTCTGTAGATAACATTTCAGAATATCTTGTTATTATAAAACCGTACATATCATCTGAATGTGTAAGAAAAATTCGTTCATTACAAGAAGTTTAAACGTTGAAAGGCAACAGAATTTAGAATATTTTTGTTATATTGTGGGCCAGTTGTTTTATGGAATTCGATATACGAAAAATATTTACATTTCTTGTGCTTACATGTTACTATCAGATTTTTAAGCGATATCGTACACTATCTTAATTTTGTAGAGTATGTTCAGTCATTATTAATTTATTTTGTTAAAGAATTTATAGCTATTTACGGAGTAGAGTACATTTCACATAATATTCATGATTTAATCCATGTTGTTGATTGAAAAATTTTTGGCAATTTAGATTCCTATAGTGCTTTTCCTTTTGAAAATTATTTACAGTATTTAAAAAAATTAGTGAGAAAATCTAATGCTCCATTACCCTAAATTGTTAATCGTATCCATGAAGCAGAGAATATGTCGTTTAATAAGAAACAAAACAGAAAGTCATCAAAACAGGAAATATATCAATAATGAATAAACATTATACAGGCCCATTGCCAGCAGGCAATTTTGATGTTCAATATAAAAAGTGTACAATAGGCGGCAATATTTCTTTAACCGCACAAATGGGTAACAATTGTTGTTTTTTACGTGATCGCAGTTATTGTTCATAATTTTGCAAAACAAAGTAATGAGGTCTACGTAATTGGTAAAAAATTTTTAAATGTTAGTGATTATTTTATAGAGCCATCTCTTTTTTAGATATTTATTTAATAGACACATTGGGTGAGCTGTCAACATGGCTTATTAGTGATATTTTAACAAAATTTGTTATTCTTCCCACTAAAGAGAATGCATTTGTTGTACTTCCACTTCTTCATACTACAGTCTTATTAATTTATTCATATGACACACACGCATATGCACATACGGGTACGTCCGCACGCACAATGGATACAATATATGTGAAATCATATATAAAATGTTATTTGTGTTCAAAAGATCACAATATTAATTTTATATTCCATGCACCAATTTATTTTGACACTTTTCTGTGTATTTTTTTATTAAACGCATTAATACTTATTGATATTATTCCTATTTTAATCTTAGCGCTATTTAGTTTTTTTCTTTATTAATTATAGTTGATTGATCTTGTGATTCTTTGACAAGGTTTTTATATCTTCAAAATTTTTAGTCTTTTAAATTTCTTGATATATTATCTATCCATTGCGTATGCTTTTTTATATTAATTGCATTTCCTTATTATATAATATTATTCTTTCTTTCTTCAGTTTACACAATTTTGTAAATTTGCATTACCCTTTATTCATGGTAACAATTTATTGCTTTTTTAATTTAATTTTGTAAACTTTTTCCTTTGTGAATGAGTAATTGCAAAATATTAATACATGATTTTTTCTTCCAACTTATACATGTCTTTTATCATAATTATAATTGCTTAATTAAGATTTTAAAACAATCTCGTAATTCGTAAGTGATTTCGTCAAACTTCATTAATCAGTTTTATCGGAATATATATTGATCTAAACATCTTGTATAAATTATAAAGTTATTAGAAATATTGCGTGCGCTATACAATGAGTTGGACAGTGGTACATTTCATCGAAGATTTGGTAAAAGCCGTTCCGACATCGTGGATACATGATGAAGTTTGTTATTGGCCACTCTTTTTTGGATCTAAATTGACACACAGCATAAATAAATGTAAGAACCAGTACTAAATACTTGGACTCTCCATAAAATTAGGAAGCTTGATCATGGACGTATTTATGGTGATTATTTTTTCATTTGTCAAATAACATATTCTCTTTGCTTGTAGAAAATTTTTCTATAATTATATATTGTTTGTTTAGACAATTTAAAAACAGTAAAAGAAAAGGCAACATTAGCGGAGAAAACTTCCGATTTAACATCAGATTGTGATAAAAAGAGGAAATACAAAATTATCACTCTCATAATGATGACGATTCATCGTGCGATTCCTCATTTGAGAGTGTATCAAATTTAAAATTAGAGCTACCTGAAAGTACACATATTTTTCTTTAATTCTGTTTCAAGCAAACATGCGATTAATGCTTTGGATTCTTTTTAATACAGAACATAAATCGATATATCATTTAATAAGTGTTATACAACCAAAATAGATAATTTGGTATTAACCAAAAATAGACATTATCGCTAAGACAGATATGTTATTAAATACACGACAATCTTTATTGTCTGAAAAGTTTCAAAAAGTAGAAATAGACAAGCAAATGCAAAAAAATGCACTGCCTACTTGCAACAGGAAGATAAAAGAAAATTACTTGATACAAACATCTATCAAAACATGTAAATAAAGCAAACACGGAAGTAATTCTCCTGTATTTTATTATTTCAACTTAAATTTTATTTCGTATTTATATACAAAAACTGGAAAAAGTTATATATAAAATATTGTATCAAATATTTAATTTGCTATTTTTTAATATTTTTACATTAAAATAGATCCATCGAAAAATATGCCATGTTTGTTTGAGACATTAATAATGACTAATTGCTCCCGTAGAAGCGATTTCAGTAAAATCATTTAATTTATTTATTAATTTTCTTTTAAATATGTTACCATGTCACTTATATGCGTCTTTTATATAATATATATATATATAATATATATATATATATATATATATATATCCGCATGGACAGCGATTCCAGTATAACGTGAGTGGTTTCAACGCTTCAAGAATGATGATTTTGACGTCGAAGACTGGCATAGCGGTGGAAGAGAGAAGGTTTTCGAAGATGCAGAATTGGAGGCATTACTTGATCAAGACTCA
>NW_011627425.1:36867-63897 GCF_000204515.1 Acromyrmex echinatior
CCGAGAGATGTTGAACGGCGTTTGTTTGCTTGTGAACAGCTGCTTGAAAGGCAAAGACGAAAGGGATTTCTGCATCACATTGTGACTGGAGACAAAAAATGGGTTTATTACGATAACCCCAAGCGCAGAAAATCATGGGGAGTTCCCGACCATGCTTCCACGTCGACGGCCAAACCGAATATTAACGGCCCAAGGTCATGCTCTGTATTTGGTGGGACCAGTTCAGCGTAATGTATTATGAGCTGTTAAAACCGATTGAAACAATCACAGGCGATCAGTATCGAACGCAATTGATGCATTTGAGCCGAGCATTGAAAGACAAACGGCCGCAATACAACGAGAGACATGATAAAGTGATTTTGCAGCATGACAATGCTCGACCCCATGTTGCGAAAATGGTCAAGACATACTTGGAAACATTGAAATGGGAAGTCCTATCCCACCCACCAGGCGTTGCTCCCTCTGACTATCACTTGTTTCGATCAATGGCACACGGCCTGGCTGACCAGCACTTTCGGTCTTATGAAGAAGTAAAAAATTGGATCGATTCGTGGATCGCCTCAAAAGATGACTAATTTTTTCGACGCGGGATTCGTATGCTGCCCGAAAGATGGCAAAAAGTAGTGGCCAGCGATACTTTGAATCATAAATGTATAACCAGTTTTTTACAATATAGCCTCGAATTTCGGAAAAAAACGGCGGAAGCAAAGTTATACCCCTAATATTTTAATCAATTCTCAGAAAATAAACGCAATAGGATATTGCGTGATACAGTAGATGAGATGACTGCAAAAGAACGTAAATTATAATAAAACTAACAATGGTATGATATATCAATTTAGTATAAGTATAATTTAGTATAAGTAGTTCAAGGAATCAAAAATAGCACATTTTTCTGTTGCGAATACAAAATCCTGTTAGAAAAATTTTTTTTTATTTTACTTCTCAATTCTGTTAATAATTTTATTTTAGATGATAACTTTAAGGAGCAAGTACTATTTTTAAATATAATACAATTATGAATTATACAAATATCGTAAGATGTGAGTGTTTTGATTGCAAATATTTGTGCTAAGACACTAACATTTATAGAACTAGATTGAATTATCTATAGATTTGTATTTGACAAATTCGCATTTCCTTTAAAGACAGAATCAGAGATGCAAAAATTAGAGGATTATTTACTGAATAAAGAAGATGCAAATAAATTTGTAAGTAAAAATATTTTTGTGTAATATTTTGTAAATAAATTTCTATTAAATATTATTTTGATTATTTTAAAGATTAAACAACTGATAAAGATAGGAGGAATATCATGTAAAAGTATGATCAAAAGAATTCTTCAAAAATTATTTTCCGATGACATTGCTCAAATGTACAGTTGGATTGGCTTTAAAGGCAAAAAAATTTTTCGATGCTTTCTGTTATATCTACAATTTTAGGCATGCACTCATATATATTGTAAATAACTATAATATGATAAACAATATTGTTAAATGACTTGTTATATATATATATATATATATATATATATATATATATATAGATGCAGTACAAAAAACACATAAAGTGTCACTTGCGAACATTGAAGTTGTAATAGAATTATGGTTAGTCAAAGCGAAAGATAGACAATCGGAAAAATCAAGATTGGATGTTTTGACACAAATGCACAAATGTGTACGTCATTCGAACTTCCAAGAAGATTCAATAGAAGAAGGTCCATCCAAAGAACGTTCAAAAACTAAAATGAAATCAAAACCAGAGAGTCTTAATCTCTAAGAATAGCAAATCTATTACAAATTCTTTTTATAATTCGTGTTTGATATTTTATTTTCGAGGTGAGCTAAAAATTATTTGCGAACCCTGAGAGAGCGCCAAGCAAGTTAATATGTAAGTATTATACAAATGTTACTCTACTGTTGTCCTATTACATTAAAATGTTTAGAAAATGTTATTAAAAAATTACATATCTACCAAAGATTAAATTTGTTATAATGAGGCAAGAAAAAAATTCTTTTTATTGAGAAAAATACTTAATATATAATATATTAAAGATAATTTTAATACATTATATTCCTTATGTTTTTTTCGCGATGTAATTACTTATATTGTCAATTATATATGTGTATTAATATTGAGATATCAATTACATAAAAAACTGTTTATATTTCTCATACATATATTATATTGTATATTTTATACATTTTATAATTAATAAAATGGAAAAAAATATTTGATATACAATTCATGAATATTTATTTAAGTGTACATGATATTTAAAAATTACTTGTTAATTTTTTAAAAATTTTATATAGGATATCTTATTTTAATAAATTGATATAATTGATAAATTGATCAAATGTTATGAGCTGATTTGAGGACATTTTATATTGAAGTAAAAACGTTTTCTTTTATATTTAATGATATTGAACCTTTATAAAGAAAGACAAAATCATTAACAAATTTTTAAGTTCTTAAAATCATTAACAAATATTTGTTAATTAATGGTGATTTTATACATATAAATTCTTTATAATGCTTCAATTTGTTAAAAAAATACATTATACGGATAGTATGTCCATTAAAATCTTTGAGCTTTCTTCAAAAATATTTTTTTATAAATTAATAACTTCTATTAGTAATATTTGCGTGGATATAGATTACAATGAAACATTTTGTATATATAGACCAGTGCTGGAATTTATTTGCAAACTTTCGGACGATTTTCAGTTTGGTTCCCGCCCCTTATTTCATCAACCCGCGCGCAGCTAGTCTAAATGTCGACCGGCATTTAGAATGAGTACGAATTGGTGAGGAAAAGTGTGGAAACCAGCTAAAAGTCAGCCAAAAATTGCAAGTAAATTCCAGCACTGATATAGACATTCCTATTGTTTTTAGAAGATTCTGTAATAACACTCCTATAAGTTCTTAGAACATTCTATGATGATTTAATGGAACATTCTATGGATTTTTCTGGAATTCTGAAAATAGTCCCAATTTCTCATGCTATGAATATTTTTAGAAGGTTCTTTTCATTTTGTATGCTTTTTTTGAGAATATTCCAAAATTTTCAAAAAATATTTATAGAACAATCCTAGAATGAAATTGTGCTATCTAGGTATGTGCTCTCTCTCTCTCTCTCTCTCTCTCTCTCTCTCTATATGTATATATATATATAAAATATACATTACATGGTTAATAGTCATAAGCATAATTTTCATACGACGCTGTGCGTCTATGAAATGTATATAAGTATATCATATTCAAAGTGTTTTAGTAAATGTATAGACTTATTGATCAATGTATACACTGACTAACAGCAAGTTACAATAAGTATATTTTTGCTAAGTGAACATTTTGACTGTGACATAAATATATCTTCGGATGCAAACATGTATTTGAAATACATGTATACACGTAATGTAATAGCACTTTTTCCTTCATTCCCAATGCCATTTTAACTTAGGATGTAATATGTATTGTCAATACATAGATGTATTACACATATGTAGCTATTCCATCTCTTTTTATTACGTCTAATAAAACATACAATACAATATAATTGTGACTTAAAACGTATAAGAATTAATAAAAATATTGCAATCTAATAAAATATTTGCTTTCTTATTAACAATTATTTATTCCTGCGCATATAGAGCTAAGCAAAATATATGCATCATTAAAGTATTTAAAATATAAAATTCAAAATACTGACAATATTAATTAATATTTGAATTATAAAGTACATAAATAATATTTTGCAGTCTTTTAATTTGAAATACAAATAATTTGTTTCAAATCGAAAGATCAAAAATATTTTGTATTTTATAATTCAAATATTAATTAAGATTTTGACAGTATTTTGAATTGTATATTTTAAATACTTTAAGGGAATGCTGATGGCTGAACTTGATCAAGATCGATAAAATCGATTTTATTGCATTCGCTTAGCCCTCTGGAGGCTCAGGCTCTTATTGCTCTCAAGCGCAAATGTTGTGAGCACTTACGTTTCCAGCTGTTTCCAGCCGCGCGCCATTTCCAGTCGCTCAGTTTGCTCACATGTTGTTTGTGAACATTTAAAACGCAATCTGAAATATGATTGCGTTTCCAAGTAAAATATATGTAACATAAAATACAGATTCACTGACAGTATACACAGTCGTAGTAGCACTTTTCGTTATGGTCCATTTTAAGTTACATAATGTGTCAAAATGTGTCACATGAATACATATATTGCACATATATGTGTAACTATTTCACCTTTTTTTTATTAAAGAGATAAGTCTACTGATACATATTGCTAGAATCTATAATAGTCATGAAATAAACTAGAGGGTGCGTCACCAAAATCCGGATAAATCGAACAATTTCTTTTTAAACAAAATATTTTTAATGAAAAATTAAATTACAAAAAATTCTTTTACATGGCACTTGGGGAATCTCTGTAAAGCACAATTATTCGATGTATCCCCCATTAGCTTGAATGGCGGCTTCTGAAGCATTTGCACGTTGTAATGTAGCACTATTCATGCCGACGAATGCTGCCTCAATAGCGGCGTCCTTAATGACGCCACATTGGGATACCGAGACTTGTTTGTGACTCTTTCAACTACGCTTCATACGTAGTAGTCCAAAAGATTTAAATTTGGGCTATTGGGAGGCCAAAACATATCGACGTTGTCTGAGAGCCAATTTTGAATCAAATGACTCATATGAGTCGGTGCACCGACCTGCTTAAAAATATAATATATCCTTCCGGACGCCACAGTTTCCATCCATGGCTTCATTACATTCATCAGAACGCTCAAATATACTTCTTTTGTGACAGTTTCCCCTTTTTTAAAGAAATAATGGCATAACATCACCCTCACTGGACACAACAGTTAGCATGTGAACATTGGCCGGAAATTTTGTTCTGGCAACAACAGGGACATCCTCATAGGCGAGCCATTCAGTTATTTCTCCGGTTGATTTTGGCATCAACAGTTGAAAAATTTTTTCTTCAGAAAAGAACTTGATTCGTCTCGCTTTATTTTTCAAAAAAACAGCAATAGCAAATTGCAGCGAACAACTCGGCTTGTTCTGGTTCTGGCTCTCGGCTTCAGCTTCAGAGAGTAGCTTCTATCGTATTTTTAATGTGTACGATTTATATCGAAGATCTTTCTCGGCAGTTCGATTATTATTGGCTCGCTTACAGCAACAATCGATAATAATTTTCGCAACAATTACCCGGGACATCCGAAATCAGCGCTTGAGCCCTCAACGACTGCGAAGATCCTCGCGGTGCGTTCTTTCGAGTGACTCTTCCTCGCTGGCATACTGGAACCTTTGTTGGACTGTTCTAAAGCCGTATATTTTACCACAATGTCATAAATGGTTGATCTCGGATATTCAAAGAATCGAATTATTTCCGTTGCTGAGCGCTCAGCACGAAGGCCTTCGATGATCGCGACTCTTCGATTATACTCCACGCTTGATTCCAACATCGCGGACATTTTGAGAATATGACTGTTTATTAAAAGCATCAGGCTTTCTCGGACGCCAACTACAACCTCCGGAGACATAATATAGCGGAAAATTTAAATTGAAATTTGTACGAATTTTGATGACGCACTTTGGTGACTGTATATATGGGTTTTTAGTACTGACAGTATATGTACATGGATACACAGCTATAGTAGTGTCTTTTCCTATGTTCAATGTGATTTTAGATCAGGACGTAACATGTATTGTCAATACATGAATATTGTACATACGTCTGGCTACGTGTGCAGCTACTCTACCTTTTTTTTGTTACACATAACAAAAAGAGATGAAGTAGCTACACACGTATGTATATATAAATTAGAAATATATTTTAAGTTTTGTAATGCATGTATATCATATTGCACATAAAAAAAAATATAATTCTAATATTCACTATAATATGTCTATGTTATATCTAAATATATAATATAAGTCTGAGTAACTTCTATCTCTTTCTATTATGGGCCTTCTACAATAAACCATTAGTCATGAATTAGAAGTCAGATGTTAAAAATTGACAACTATGAGTGTTTTCCATCAAGACTTTTAAGCGACACACATTGTCACAACGTCGGATGCGGTGCTTTCCAACCATGTCACGATTAAATATAGCAAAAAAGCATAGTCGAACACTTTGGTTATGGTTGCCAATTTTCGGTTGGCGCTTTAGAGTATTTCCATTTTACACATAGAATACGAAATAAGAAGTACGTACATAAATCATCTGGATCATTTTAATATAAAAATTGTATCTACGCATAAAATTATTATCCAACAAGAGACACAGAAGTGACATGGTGTGACACGGCAAATCGTTACATCCTTGTCGTTCGCCAATGTTAAACAAGGATGAGATGATCGCTGTGTCGTAGATGGAAAGCATTCTATGATTGGTCAATTTTTAGCTTCTTTTAAAATATTACATCCGAGCGTCCGACTCGCGGAGATGTTCTCGAGAACGCGTTCACGCATTCCCGGCCCGCAGAAATGAATAACATGGATATTATAAAAAGAACAAGAAGAGTTTATTATGCAATGAACATAGGACACACACACACATACACACATACACACGCGCGCGCGCGCGCGCGTAAAGCTCAGATCGATGCCCAGAGCATACGATCGATAAGAGAATATGAGCGGATCGAGAGACATGTCCGAGCGCAGCGACGGCTCACGTCCAAATCTGCCGATCTTGTTAAATAACAGAGCCATGTGTCGCGACTTTCAGGACTTCAGGAGTAGCGATCTACGGCGTCGGCTCGGCACAGGCCTGGACAGAAAATATGATTATATAATCTCCAAAGAAAGAAGAAAAGAACTCCCAAGTTGCAGAGCAATTGGAAAGAACTATATTTTACAGTTAAAAAATTTAGCGATG
Source organism: Acromyrmex echinatior (assembly GCF_000204515.1). The sequence goes on from NW_011627425.1 coordinate 43,775, forward strand.
TTGTATACTGTATTTGTAAATTGAATAAGCATAAAAATAATTTGTTCATTTGGATAGGCTGGCACTTTATTTAGAAAGATGTTTAGGAGAAACGAGCTAAAAAAGTTAACAAATCGGAGTCCTATTACTTAAAAAGAATAGTAATCTTATGGTGTAAGCTGCGCGAGTTATGTTTCTTTCTTAGTTGCAGAGTTCACGTTCGCGTAGCATATAACACGGTTTCGGAGAGGATCTCCCCGGGAACATTGATGAAATCATTTTGGATGCCTTATAGTCAGCCAACGGGCTCATCTTTCACGGAAGTCATCAACGAACGCGCTTCAACTGTGCAGCCCTACTTTTTTTTTTAAGAAAAGTGTCTCGTCCACGGTTTTTGAACCGTGGTTTTTCCGTGGGACGGAGGGCGAATGCTAGGGACAGAGGGATACTACGGTACATCATTTTTTTGTCCCCTTCCCCCTTTCCGAAAAGAGAAGAACCAAGAGTGCAAGGTCTCAAGAGAAGAGACAAGAGAATCCTGTCGTTCCCTTCATGAAGAGGGATGTTTCATGGGGGGATTCGTCCGCGGGGGAATAGTTATCCTCTGGGGAGAAACTGAAGAGGGGTCCTGCCCGGAAGGGAAGAAAGCTTCAAGAATAAACCTCGAGAGGAAAAAATAAACCTCGGACCTGAAGGAGACCAAAGCTCAGGAAAACTGTTGCAGCAGTAGGGAGCAGGAAATTGGTCAGGAGGGAGCTCCGAATTCCTCTGAGAAGCCAACGTTTTTGGAAAAACCATAATTGTTGGGAAGACAATTTAAAAGAAGGGGGGCAATGTTACGCCCGTGCCGAGCCGAGTAGATCGCCACTCGTGAAGTTCTGAAAGTCGCGTTGCCCAGTTACACGTGACTCTGTTATTTAACATTAATCGGCAGATTTGGACGTGAGTCGTCGCTGCGTTCGGACGTGTCTCTCAATTTGCTTATTCTCTCATCGATCGTATGCTCTGAGCTTTACGTGTGTGTGTGTGTGTGTGTGTGTGTGTGTGTGTGTGTGTATCTTGTATGTTTATTTCATAATAAACTCTTCTTGTTCTTTTTATAATATCCGTGTTGTTCATTTCTGCAGGCCGGAAGTGGGTGAACGCGTTCTCGAGAACATCTCCGCGAGCCGTACGTAACAATACATAAAAATATATAAAAATATGAATTGATAATATTCTTGAGACTTCCACGGGTGCTGTCTATATAAAGATTATGCGTTTCGCGGGTTTCTTCCAGATTCATTCTTGGAATGCCAACGTTTCGAACCTTGCAATCTACTTCATCAGGGCGAGGAGCAGCCTGATAAGCTGAGCTGTTCCTCCGAGCTGTTCCTTTTATATTACTTGTTGGAGTGATGGGGAGAGGAAGAGAATTGTGGGTGGGAGAGGAACAGTGATGTGAATTCCGAGCCGCTTGCAGCACGGTTATTAGCATGAAGAGGGAATAGACGGACACACAACGCATGCGTAAATATACACGGATATGGACTCATTGTAGTGTATGTACCTTTTCATGCCCTCTTCATGCTAGCAACTGTGCTGCAAGCGGCTCGGAATTCGCATTGGGAAGGAGGTGCGGGAAATTGGTCAGTCTTCAATAATCGGGAGAATGATTTTCCATATCTTACTTATGTTGTAGCCATTATTTCTATTTAGATTGTTAGAATGTTTTTGTATCTCTATGGCTTCTCTATACTTTCTTGAAAAGTATGATGTAATGTTGGCTATTGTGGTCGTTTTATCAAACAGTATTTGATAATTCCTGTTTTATTGCTACAAATAGTCCAGATGTCCCATAAAAAACTTTTAAACTCCACCTATTCCTATCCACTATGTTGCAGCATGATATCTACTCTAGCATACCCTAGTATTACGAACAAGACATGAAGATCCACACACAATTTTCTGAAAGACAGAAACAGAAATACATAAACCTTGTCCCTCGCAAAAATCCACAACCATCTCTACTTAATGTCAAGAACCTATCTAACAAAGACCCGTCTCAAGATACTATATCTGCGCTTGCCAAAGGTCCTAACTTTGCAATGGCACCTAGAAAGATTCCAAAGGAAGAAATTATCAGCCGAATAGAATCAACTATTTACCGACTCCCATCAGAACAAGCAGATAATATCCGCAGACAGGTAACCAATATCCTTTCCAAAGTCAAACCCCCTCCACCAAACATTGCTAGACAAGAGCGATTGGCCATCCAAGACCTGGGGACACAGTGCTTCCAGTCGACAAAGGCAACACGACAGTAGTCATTAACACATCAGAAAAAGATGAAGACCTTCTCTCGGACAAAGTATACAAAAAGGTTGACAAAGATCCAACTAATACAATCGCGCAGAACACCAATCCTGGTGGAAAAAAGCAACATTCCCAGTAAAACCAAATCAACATTAAAATCTTCAAATCCTCTTTCACCAAGACTATACAGATTACCAAAAATATACTAACCAAACCTCTCAGACTGTCAGCACCATACACTCCTCGACATACAACTTATCCCGCTTCCTAGCACAAATACTACTCCCCATTGGATAATCCGAATCACACATAACTAACGGACTTCATACAAAAGATCCAAAAAATCCAACTACGTCCCACAGACCTGCTTATAAGTTTCGATGTAGAATCCCTTTTCACACACGTCCCAATAAAAGACATATTAAACATAATAAAGGCCTCACATGAAGTCCCCTCTGATCTCATCCCGCTAATTGAGCACTGTTTAACAACCACTTACTTCTCCTATAACAACCAATTTTATGAACAAACTTCAGGAGCGGCCTTTGGCAAGCGCAGATATAGTGTCTTGAGACAGGTCTTTGTTAAATAGGTTCTTGATGTTAAGTAGACAGGGTTGTGGATTTGTGAGAGACAAGTTTTATGTATTTCTGTTTCTATCTTTTAGAAGATTGTGTGTCGGTCTTCATGGTTTGTTCGTACGTAATACGATTTAGAGTGTGCCAGATATCATGCTGCAACGTGGTGGATAGGAACAGGTGAAGTTTAAAGATTTTATGGGAAATATATCTGAACTATTTGTAACAATGAAACAGGACATCAAATACTGTTTGACAAAACGACTACAATAACCAACATTACATCATATTTTCCAAGAAAGATTTTTGCATTCCGAACAGTGTTTGCCATCTATGGCTACATGCGATCTAATAACATGTTTACGAATGATATACATGTATTCGATGTCCGCTAACCTCATCATACACGACGTGCACAAAAGTGACAAACCACGCGTTGTGTAATAAAAATGTATCGCCCACTATTTCGTCAGCACGTTTAATGCCATTACTTCCTCATGATACATTATTTTGCTCTTAGTGTCTTTACTCTGATCCTCACTCTTATCACTATTATAGCCATCATCCTCCAATAATGCGTCCTCCATTGTTCGTTATTGTCTCAAAATTCACATCTTCGAATACTACATCGACGATATCCATCAGATCTTCTTCTGGTATATTATGAATAATATGCACTATATTTTCCATCAATTATTCAGTATACTATACAATACAACTTTAAGAAAGCTTGTTTCTAGATTGTACACTTTGAGACCCAAACTGTAATCCTTCTCTTCAACCGGAGTAGGTATCGTTTTTTCTAATTTTTTTTCTTTTTTTTTTAAGAAATGCTTTAAAATTATATCCTTATAAACTTAAGAAATTTAAAAATTCTATAGTTTCACTTAAAGTGTTTCAATTCCTTTTGTCTCATATACGTATAAAAACACAATTATTGATTAATTTTTAACAAGCCAGATGTCGGCGCTCGAAATATCAATCATTTCTATCGCGATCAATCTTTATGTACAATATTCATTTTAGACATGCTTCTATCCTCATAAAAATTTATGAAAATACAATATCGAATTTCACTTACATTTACACTTCTACTAAAGTTGTAAGTGAATATTACAAAAATATGTTCGAATTGCAAAACATGTCCCCTCCCAAAAAAGGATAAACGATCGAGACTCTTTTATCAAGGGAGGGAGACATGGCGTTTCAATATCATCGACTTTGATAGCAGCCAGATGTTGGCACTCAATCGATTAATTATGAAACTTAGTCGTATTTATTTAAAATAATTAATAAATTTTTAGAAAAACTATTAGGAGTACAAATTAGTTCGGTCCGTTTTCCAAAAGATGGCTCCGGCTGTTGTGAATGGTTCACAGCTAATTTTGGCGTTTTTAGAGAGGTTAGACATCTGCTAATAATATTCAGTTTATATCGCTTTGAGTTTCATACAAAAACCTTGATTTTTATTGTGTTTGAAATGTCGAATTTTGTGTTAACCAAGCAGCATTTACGAGAGGTTCTAATTTTCTGCTTTAATTGGAAGAAAAGTGCAGCTGAAGCCCATCGAATGCTTATCGAAGTTTATGGTGACACTGCTCCAACTGATAAATCATGCAGGGAATGGTTTCGACGTTTCAAGGATGGAGATTTCAGCGTTGAAGACAAACCTCGCTCTGAACAGCCAAAAAAATTTGAAGACAAAGAATTAGAGGCATTACTCGAAGAAAATCAGAGTCAAATGCAAGAGGAGCTTGCAGAATCATTGGGAGTAACTCAACAAGCTGTTTCTGCATGATTGAGAGCCATGGGAATAATCCAAAAACAAGGAAATTGGGTGCCTTATGAACTGAAAGACATTGAAAGGCGAGAGACATTGAAAGGCGATTTTTCACTTGCGAATAGCTGATTCAAAGACAACAAAGAAAAGATTTTTTGCATCGGATTGTGACTGGAGATGAGAAATGGATATTCAATCACAAGAAGAAAAAATACTGCGCTAAGCCCAATTGTGCCATTGACCTTAATATCAACACCAAAGCCAAACATTCATGGTTCGAAGATCATGCTCTGTATCTGGTGGGACCAAAAGGGTGTTGTTTACTATGAGCTGCTGAAATCTGGCGATTCTATTATGGGCGATCGGTATCATATCGGTTACAATTGATTCGTTTGAGCCGTGGCAAGTCACCGGTTCACTTCTTTCGCAGAAATCGAAAATTGGCTCCAAAATTGAATCGCCTCCAAAGGTGAGTCATTTTTTCGAGATGGAATTCGAAAATTGCCTGAGAGATGAGAAAAAGTAGTAGCCAGCGATAGACAATACTTTAATGAATCTGTTCATTCATTTTGTTTTGAAATAAATGCATTTTTGAACACGAACCGAATTAAAAAACGAACCGAACTAATTTGTACTCCCAATATATTACGCCATATTTTGGCCGAAAAACGGTCGGAATATATATCAGTGAATAGTTTTTGTAACACTTTTCGTTATATAATTATTTGTTTTTTATATTGTTTTTTTTTGTTCATGGCAGTATATCTTTTTTTGTGACGTTGTTCTTGTACATCTCTACATAACTGCAGTCTCCAAAATCTGTAATCTCTTACTGCCACTCCGCATGACGTCATACCTTCATCTCCGAAAAATCCCCCGCGCTCCACATTTCCCTTGGAGCTCCCGAGTTAGAACTCCACTGCATTACTATTTGCATTGATTACGTGCATCTAAACAAATATATAAAAGAAGAAAGTCACCCAATGCCGATGACAGATAATCCTGAAACAATTAGGAAACGCACACTATTTTTCTAAATTGGATGCTAACCATGAATTTTGGCAATATACATTGGACGAAGAATATAATTTTTAACAACGTTTATAACACATTTCGGTTTTAAATTCAAGAAATTTCCTTTCGATATAAGTACAGCACTCGAAATATTTCAGAAAAGATCGACTCAAATACTAAACGGAATCGAAGAAGTACAAGGAATCATCGAAGCCGTCCTTCACCGATTATGATGAGCTTTGGATATATTGTAGAATATAAAAAAATATTAGACCTATATTTTTTTTAATCATCGTATCTCAAGGTTTAGAGGGTGAAACATCCCCTCAAAAAATACGAATTTTATTGTTTTTAGCAAATATCTTTGATATTAAAAAAACAGTGGATCAATTATATGGAGTACAAAATATTATAAAACTTTTGTATTAAAACAAACAGAAAGAACAAAGGACTACGAACCTAAAACAATTATCATAAAATAACATTATATTGAACAGTTAAAAAAAAAATAAAACATGTTATGAATATAAAATATGAAATTTAATTTGACCGTTAACAAGTAAACAACACAAACGTTTCGATCCTTGTTGGATCGTTTTCAATGTGACGCAAAAATAACAATGGAAATATTACATGGATATATAAAAATTAAAATTGGCTCTTGATCGCAATATCAAATATAAATCTCGCTCCAAAATAAAATGAAAGTTATATGAAAGTTGTAATCGACAACAATGTATTCCTCCAGATTGTATATGTAGAATAAGGACGAACATGTTTCTTTTTTTATGTGTCGAAATGATATGTTATCTATTAGACAATGCGATGAGAATTGAACGTGATCATCTCTCTTTTTGTATTAAACATTTTTTTATATATTGCATAGTTTCAAAGATATTTGCTAAAAACGATAAAATCCATATTTATCGAGTTTTCGTCCTAAACCTTGAGATACGCTGATAAAAAAATATGGGGCTAATATTTTTTTATACTCTACAACATATCCAAAGCCTATCAAAATTGATAAGGAACAATTCCGATTCTCTTGTTAGTAAATATGGATTATATCCTTGTTTATGACAAGACGATGAAAGAGCCTAACGAAATGCTCCACGAAGTCTTTAAGCAGCTAACGGAAGCCAAGGTTAAATGGATTTAAGTGCATCTTTGGTGTAACACGAATTAAGTTTCTAAGGCACATTTTAGATCATAAAGAAATCCATATCGAATGATAGGATAAAGTCCATTACAGCTATGGAGGCGCCACAGAATATTTCAGAACTCAGTAGCTTGCTCAACTATTTGTCCAAGTTCATACAGGAATTCGCTAGAAAGGCAAAACTATTGAATGATTTACTAAGTCGAAACAATGCGGTTGTACAGGACACGGCACAACAAGCTTTCAAAAGTTGCAAATAGCGTTATCGAAAATTTCAGTACTCGCATGATTCTATCAAGAGAGACAATGATAACCGCGAATGTTTCAGCATATGGCATCGATAGTATACTCAAACAAAAACAGTGAATATTATCCGATTGCATATGCTTCGAGAACGTTAATAGCAATCCTGAGAAATGGGACTCAAATCGAAAAAAAGGCTACGCATTGAAATGTGTGTGACAAATTTAAAAATTACATCACCGAATTGGACGTTATATTAGAAACAAATCACAAACCTTTAATCTTAATATTTACAAAACATTTAAATAATCTGTCTCCTGAACTTCAAAGAATAAGACTTTGTTCAGCACATATTGGACACATCCCAGGCAAAAAGATGAGGACTACAGATATATTGTCAAGAAGACTACTTAGCAATGAAGAAAAAGAAAACTGGATGAGAAGCTATTGAAGTATTGGCAATACCGAAACGAATTAGCATAAGAAGAAAGTTTTTTGATGAAGAATAATCATACCGAAGATACTCTGGAAAGAAATTTTGGAAAAACTCCATAAGGGTTACTTAGGAATAACAAAATGTTATAGATGAGTCCAATTTGTTTGGTGATCAGGATTGTCTACAGATGAAGCAATTAATAAGAAAATGCAGACTCTATATCGAAGAGACATACAATCGTAAACAATCTCTTACATCAATTAAATTCCCAATAGAGTGGCAAAAAGTCGGAATGGACTTATTCTATTTAAACTGTCGATAGTACCTAATAGTTGTAAACTATTATTCAAGATATTCCGAAATTGCACTTCTAAATGATCTGCAAAAAAAAAACAATTATTAAGCATTTAAAGTCGATCTTCTCTAAACATGGGATTTCTGAAATAGTGAAGAGCGATAATGGGTCGTAGTTCGGGTCCATCATAACTGCGGATTTCACAAAATTTGCAGCTGAATGGGGCTTTATATATATCACATCTAAACCCTCGCTTTCCTAACGGAATAGCGGCAGTTCAAATAATTAAAAGATGTCTAAAGAAAAACAAAAACTCATATGAGGTACTGATGAATTATAGGAGTATTCCATGGGATATTTTCCTGCAGAACTTCTTATGGACAGGAGAATTAGGACAAAGATACCTATTGAATCAAATAAATTGCTTTCAGAAATCATAAATCAGTCAGCTTTGAGGAATTGGGAAGCTGGATATCGAAGCCGTCAAAAAACACAACTTTGATAAACAGCATAATGTACGAGATCTTCAAAAATTATTTCCTAAGACGACGTAACGGGAGTATCATTACCAAAGCAAAAACTCCACGTTCATATTTAGTTGAGACGGAAAAACAGTATTCACTTCGTTCTAACATGGGGAGTAACATGGGGAGCGGAGTTTTGCGAAGATTCTAGAGAGAGAGGAAATCATGGAACAACTAATGATATATAAAAAAACTTTCATTCAGGAAAATAAAGATGAAGAACGTGCAAAAAACAAGGTCAATAGAGCAAGGGATAATATCAACAATACCCAGTCCTATAAAACTCGATTAGGCCGTAATGTTCGGCCTCCAGATAGATTGCAATTATAACTTAAAGGGAGAAATATGAGATAATGGATAGATAGCGCACAAGAAGGCGCCAACAAGGAAGGATCCATTTATATTGCATAGGTTTGAAGACAGGCAGAAATGTAACGCAGAGAGATATAATAAAGTTTTCTGATATTCATAGGTGTTAAATGTATCTCGCTTTATTAATTATCTCCCAAATCCCATGCGTAACAATACAGAGTTATAGACAAATTCACAATTTTTAAAACAAAAATTTACTAGTGTCTCGCATTTAGGAAGTTTTTCTTCAGTGTAACCATTCTTGTACCACGCATATCTAAAAAAATTTACGAATCTGGGAGATGAAAACTGATTATGAATAAGAGATTGAACTTTTAAAATATTATTTCTTAAATGCAAATTTATATCATAATTATACAATATAATTACATCCGAAAAATGTATTTAAAAATTTTTTATGATTAAAATGTATAAACATCTAATGGCTGAATTATACCGGTCGTTCCGAGAGGAATTGTCAAAATATTAATCTCTTTTTCACGTTTATCAATTGTAAAATATATTTAAATTTTTTTTCCTGTTGGCCCATCCATGAGTTTAAACACCAGACAGATTTTTTAGTGTTAGGTAAATAAATCTGTTCAAACTATTGTTACGAGCTCCGATGTCAACTTACTGGAAGTAGAAGCTAAAACAAAGATATTATCCATTTTATACAAGTCTTTTTCAATCTTTCGTTCGAATTTGCCACCTTTTTCTTTCAAAACTACGAGCAAGAGAGACATTAAATGTCCGTTTGCAGATACAATGGCCTATATCATATAATTATGAGTTAAAGAATTTAAAGATTGTGCTAAAGTTTCAACCTTTGATGTTCCTATGAAAGATAATGTACGCCCTGCATGCATTTAAATTGAAATCTGACTGATCAGAATTTATATATAATACATTGCCAATATTATATACATCTCCAATCAACGTAATTATTTTATTTCACTTTCTCCATAAATTCGTTAACTTTTCCTTTTAATTCTTCTTTATTCGCTACTTGCATTTGAATGATAAATTTATTGATTTTTTTTTAAATAATGCAGTGACTTTTTTTAAAATTATGAATCCATTTGAGCTATGAACAAATGTTTTGATAAATTACAATCTTTTGCTTTTAAAGCCCTCTTTATATCCAGATTATGTATTAGCACTGATTTGTCCAATGCATTCTGAAATTTATCTAATACATACTTCGAAATTTCCAATAATTTTTTAATTCTTGTTCCATATTCAACAATTTGTGCAGTGAAACTTTCCCTTTACACAATCAGCTTCAACTTTGTCATACATATTTGTATTTGTCGGTAAATGTAAGTTTTGCTATAGGACAAATTTTAAAAAATCGAGGGGATTTTGAAAAAATATGACATTATCAAAAAATCGGAGTAAACTGTTATAAAGTACAATAAAAACCATGAAACTTTTATTTGAAATTTTTTTACATTATTTCAATGGTATTAGTTAAAATATAAAAAATTGATTTTTTTCAAAAGAGTGTTTCACTCCTTTAACGACCGTAAGAGCACATATAAAAAAGTACGCATCTCTTACTTTAACCTGGACTATAACATATTCAAAGCTTATTAAAATCCGAGTGTAACACTTGGGTAGGTTTATTTATAATAATTCTACGAATTAAAATTATGCCACGACATAATTTTAATTCATTATTAAAAAATGTAATTTTCTTTAGACAACTCCCTGTCTGCACTATACGTGAAAGAAACGTGCTATTTTGGTCGCAAAGTCGCAGAAAATATGAAACATCTCTTGCACGTCACTTCGACATAATATATCAAATAATTTGATTATTTTAATTAATCAATTAAATGATTATTGAATTTGTTGTGGTATCATGTTTTATATTTCGAAGACAAATAATATTATATTTTTTAAGGAATTATTTTCTTTTAACTGTCACGTTGCAAAGACATGCATAGAGAATAATATGTATTAAGTTGGTACTTGGATATGCATGCATATACAGTTGGCAAAATTTATCTGGAAGAATTTATAGTGGTGTTTAGTCGTTAAGGGTAAATAGCTTGAGTTAGCTTGAATGTATGCGACAGTGCATGTACAAGTAAAAAGTAAGTAATTGTCTTTTATTCTTTCGTAATTATAATTTTTGTGTATAGTTTCTCCACGCATAATATTCTTCTTTTCCGCTCTTTTTAAACTGAAAATAATATTAATTGATAGAAAATTTGTTGAGAATAACCTATTTACATTAATGTATTCAATATTTCGTTGATTTTTTGATATTTCGAAATTTTAAAACTACAATGAGTCGGTAGTCGGAAATCTTAATGTTTGATCAGTCTTAACCTAAATAGGTGACTACAATTTTTCGTCTACGAGTTGTTAATCTACAAGTTGTTAATTGTACAGTAAGTTGTTTAGCCCGACTAATGAGAATGATTAAACTTGAATTTAGCCAGTCTTAAGAAAATCGGTAGTCTTAATTGTACAAATTGGCTGTTGATCAACTTTACCAATTCACCGATAAGACTTGAATAGGCCCCTTAGGTCGCAAATAGGTACTCCACACGTTGCAGAGTCACAAATATTTATCACTGCGACGTTGCTGTCACCAGAAATTTAACCGTTAGTCACATGACAGCGGCGTGTTTATTACATTTCGAGAAGTCGCTGCGACATAATCAGTTAGCAAGTCATAAGGATGTATTGGTTACGTATAGTGCAGACAGGGCTGTTTTAAAAATTTAATATTATTGTAGATTATACTATTAAAAAGTAAAACAGCTTGCCATAAATGTAAGAGTTAAAAGAGAGCATAATGGGAGGAAGAAAACATGCGAATAGGATGATAAATATAGGACTGCAATTGGTGAAAGAGAGAGAACATACATAAAATGATATTATAGGATCGCAACGCATGGGAGTGAGACAATTGCATACTACAATGGGTTGGAAAGAGAGGACAACTGATTGGAACGCAATAAGTGAGAGAGAAAGAACAAAACCCCTTTCTCCGTAGACCCTTCATCGCCTAGCGACGCACGCACGCACGCACGCACGCACGCACGCACGCACGCACGCACGCACGCACGCACACACATATGTATGCATCAATAATTTACTAAATAAAATATATGTAAAAGATCTTCATTTGTATACATATGTAAATAATATGATATGTTTCTTGTTTATGAAGAAATTATTTCAACAAAATTGAAATAACTAATATTATATTTATTTTATTATTATTTTTCCTTTCAAAACAAAAAACTTTGACCAAGGCAAGAACGCTTTTTGGTATGAATCTGAGTAGGTCGATAATTCAGATCATTTCTATGATTCAACTTTTCATGATAGCGCCGCTGTCCGAATATCGCGGAATTAAAATATTGCTCGGTTTCATTGCTTCATGTCAATTTCACTCGTAATATAACTTTTGCGTTGAAGATGTCGGAATTTATTCCAAAAAAGCAACATTTGCGGGAAGTTTTACTCCATTATTTTATTTTAAAGAAAAGTGCAGCGTTTGCTCGTAAATATTTACGGTGCTCTATCAAAAACTAGTTGTAAAGAATGGTTTCGGCGATTCAACAGTAGTGATTTTGTCACGTGCGTGACAACGAACGCGACGGTGCCCCGACAAGTGTTTATCGCTCGATAGGTTGGCAAAAGAGTTAAATGTTGATAGATCCACTGTTGGAAAACGTCTACACGCAATGGGAATGGTGCAAAAAGAAGGAAATTGGGTGCCATACAAATTGAAAGAGAGAGACATGGAAAGACGTTTGGTCATCTGCGAGATGCTTCGTCAATGACAATAAAGGAAGGGTTTTCTACATCGTATCATAACTGGCGATGAAAAATGGATCTACTATGATAATCCTAAACGCTTGAAGGCATGGGTGATGCCAGATGAATCAGGTCCATCAACGCCAAAACGAAATATCCATGCTTCGAAGATTATGTTGTGCATCTGGTGGGATCAAAGAGGTAGTATATATTATGAGCTGCTCAAACCGTCCGAAATTATCACTGGCGATCGTTATCGGCTACAACTGATACATTTAAACCAAGCTTTGAAAGAAAAACGACCGGAATGAGACAATAGGCACAACAAACTGATTCTGTTACATGACAACGCTAGGCCACACGTTGCAAAATCGGTCAAGAAATACTTGGAAGGAGTAAAGTGGGCAATTCTGCCCCACCCGCCGTATTCACCGGACATTGCCTCTTCAGATTTCCATTTGTTCCGATCCATGCAGTCGGCCTTTTCTGGAGAACGATTCAATTCTTATGAAGATATCAAAAAATGGTTTGATGAATGAATCGCTTCAAAAGAATCAGATTTTTTCATTCGAGGAATCCGTTTATTACTGGAAAGGTGGGAGAAAGTTGTCGCTTCCGAAGGAGCATACTTTGAATAAACTCACTTATATAGATTTATTTAAATAAACACATCTTTTATAAAAAGGGCGGAAACTTATTCTCAATATATATGTATATATATATATATATATACACTTAATCGTTATCCAGATATAATTTATATCCCTAACAGCACAAAGACATCATTTTCGGAACACCATTAGGACGGTCTTGGGATAGCCTCAGGACGGTCTTGATATAGCCTGATGATGTCCTTGGGATAGCCTTAGGATGTTTTTGTGCTGACGGCTTCAGAAGATCTTTAGAACACCCTTCGGATAAAATGTGCTGTGTAGGAAGACTTCAGTAAAAATTTTATTCATAGCACATCGTTTGTGACTGTATACAATTGGGTGAATGAATTTAAATGTGGTCGTACATCCACATGTGATGCACTTCGTTCGGGACATCCAATTGAGGTTGCTACGCCAGAAATCATCGATAAAGTTCACGAAGATATTGTTTCGACTGATAGACGAGTAAGCGCGAGCTTGTTGAAGTCACAGGCATATCACATGGCACAATAATTTCAATTTTGCACGAACAATTGAGTATGAAAAAGCTATCGGCAAAATGGTGCCGCGTTTGTTCACTGTGAGCCATAAGACGTGTGACGATTTCAAAACAATTTTTGGAGATGTTTCAACGTAATCCAAATGAATTTCTGCGTCGATTCATTACTGTGGACGAAACATGGATCCATTACTTCACGCCCGAGACGAAGGAACAGTCAAAACAATGGACTTCGCCGAGTGAACCAGCTCCGAAGTAGACGAAGACCGTGAAGTCGGCCGGAAAGGTGATGACCACAGTTTTTTGGGATGCACGCAGTATAATTCATATCGATTATCTTCGATTATCTTCCATCGAAGCAAACGATCAATGGCGATTACTACGCAGCCTTATTGAACCGTTTCAACAACATTTTAAAGAAAAAACGTCCCCATTTGGCGAAGAAGAAAGTGCTCTTCCATCAAAACAATACACGGGTTCATAGGTACCCGACACCGATGGCCAAATTCAACAAATTCCGCTACGAATTGCTTCCGTATCCAGCATATTTGCCAGATTTAACCCCCTGCGACTATTTCCTGTTTCCAAACCTGAAGAAATCGTTCGGAGGAAAGAGATTCACCACTAGAGAGCAGCTCATCGCCGAAATAGAGGCTTATTTTGAAAGGTTGGACAAATATTCGGATGGCTTGAAAAAGTTGAAGAATCGTTGGATCAAGTGTATCTGGCTGAAAAGAGACTATGTTGAGAAATAAAAATGAATCGATCAAAAAAAATGTGTTTTACTATGTTTTTCTAAAAACTTATTAACTTGCCCTCGTACAACATATTCATCTTCTAATAATGGTAATTTTATATATTTTGTGTGAATATTTTCTGTCGGCTACGTTTATGAACCACTTAAACTGTGTACAGTAAAAAATCTTTAGTAATGATGTTGGTCATGAAACGTTGTAAAAATCTTGTTTATGTAAAAATTTATGACCTATAATCACATTTATAACGAGATCTTTATTATATGCTATGTGTGCGGGAATGCACCGCGCGGAAAGATTCGAGTGAGAAAACGGCACAAGGTTGATATGATACACGACAGCAGAGAGAACTCCGTTTCTTTGTAATTTAACAAAAGAATTTTCTTTAATATGCTCAGTTACAAATTCAGAAAATATAATTAATTAAATATTAGATTAACAGAATATTAAATGCGGTCACCTTGTCCTAATTGTATTTGGAATCGCGGTGATGGAAAATCTCGGCGATTTTCTCGGCACTTCTCGAAAAGATTCGTTTTATAGCGGTTTTCACTAAGCGGTTAGCACGGCGGTTTTACAAAGCGATATAGTAGCGAGACTATGACTTTAAGAACTCTAAGAAGTCTAAGAACTTTAAGAACTAAGAACTAAGAAGGAGGAACGGCGAGATCGAAGCATTTATTGCTTTCGGCCTGGGCTTTCTTCTTGGGAGAAATCCAATAAAATTTTGCCACAATCGTAATTATTACATGACATTAGTTGTACAAAATTGATTGGCGCTTTGGATTCTTTTCTAACGACGTTCAACGTAACAGTCATGATCCGTACGTGGGATTGGTGACAGCGCGTGACGTATTCGTCGGAGCGCGGCGCTCGCGTGCGACAATTGAATTGTTCTAGAACTTTCGATTGTCCGTTGCCGGAGCTTGTTTGCGTGTACCGAATTGGTTTAAAAAGGACAAAGAATGCCAAATCGATGATTTTAACGAGGATTAAGATCATACTTGAGATGAAATCACGAGCTCACTTTATGCGTGCATTCAATGACAATTACTGTCGGTCGACTGAAAGAATTTTTGCTTTTCCCGAATTAACGATCTCAAACACTATGTTCTTAATTAACACAATAGTTCCATCAATTAATACACAGCAGTTTCCACTTATTACATCTATATGTATTGTCATATTTGTTTTTCTTATTATTTTGTATTGTGGATTACAGCAACCATGTATTAATGGTCCAAATGAATGTGTTGATTTTAAGTCTATAATAAAATGTTCATTTTCTTCTGTCGGAAGTATTTCTGTTATTTTATTTTGTTCGTACTCTACATACTTTCGAACAATTTGTTGTAATGTTTATCATACTTTTTCAACAGTTTCTGTAGTATTTTGCAAAAAATTTTAGTTTTTTGCAAAAATTTTTCGTACTTCAATGCATTAAAATTATCTAATGAATCAAACTTTTTTACAAGATGAATAAGTGTACATTATAAAAAACATTCTGAATACCATAAATTAATACCAATGATTTAACAAATTGTTCTAATAATTCTTGACAATAATCATATAAATTTTGTAAATATATAGAACGTAATATTTTAATAGCAACATATAATGTTATAAAATAATCATATATGTCACCTCAAAGAATATTTTTAAAAGTTAAAAATTATATACAAAAACTGTCGATATTCTGTAGATTTTCACAATTTTACCAAAATCAATCATCGAGGCTTTCCTACAAATTCAGATAGTATTTGTATTTTTAATACATTTTCTAACTTTGATGATATATTTTGACATTTCCTATTCTCTAAACAAAATTTTATATTACCAAATATCCACAAGCACAATAATCGTCGCATAACTCCTAGACAAACCAAATGCATATAATTTAACATACATTATTTATTAGATCAAAATTTGAAATTTCTTCAATGATCGATATTTCAATGTGATAATCTTCATCGTTTTTTAATCTGAAGTCAAGATCTGTTCTCAATGGAGCATTTTTTTGAAGAAAATAAATTTTATTATAACGGAAATCACTTTCTGTTATACATTTGGTACAACCAGTACCTTGAATAACCAGTGTGTCCCTTAATTTGTAAAATAAATACTTTTGCTGGGGCATCACATATTATGAAATTTATACTAATTGAATGTGTTTATCAATAACAATTCCATCATTACATAATAATTTTACTTCCTCTAAACTCTTGTAAAAAATCATTCGAATTACAAGATTTCTAATTTACCATAATATATTCCAATAATAAAAACTTGCTTTAATTCTCCTATGGAACCCAAAATTAGCCATAACTGCTGTTGTGAGGATTTTGATAATAGTAATCCATTAATATTTATAGACATTTTTATATTAGTTACATTTATAGGAGCAGATAAAAAAAATTTTCTATTGACTTCAGTAAACCAAAGTGATAATATTCTTCCCCAGCACAATTTCTAATATCAGTATTTCTTAGAGTATGCAAAAGTGTCATGGGATAAGATGTATGTTACATCTTTCTTCTTCTTCTTCTTCTCCTCTTCTTTCTCCTCCTCCCCTTTCTCCTTCTCCCTCTTCTCCTCCTTCTTCTCCTCCTCCCCCTTCTCCTCCTTCTCCTTCTTCTTCTCCTCCTTCTTCTTTTTCTTCTTCACTACTTGACACAAAATTGATTTCATTTAAATCATTAATTTCAATATTATTTGATAAATCTGCGGCAGCTCGATCATCAGCATCTATCGTATCTTCGATATATTAATTATGACTAACTTCAGACGCTGATAATAAAAAAATGAGATACATTATAATTACATAATGTTGATGGCATATTTAAAGCTTCACAAATCATGTCAGTTTCTAATTTTCGAATTTTACTTTGCGTTGAAGAGCTAATTGTATCAAACATTTTTTCAAGTGACATCTTAACCTCAAATGTTTTGTTTAAAAAAATAAATATATGGATCTAATAATATTTAATCTTTTTCGTTGATTTGTTAAGTATTAATTCGCAAAAACTTGATAGTATATAAGAATAATGTACTATTATATAACTCAAATAAATAAAAATACAATAAAATATCTTATAATTTAACTATAATAAAAATAGTTAATAAAAAGTAAATCAATGCTCAATAAAATCAATTAAAATAATCCGTTAAAGGGCTCAAATCAAAAGTAAGACATACTTCGCTATTGTTACCAATAACAAAATATTATATAATATTTAATCAAATCAAAATACATACATTTCGACCTTACCTCAAGTCATTTTCAATGTTCAAACTAACGGTTCCTTAAAATGATTAATGACATACTAAAAATTATAGAAAATTCTAACACATAAATTATAAAAACCTCATTTTAGCAACAACGTGTGCAATCCGATAATGTTGATATGGCCGCACGAAGAATCTTCTTTTACACCTGTCGCCATGTTATCAGTTCAGGAGTGAGTCTCATCTTACTTTATAGTATCAATTAGCTACAATAATTTGCCATGGTATATAGTTATAGGGGAGTATCTGCGGAAAATCGGGAAGGAGCTGATCGCGATATGCCACCATTGCGGTGCCGAGCTAGACTCGGCGTCGCACACGGTGGAAGAATGCCCAGCGTGAGCCTCCGAACGCGAGTAGGAGGAGACCTCTCGCTGTCGGCACTGGTCGAGGTCATGCTGAGCAGCGAGGAGTCATGGAAGGTCTCCTCCTTCTGTGAGGCAGTTATGCTCCGGAAGGAGGGAGCCAAAAGGGGGGGAGAGGGGGGAGAGAGAGAGAGACTTGATCGATTGAAGACGGGAGGAGGAGACGCCAGCAGCGCGGGGTGGCTCCTATTCGCGCCACTCCCGCTGCTGGGGAGGACAGCCCCCCCTCGCACGCGGAATCCTGGTCCTTCTTCCGCCGGGCGATCTCGCCGTCGCAGCAGTACAACCTGCGACCGAGGTAGTGACGGTGGTCGCAGATCGGAGGGGATCCATTACGCTCTCTCGTCTTGGGAGGTCATGGGATGCGGCCGCGAATAGGGACATGGCCACATTCTTGCATCAAAGAGATGAGCTCAACGGGATCGTTAAATAGAGACTGCCGGGCGAGGGAGTCGGCCCTTGAGCGGGAACTCGGGGCCGGTTCTACTCTCCCTCTCCCACCGGGTGGGAGACGAGGGGACTGGTGTCCCCTCCTCGCCTATGGATCGATCACGCCCCTCGGGGTTCCGGCATCCTGGGTGAATGCTGCACGTGGGCCCAGGGCGCCCTAACCAACGGGTCAAGGAAGGACACCGGGGGTTTTAGTGCGAATCCCACGTAACCCTTGGCTCTGTTCCCGCGGGGCTGAGGGTATGCGTAGGCATTTCCCCCGCCTTACCAAAAAAAAGAACTATCCGGCAAAGCGAGATATTAATTAAAGATGACGACTATTAGTTAAGATTGACGACTATTCAGGTTAAGTTAGGAAATCTGTCACATCTACGCATTGTGTGGCGCATTCAGAACGACAATCGCTCACTGAAGGTCTTTCCATCGATGGATCCGGGTCAGAATGCAAGAACCATTTGTAATTCGACTGTAACAGGAGAATGCTCGACTGTAATTGGTTGGTTCTTGCATTCTCAGTTCGAACCCTCAGTGAAAACTAAGCCACTGAATGCTCAATGAACTCTTTCATCTGATTGGCATATTTCATTAGATCCTAAAATGTAGATCAATCAGATGCAAGAGCTCACTAAACGCTCAGTGAGCGGTTGTAGTACTGAATGCATCCTATGGCTACAATTACACCGTGCGCTTAATCCACAACCTATACGATAGTCTAGAAGTGTCTTTGTTTAACCTACAGAATAAACAAGAACATCAATTGTATCGGCCGCAGCCTAAAAGCACGGTGTAAACGTAGCTATTATGTGCGTGGATACCAGTCACGATGATCCTGTCAGGCCGTCCGCATTGTTCGTATTGTACGGTTAATTTATAAGATATTTTATGTATTCTATGAGTTATATTGAGTGTGTGAAAAAGTTCGTGGTGTTTTTCCCACTAGATAACATTAAATGCTCATCACTCGATAACTATTCGCATCGACAACACTAGACGTGCGTAAAAAGTGACATTTCAACCTTTGTTTTGAGCCGAAAAAGATTGAAATCGATGAAGTGGATCAAAATTTATTTTATTTTGAAAATGGAAATAAATAAGGAAAAAATTCGCTATATTTTGCAGTATTACGATAAAAGCAAGAACGCTGCACAGACTTGAAAAAATTTGTGCTATTTAGGTGAAGATACTCTATCGAAATCAGCAGCACGGAAATGGTTCGCTCGTTTTCGTACTGGAAATTTCGATGTGAAAGATGAACCTCGCTCCGGTCGACCAATCACTGAAAAGTCCGATGAAATCATGAAAAAAGTCGAGCATGATAAGCATGTGAGCACTGGAGATTGCCAGGGAACTAGGCATCGATCACAAAACAGTTTTAAATCATTCACACAAAGTTGGATACAAAAAGAAACTCGATATTTGGGTTCCTCACGAGTTGAGTGTTAAGAACATGATGGACCGAATTAACATTTGCGATACGCTACTAAATGGACAAGCGAACTCGCAAAAGATCATGGATAAAGGAAGGAGGGAAGGCTCAAGCAATCGCAAAACCTGAATTGACGACGAAGAAGGTGATGTTATGTGTGTGGTGGGATTGAATCATTCACTATGAGCTGTTATCGCCCGATCAAACAATTAATTCCGAACTCTACTGTGAACAACTGGAGAGATTACAACAA
>NW_011627425.1:67591-79990 GCF_000204515.1 Acromyrmex echinatior
ACACCCTATACGATAGTCTAGAAGTGTCTTTGTTTAACCTACAGAATAAACAAGAACATCAATTGTATCGGCCGCAGCCTAAAAGCACGGTGTAAACGTAGCTATTATGTGCGTGGATACCAGTCACGATGATCCTGTCAGGCCGTCCGCATTGTTCGTATTGTACGGTTAATTTATAAGATATTTTATGTATTCTATGAGTTATATTGAGTGTGTGAAAAAGTTCGTGGTGTTTTTCCCACTAGATAACATTAAATGCTCATCACTCGATAACTATTCGCATCGACAACACTAGACGTGCGTAAAAAGTGACATTTCAACCTTTGTTTTGAGCCGAAAAAGATTGAAATCGATGAAGTGGATCAAAATTTATTTTATTTTGAAAATGGAAATAAATAAGGAAAAAATTCGCTATATTTTGCAGTATTACGATAAAAGCAAGAACGCTGCACAGACTTGAAAAAATTTGTGCTATTTAGGTGAAGATACTCTATCGAAATCAGCAGCACGGAAATGGTTCGCTCGTTTTCGTACTGGAAATTTCGATGTGAAAGATGAACCTCGCTCCGGTCGACCAATCACTGAAAAGTCCGATGAAATCATGAAAAAAGTCGAGCATGATAAGCATGTGAGCACTGGAGATTGCCAGGGAACTAGGCATCGATCACAAAACAGTTTTAAATCATTCACACAAAGTTGGATACAAAAAGAAACTCGATATTTGGGTTCCTCACGAGTTGAGTGTTAAGAACATGATGGACCGAATTAACATTTGCGATACGCTACTAAATGGACAAGCGAACTCGCAAAAGATCATGGATAAAGGAAGGAGGGAAGGCTCAAGCAATCGCAAAACCTGAATTGACGACGAAGAAGGTGATGTTATGTGTGTGGTGGGATTGAATCATTCACTATGAGCTGTTATCGCCCGATCAAACAATTAATTCCGAACTCTACTGTGAATAACTGGAGAGATTACAACAAACAATTGAGAGGAAGTGGAGAGGAATTAATCAATAGCAGGGGTATCGTCTTCCGTCACGACAACGCTCGATCACACACATCTTTGATAACTTGGCAAAAATTGCGAGAGCTTAGTTGGGAAGTCTTAATGCATCTACCGTAGTCCTAACATAGCACTCTCAGATTATCATTTGTTTCTGCAGAACTCTCTTATGGTGTAAATTAATGGTGTAAAGCTTCAAAAGAGACCTGTGAAAATCACTTGAAGCAGTTTTTCGGAAACCATAGAAGTTCTATCGCGATGGGATTATAGCACTGCACCATAAACGACAAAATATTATTGAAAATAATGGAGCATATTTGGTTTAAATAAATTGATTTTAATACTCTAAGAAAAACATTTGAATTTTACTAAAAAACCGCCACGAACTTTTTCCCGTGCCCAATGTTATTGCATACATTAATCTTATATTATCGAATTTTTGCGAAACAACGAATCAAAAAATTAGATATTATCTTTACTTACTATCTTTACTTAGGAATACATTTAAGGTTAAGATGCCACGTGCTAATCGTGTAGAAAAGTTTTATACGAAATGTGCGTGCGTGCATGCGTGCGCGCGTGTGTTAAAAATAATCTGCATTAAATCTTATTAAAAGATAAATATGTGATATTTTCACTGTTGCATTCAAAATATATATAGATTTGACTTTTTAAAATGTGATTATATATATATATAACATTACAATCCGAAGCGCCACTACGGTCTAAGTATTAAGATGTTGAACTAATATATATATTATTCAAACGAATGAATTAATTTCAGAAATAATAATTACGTGTCGATATGGTTGTCGACATTAACGCAATAAATCTGAAATGTAATACTCCCCCCAAAATTCCCCAAATTAATTTTTTAAAAAACTGTAATAAACTTATTGCGAAAAATATTGCCTCGGCCGAGAGTCGAACCCGGATCTCTTGCATTCCGTGCGAGTGTCCTGAGCCTTTAGACTACCGAGACCTTAGCAATAATTTTTCGCAATAACCGATATGTCTCGAGAGTAACGCATTATTTCAGCGCGCGTTTATAAACAATAAGATAGGAAACAAGACCGTTAATATTAAATAACATTACAATCCGAAGCGCCAGCTCTGCCATACTCGCTCTCTTGTTATTTATCTTTATTTATTTATTGAACAACTAATTTCAATATAACTTTACATAAATATTCTTGAATTCATAAAGTACTTACATCTATAACAAATTGGAAATTTTATTTTCTAACATTATTTTCCAATATATTTTTATATATTTCTATTAGATTACAAATTAAAAAAATATTACTTTAGTCGAACCCGGATCTCTTGCATTCCGTGCGAGTGTCCTGAGCCTTTAGACTACCGAGATCTATTTTTCGCAATAAGTTTATTACAGTTTTTTAAAAAATTAATTTGGGGAATTTTGGGGGGAGTATTACATTTCAGATTTATTGCGTTAATGTCGACAACCATATCGACACGTAATTATTATTTCTGAAATTAATTCATTCGTTTGAATAATATATATATTAGTTCAACATCTTAATACTTAGACCGTAGTGGCGCTTCGGATTGTAATGTTATTTAATATAAACGGTCTTGTTTCCTATCTTATTGTTTATAAACGCGCGCTGAAATAATGCGTTACTCTCGAGACATATCGGTTATTGCGAAAAATTATTGCTAAGGTCTCGGTAGTCTAAAGGCTCAGGACGCTCGCACGGAATGCAAGAGAACCGGGGTAATAATTGCAACTATGAATAAGTATTCTAGAATTTAGTGATGGGCTTGAAATAATACTATATCTTTTTGGATTATATACAATATACATATATACGGAGGATAAGAAATGTGCATCATAGCCGACTTTCAAATCGAATGAAAAAGTCCGAAACGTTATATAAAAATGTACATCAAAAATGGAAAGTTGGCCATTACATAAAATTTAAAAAATTTGGGGAACTGCAGGTAAGACATATATTAGAATCAATAAATAGAATAATAAGTTAAAACATTAAAACCAGACTTTCTAACATTCAATTCTATTTTTTATTTCAATCTGCTCACTTGTGCGTGATAATAATTTTTAATATTAAAATGACATTAAATAAAACACGCGGAAGTGTGTACATGTGTACTTTATAAAACTTATATGTTTATCAACTTATATATAATCCTTTTATTATTAGATGTCAAAATTAAGATGTATTTTTTATATATGAAAATTTAAAATATATTTTTATTAATAATTTAATAATACTTTTCCATTTGTTATACTACTTTTCTTCAGATACATATGATAAACTTAAAAAAATTTTTTAAAGTCGAATTTATATCGTATAAATACTGAAAGTGAAGATGATGAAATTGCAAAAAAAAAGATATAGAGCTAAAACTAAAAAAAAGTGAAGATATTGGGTCATCTAAAAAGTATCCGCGGTTTTTTGTCACTAGATGATATTGATGGTCTATATCTAGTGACAAAGTACCGCGGATACTTTTTAGATGACCCAATAGTATTAATGAAGAAGAAAATCGAGTTAAAGTGCCAGCATATCCGAAGATACAAACAAAAGAAAGTTACGTTACATTACACAAGAGATAAAAACAACATCACACGAA
The DNA here is from genome assembly GCF_000204515.1 of Acromyrmex echinatior. The sequence continues at coordinate 71,220 of NW_011627425.1, forward strand.
GATTAGTGCACAGATATTATAAAAACCGCGGTCCAATTCACGCTCACACGCTTAAAAATCATTTCATTCTTGTTGTTTGTCAAATGTTGAACGAAGGTAAATGATGCTCATGAGCATTGTCAGCATGAATCGGACCACGGCCGAAGTAAATATATAACAGTGTGCGTGTGGTAGAAAGATTTATTAAGATTGTTGTGATTATTTTTTACATTATATAAAATTCACGTTTCAGCGAAATTTCGGCGAAGTTTCAGCAAATTTTTAGTAATTTTACTGATTTTCAGCAACATTTCTACAACATTTCAGTAAAATTTTATCGAAATTTTTTTTTAAGTGGTTTCCCCAGTAGGCCTAATCCACTCTCATTGTTTAATGCAACAATTCGAAATACTTGTGAACAGAGTTCGGCTCTTCAAAATATCTCCTGCGAGATACGCAAAATTATGGTCCACCGATACATCGCAACGTCGGTCTCGAAGAAGAAGTCCTTCGGATGTTCGAGGAAAATCCTGGAACTGTGTGCGTCGTGCAGCTTGCGCACTCAGTTTACCGCGATGTACGGTGCATCGCATTTTACGACAGAATAATTTACGGCCGTTTCATTATCAACGCGTGCAATTGCTGGAACGAGATGAAGCACCGCGCGTTCATTTTTGTGAAGGTATTTACTTATTCTTTTACTCGATAATCACACTGCTTTTTTGCAGAGATTAGCTATCAATAAAATATGCTTCTTGCACAATGCCGGTGAAATGCCTCATTTTTCGATTATATCTTATAGACGGATGAGACCTTTACGCCAAATGGTGTGTTCAACTCAAGAAATCATTTGGTCTGGCAATTCGAAAATCCACACACCATTCGCGCCTTTCGTTGGTCAATCAACGTATGGACAGGAATGTTAAAGAATCGAGTGGTAAATATTCTTGTAAATTATAAAGAAAATATCTTTTCTTCCATAGTTTTTTCGAATGTATTAACAATTGACAATTTTTAGGTCGGTCCTCATTTTTTGCCGCCACATCTCAGTGCACAGGCGTACAGAGAGTTTTTAGGAAATCATTTACCGGTGCTTCTCGAGAACGTTCCTCTTAATATTCACCAAACGCTGATTTATTAGCATGATGGAGCTCCCGCACATTTCTCCCGTCAAACAAGAGAAATGTTAGACGCGCGTTTTTTCCGGAGAGGATGGATCGTGGTGGTCCGATTACTTGGCCGACAACATCGCCAGATTTAAATGTGCTTGATTACTTTGTTTGGGGCTATATCAAAGATTTAATCGAACATAGGCGTGATGGCCTTGAACATGAGGTATGCGATGAGATCATAGCGGCCTTTAATACCTGTTAGCGCGTTAGCTATTTATGTTATTCATTCATTCGATGTAAGCGCTCCGTGCCCGCGCGTGTTAGTTGATAAGATCCGTTACCGAGAGAGGGAGTCGTCTCGCGAGTGTACATGGGTATTGGTGCGACGGTAGCGAGTGTGGTAACGCTGGATCACCTCCATGCGAGTCAAAAAGGCGTGCAGAAGTCCGCGATTGCCATTAAAGTTAAGTGGTGAAAACTGTATTGAGTTAACCATTCGAACATACATAACATTTGGTCCTTCGAGCCGGATTTCACGTCTGACCATTACATCCAGTATTAGTAAATCATTACGTTCGGGTAACTCACCGGGTAAATATCAACGAATCTCGAGGTTACCAAACAGACTATTTCAAAGATGTCGGAGATTGCTGATCTTCGCCAAGCACGAGGCTATGCAAAGGCAAAGTTGACGAGATTGCGAACGAGAGCAAGCTAATGATGGATCAGGCATTGAGCTTGACAAGGAACAAGCAGAGGCAAGGCTGGAGAAATTAGAAGAGACGTGTAACGATTTCGAGTCCAAAAGTTCACTACAAAAATTACTACAAAAAATTACTACAAAAAGAGGGCGAATTCAATGAGGACGCACTAAAGCAAGAATGTTTCGAAGAAACATATTTTAGGTAAAATCTTTGTTAAAGCGATGCATGAAGCTATTGTCGGCGTACGAACGCTAGAAGCAGACGCAGTCACTCGATTGTTGCAACAGCAAACCGAGCTCATAGAATAAATGCGATGCTTAGCACGAAGGCGCGGACGCCATGACACCGCGTAGTAATAACGAGACGTTGTCGGCCATTCTCGCGCGACAAACCGACATACTTGATCGCGTGGCAAACAATGCAGGCACAATTACTATTACAGATACTAAAGTAAAGTTGCCTACCATCAAACTACCGAGGTTTAATAGCAAAATCGAGGATTGGAAAGCTTTTTCTAACAGCTTTCGATCAATCATGTCAGACCGCAACTGTCTGATGTCGAAAAGTTTCAATATTTAGTTTCGTCAATCTCAGGGCAGATTGACGCCGCTAAAATTATTGAATCAATCGAGTTAACGGGTCAAAATTATTCGACGACTTGGGAATTACTGCTAAGTAGACATGATGATCCTAGGTCGCTTAAGAAAAAACATATTGAATATTTATTCACAATGTCCGTCGTAGCTAAAGAGTCAGCGAAGGCTCTTCGCGAGTTAATTGATTATACTTCCAGGCACCTACGCATGTTAAAGATTCTAGGATTACCTAACGATGCTTGGGATGATCTGATCATGCACATGATGGAAGACAAATTCGATGTGAAAACTCTTCGAGCATGGAAAGAGGAAACAAAGTCTAGCGAAATAGTGACGTTAAACGACATGTTGGAATTTCTAAAAAATAGAAGCCTCATTCTAGAGCGTATCGAGTCACGATCAATGACATCAATGACAGAGCTCTCAAGGAAAGGGAGCTGCGTAGGGCTCTCATGGGCACTCTAAATCGCAAGCTGTAAACAAAAGTGTTGCAAATCTCAAAACAAAGTTCTCTAACCTCTTCTCTGAATACGGGTAAGTGTTACCTCTGCGATGGATCACATCTTTTATTTGTGAGAAATTTCTAGCTTTGTCGGTTGCCGATCGCATTAAGGAAGTTAGGCGTCTAAAGCTATGCATAAATTGTCTCAGAAACGACCATTACGTAAAGGCATGCAAAAAGGGTTTCTGTCGAGAATGTAATGGGAAGCACAATACATTATGTTATCAACTACAGGCTGACAAGGACTCAGCAAAATCAGAGCAGCAGGACAACAATCATCAATTAGTTGCTAATGTAGCGGTTAATCACGTATATCAAGGTAAAAAGGCGACGAATTCTCATGGCCTGCAAGGGCCTCATAGGGTGTTAAAAGAATCTAGTACTAGTACAAAATTACGTATATTTGATGCTAAAAATAATAAAAGTCTTTAAATGACGCTCTTCTGATCGGACCCGTTTTACAAGATGGCTTAATCGACGTAATTATTTCGTATTTATAAAATCGCTTTAACTACCGACTTACAGAAAATGTATCGCCAGGTGTTGGTTCAGGAAGACGATCGCGATTTTCAACGAATTTTATGGAGATTTTCGCCCGTACAAGATTATCGCTTAAATACTGTTACGTACAGTCAAGCCTGTGCATCTCTGTGTACCTTGGCGGTACGTTGCTTGAGATAACTAGGTGAGGAAGGTAAAGAGAGTTATCCGCTTGCATCCCATACTCTATTGAATGATACTTATGTCGATGATATAATTTCGGGGGCTAGCACGATTGAAAATGCTCGTTCTTTGCAAGAACAGTTAATTATGTTATTAAGAGAAGGATTCGAAGCACACAAATGGTGCTCTAATTCTGACGACGCACTGAAAGGAGTTCCGCACGAGCTCTGTGAATCTGATTCTAGTTTCAAAATTGATGCGAATGATACTATTCGATACTTTGGGGCTCGAATGGAATCCCAATTCGGACAGACAATTCAATTTACTACAAATACAATGCGTCTACAAAGCGCGAGATGCTGTCCGCAATTGGTAAACTATTCGATCCTTTGAGTTTGATAGGCCACATTTTAACCGTAGCTAAAATTCTGATGCAAAGTCTTTGGAAAATCAAGACAGGGACGATCCACTCCCGGATTCAGAGCTACACACAAGTTGAAGGAATTCCAAGATTCCTTCAATAGTACTCACGAGTTATATGTTCCTCGATTAGTTGTAGGTGTGTCAAAGGATTGTCGATATTCCATGTTTACATTTTGCGACGCGTCCGAGAAAACATATGGCGCATGTATCTACATACAATCGGTAAGCAAATCCAGCGAAGAAACGACGATTAGGTTATTATGCGCGAAGGTAGCCCCTTTAAAGAAGTAATCTATACCTAAGTTAGAACTGTGTAGCGCATTATTACTATCTAAACTGATCAATAATGTAAAACACGCCATTCACATTGAAATCGATGAAATACGGGCATGGTCTGATTCCATGGTCGTGCTGTACTTCGCGACGTAGCACGTTGGAAATCTTTCGTATCCAACCGTATGTCGGAAATTAGCGAAATACTACCTGCTATTCATTGGAACCATGTAAAAGGTTCGGAGAATCCTGCAGATCTGATCTCAAGAGGAGTTTCACCTGCTCAGCTGAAGGATAATTCCTTATGGTGGAATAGCTCTAAATGGTTGTCATATATTCGTCCCGTTACAAGCGAAAGAAATCTTAATTTGGAATTTGCCGTATACAGTGTCGAGATTGAAGCCAAGCAACTCACTGCAGCTTGCAATCTCATTGTATCTCAATTATTGGTTTTCAATCAACACACTCATCACGAACTGCTCAACGTTCACAAGGATTGAGCGGATACTTGCCTATTGCATTTCTTCATAACTACCGCAAAGGACATGAAGACAGAGAATTATCTAAATTGACTCTACTTAAGTTGGAATTATCAAGACGCAAGGTACTCAAGCATTCACAACGTGTCTACTTCGCGGAAGAGCTAAAATGTCTTCAAAACAAATGAGAATTAAGCAGAACTAACCCATTACTTCAGCTACATCCATTTCTAGACGAACATGGTATAATTAGGGTGGGCGGACGACTTCAGGCGACGCCTTGGAGTTTCGAAAGGAAACATCCCATCTTACTGCCCGCACAATGCAAGATCACACGTTTGCTGATCGAAAGAGAACATCGCGCTCTATTGCATGCTAGTCCACAATTGTTGTTGGCATCAATACGTCAGCAATACAGGCCGCTAAACGCAAGAAATTTGGTGCATCAGGTTTGCCGTTCCTGTGTCTGGTGTGCTAGACATAACCCAAGAGGACTAACCCAAGCGATGGGATCTCTTCCCGGTGATAGAGTGCACCTAGAGCATTCGTCATCGGGATCAATTTTGCTGGCCCAATTACTACCCTTGTCAACAAAGGACGAGGTCGGAAAACATGTAAATCCTACATAGCACTATTTATATGCTTCGCCAATATATAGAATGGGGCTTTATTCCTCCATATTCGCCGCATCTAGGAGGTCTATGGGAAGCAGGAGTCAAATCCTGTAAATATCTTTTCCGCAGAGTCATGGGCAATATTTTGTTTACCTTTAAGGAATTAACAACGTCTCTCATGCAGATTAAAGCATGCCTGAATTCGAGGCCGTTGTCACCCCTATCCTCTCATCTGATTTACCTTTAACGCCAGGACATTTCCTCATAGGAGAACCATTAACCAGTCTTCCGGATAACGATCTAGCTGATATAAAAATCAACCGCCTTGATAGGTAGGAGATGGTTCAACACTCGATCCAAGAATTTTGGAAAAGGTGGGCGGCCGAATACGTGTCCAATTTGCAAAGCTGCGTCAAGTGGAAAACTCGCATGTTCGATTAAATCTTTGATATAGCCCCAAACAAAGTAATCAAGCACATTTAAATCTGGCGACGTTGTCGGTCAAGTAATTGGACCACCACGATCCATCCTCTCCGGAAAAAACGCGCGTCTAACATTTCTCTTGTTTGACGGGAGAAATGTGCGGGAGCTCCATCATGCTAATAAATCAGCGTTTGGTGAATATTAAGAGGAACGTTCTCGAGAAGCACCGGTAAATGATTTCCTAAAAACTCTCTGTACGCCTGTGCACTGAGACGTGGCGGAAAAAAATGAGGACCGACCTAAAAATTGTCAATTGTTAATACATTCGAAAAAACTATGGAAGAAAAGATATTTTCTTTATAATTTACAAGAATATTTACCACTCGGTTCTTTAACATTCCTGCCCATACGTTGATTGACCAACGAAAGGCGCCCTCGCGAATGGTGTGTAGATTTTCGAATTGCCAGACCAAATGATTTCTTGAGTTGAACATATCATTTGGCGTAAAGGTGGTCTCATCCGTTTATAAGATATAATCGAGAAATGAGGCATTTCGCCGGCATTGTGCAAGAAGCCCTGCGCATATTTTATTGATATCTAATCTCTGCAAAAAAGCAGTGTGATTATCGAGTAAAATAAGTAAATACCTTCACAAAAATGAACGCGCGGTGCTTCATCTCGCTCCAGCAATTGCTGCACGCGTTAGTAATGAAACGGCCGTAAATTATTCTGTCGTAAAATGCGATGCACCGTACATCGCGGTAAACCGAGTGCGCAAGCTGCACGACGCACACAGTTCCAGAATTTTCTTCAAACATTCGAAGGACTTCTTCTTTGAGACCGACGTTACGACGTATCGGTGGACCATAATTTCACGTATCTCGTAGGAGATAGTTCGAAGAGCCGAACTCTGTTCACAAGCACGAGGAAGGCATTTCGAACAATTGTTATATTAAACAATGAGAGTGGATTAGGCCTACTTGGGAAACCACGTAAAAAAAAACGCGCCAAGCTATCTACCTCAAAGTGGTGTGGAAACGATAGCGTTTCCTTAGTACTTAAAATGTTTATATTAGGTCATTTAAAAAGTATCCGCGGTTTTTTGTTCAATTTTTGAATGAAAAAAATCGCGGATACTTTTTAAATAACCCAATATCTTCAGAAGAATATGAGTAGCGTCTGCATTGCACATCTCATCGCATTCTGTAGTTTAATTTTTTTATTACATCCAGAGAAAAATTTCTTCAAAGAAATGTTTCTTTGCTATATGACTAAGGAAAACATTTCTTTGATTTGAATATAACTTTTTCAAATTAAAGAAATTTTTTCTTTAACCGTGTAGCAAAGGAAATATTTCTTTGAATCGAAGACACCTTTCTCTGTATAACATAAATATTTAATAGTTTTAATTATATTTAATTTTTTTTACCTTACAAAATGATCTCGTAATTAATAATTAATCGTAAGTCTGTACATTGCAAATCCAATATTCTTTCAGCTGAAACTCTTACCTTCTTTGTTTTTTAAGTCATTAAATACAATTGAACGTATTAATTACGTTATTTTGTATCACTGTTAGAAATGTTTTAATGAATTTTAAGTAACATGTAACGAAAGCTTATGGTCATGCAGTAATTGAAAAGAATTGAATAATATAACTTAAAATTAGGTTACATGTCTTAAATGTAATAAACCTTAATAAAAAAAGAACTTTTTAATAATTTTTTATAATAAAAGTTATTTTTTTATAAAGAAAAAAATTTTTTTATTATAGTTCTAAAGTACTTTTGAAGCCATTTTGTTTTCATTCTGAAATTTTTTTCTATCTGTTACAATTCCAGCGACATTCGCTTCGAAAGAGAAACACCGATTTTTTTCTAAAGGGTGTTCTATTCCCTAAAAGTGCGTATGGGTACGTATAAAAAAATACGTGTCGCTTATTTTTGTCTGGAGAATAATATAATAAATGTTCATTAAAATCGGAGAGGGACAGTTGGGTCCATTTCCTTGTAAGTTATAGATTTTTTTAATGTAATGAACATGGGCATTCAATTTGATGGATAGTTTAATTGAAATAAACTAAAACACTCAATTTTCAATTAGTGTTTTTCAATACACTTAAGTTTTCAGTTACTACAAACTTAAACATCTCATTAATGTATATATAAATAATTTTTTCAGTGACAGAAAATTTAAATGTTATTCATCAGTGAACATAAAAGATTAATAAAATTTAAGAACGTTTCTAACGGTGTACAATAAAACTTGTTAAAGAAACATGTGAAAAAGAACCTCAGTCAAATGCATCATTATACATGGAAAAATAATACATCTGGATTTACAATGTAGCGGCTATCTATCTGAGCTTGTACTATAATTTCAAGTATACACGCATTAACATCTCAGAAAATAAAATTCCGACTAAATATAGCATAAAACAAAACACATAAACTAAATATAGCGATAGTTCCGACAAAGTGTGTCTCGAAGCATAATTAAATAGAAACATCGTATAATAAGTAAGCGGAAATGTATCGCGACGATAGCATCAGCATACGCTTTGCGTAGTGCTCTAATTAATTACATTAATTATCTTAACATATCTATAATTGTGTTGAAACGTATTTAGTCGTGCTAAATAACGTGATTTATAATGATAAGAAATGTGTAAGGGAAACTTCAGCTAAAATAACATTTTGAATAGTGTAGACGCAATGTGGCGAAACACATAGGACCGCCATGCCAGACTGTGCCAAGCGATGAAGCGCTACTTCCCTCTCCCTACGCGCCGCCGCCGCCGCCGCTCGAGTGTGGGCCGTCCTACGAATTCGCGCGGCGCGGCTTGATCGCATATTGGCTTAGATGTTTCCTTTTCTAATTTAAAAATTAAAGCCAGTATCTCAAAATAATATAAGAATTTTGTATTCCCTTTGATCCATTCTCCGTCCTCAATGTGGCCCCGACCCATCTTAAGAGACACCTTGTATATGTATATATATATA
>NW_011627426.1:0-22671 GCF_000204515.1 Acromyrmex echinatior
CGCACCAATTTTGCTAGTGAAAAACGCTATTAGATATGTTACCACGTTAAATTACATGTACAGTACTGGTAACGGCATATATTAGAAAACGATGAAAACTTATTTGTACACCATAAATTCGAATTCAGTTTCGTTCAAAATTGTATAATGTTTGTAACTGTTTCATATTACATTATATTTTCGGATATTTGTGGAATTATTTACACTATCTGACTCTTATCAATAAGTAGATACTAAAATATCTACTTTTAGATTCCTTTGCGTTTTTTCCCTATTCTGATGATTTCTCACCTTTTGTCACGATGTTTGTCTGTTCTATATAGCAATTCTCCATTTTTCGACAAAGGTACTGTTATCTTACGTTGAACGTCGGACATCATATCATTAATACGGTGGTTAACATATTCCAAAACATCCTGTCTTATTTCCTATAAAGAAATACATTTTATATTATTCAAAATATGTCAAAGAGTCACGTTATCTCTTACGAAATCGTATCTTCTTGGTTTAAATGATAAGCAATTGAACATCGTCGTGTTTCGATGGTATTAGCTTTATAAATTTAACGAAACTATTTAAATTTATATTCCAATTATGATCAAATTGAGGTCAATGATATTTTTTCGCACCTGAATTGTTTTTTGCAATACATCAGTGATCGCCTCATATAAAACATCTGTGAACGTATTTTCGTTGACTGCTGAAATAAAAAATTCAGAGATGTGTATTTGTGTACTTTGATGATGTATAAAGAAAATAAAATTTTTGTTCTACAAGTTTCTTAAATTATATTGTTTAATATTTCCTTTTATAGTTTTCTAATCATTGCGCTACAATTTTTGGTCATTGAGTTATTTAAATTGAGTATTTTCCAATATTTTCTCTAAAAATCTGCACTGAAAAAAATTGACAAAATTTTAGTAAATATTTCTTTAGTGTTTAGGTCAATGCTGGGATTTACTTGCACATTTTGATTTTCAACTTCTATCCCTTAAGAACCAAGCTGAAAATCGGCCGATGCAAATAAATTCTAGTTTTGGTTTAGATATTACAATGGAATAATTGTTTACAATAAATAAATATTTATTCAATTAAAAAAAATAATATTTAAATTTTTTTTATATATCATTTTTTGAATTGAATAAATATTTATTTGTTGTAAATAAATATTTTATTGGTACTATATTTAAATATTTATTAAAATTTCGTAAATTCTTTTTATAGCACAAATTTGCAGTATTCTACCAAAATAATTCGAACTTTGATATTGTGAATGAATTCATGACAACTTCGACGGTTAAAATTTTAATTACACGAGACTGTAACAATGCCAATTGCTAATTTATTATTGTGAAGATGTCATATCATGAATTATTATGATATCATTTTCAAATGTTCCTTTTTTCAAATTTGAATATGGCTTGTACAAGAAACCGATCTGGCTCAAATGTTACAAGTAATTGATGAAATTAACGCTTATTTTGGAAGCTTAGAGAAATCGTATAGAAGTATAAAAAAGTTAAAATCAGTTAAAATAAGTTCGTTGGAATAAGTGTATTGATTGTGTGATGAAAGCTATGTTGAAAAATTGCTAAAAATTATGCATTTTTTCCATCGAGAACTTTTCGAACTACCCCATACATATGTACATATACACACATCATACAAAAAATTTTCACTTTTCATGTTTCTGCTTTAAGGAAAAAGTTACATGATTAGTTCTCTGGACTGTAGGATGTCATAAGATCTCGATACTGTCTATATAAATGATACCGAGAAATCAGACAGTAGCAAACTGATGACAATTATTTATTGACCACAATGATCCTTATTTTGACGAATAATTATAATTGTTTCTGAATAAATTTATATGTAAAAATCGAAGGATAATATAGAATTTTCTTTCAACTGAGTATAATTAAGTTGTTTCAAAGTCATGCATTTTACTATTAATTAAGCCATTTATTTCCCAGGCAAATCGAAATATTTATGTGTAACATTTTTTGTAATATTTCAATAAAATGTTTCAGAAATATTTTGAAAACATTTATAAGACGTTTTAAAATATTCCACAAAGATATTTTAAAAATGTTGTACGTTTCATAAAAAATTTCTTAAATATTTCAAATCTTGCAACAACATTTTTTGAAAATGTTTCTGAATATGGTGTATAGGTTACCTGTATCTTTATTCTTCTCGTGAAGGTCTATGGAAGGTCTTTCACTCATGACTATGTAAAGATGGCCTATTTTACACCTTTTACAAGAACATTAAATTCTAAGCGATTTGCGAGCCTTCCAAAAAATCAACGGCTCTGTACTGATATATAAAAATAAATCGGATTCTTAAATGATCAACGATCTTCGATCATAATACACCTGCAATTCACGCCGCACGATACATTAATATTACTTATTAATTAGCAATTGTTAATTTTTCTTTAGATTTCCTAAGGTACGACACAGTTGACGATGTTTGACAGCGAAACGCAAAATGTTCGATCCCGATCTCGACTGTGTATATTTTACTTCATGCACGCGGATTATTTAAACGTACTGATATCGGTATTTATCTCATCATGAGTACAGTGCGCACTGTACTAGTCCGAGAGGACATATGTACTTTAAATGATTCTTTGACGAACGTTGTATCCCAATTTTCAATTTCGTGCGTCACATCGATAAATCCTTCCGACTCATCGTAATTTCAAAAGAACACGTGTACTCAGTGCTGATAAAAAAAATTATCTCTGATCTAGAGAATGAAATTTATTTTTCAATTTAGTAAAAACTGCATAATTTTATTAAATTATAAATAATTATAATACGAATTTAAACTATAATATGTAAGAATAAATCTAATTACATAATATTAAATTATATTTAATTAAAAGATAACAAATTATATTTAATTAAATTTACATAGAAATATATATTATATATTTATATTACAACTATTACAATTGTAATATCAATTGGAAAACATTCTATTTAATTTTTTAAATTTATAGCATCTTTTAATTTTAAAATATACTGTTTTTCAATTATATTATCTTTCTTTAGTCGATTCTACTCGAGTCGATTACTTGTTTTTCTTTCTGAAAATATATTATATCACTTATCATCGTCGAACAAACATAAATTTATTAAGATTAATAAGTTTTGGACGAGTTTTATGAAGGAAATAAGATTGTAAAATTATATTATTTAGTAAATTACAAAAATTATAAAAGTTTTTGTAATTTATTTTATTTCGAGAGCACATTTGTCATACATTGATCGTATCATTTAGTTAATTTTAACTTTAAATGGATTTTTTTTACAAAAGTCAATAGAAAATCAAAATGACTTTATTTTACCGTCATAAAGATCCAAATTATTGATTTTTGTTATAAAATTTGATTGTTTTATTAACATTAACTACAAGAATTAATATAAAGTCCCTTTGAATTTTTGTTAATTTTTTGTGTTACGATCTTTACTGTGATTGGCCGATTTATTTATACTACACTTTTTTTAGATGTCATAGCTTCTAATCTGTGCGACGCATGAAAAATAACGTACGTACAGTGATCTGAGTATCTATCAGTCAAAGTGCACATGTCCTCTCGGACTTATTCAGTACGCACTGTACTTTAAACGTCTTACGCAGTGCAAGTGAGTGCGACAAGTACATGCTCTGATAAGCAACAAGAAACACTCTTGATACACTTTCAAGTTTTTTTCTTATTGTATTTTTTTTCCATCGTCTTCTTGTGATTCTGTCAATTGCTGATATTTCCTATCTTAAAATGTCTATCTTAAAATGCCGTATTACATGCCCTGAAGCCTCGTTTTGTTGAGGCTGTTAGAATACTTAGTTTTTGGTGAAATATAACATTAAAGGATTTTCAGGATCGCTGATTTCGAATCGGACTCAAAATTTGAAAATTCAAAATGACTGAATATGGCGGACGAAAATGATAAAAATCTTCCGATTTTAGCGAAATGTAACATTGTTAAAAATCCTTCGATTTCAACGAAATATAGTATTAAAGGGTTTTTGAAGTCGCTGATTTCGAATCCGGATTCAAAATTGGAAAATTCAAAATGGCTGAACGAATATGGCGGACGAAAAATGCTAAAAATCCTTCGATTTTAGCGAAATGTAGTGTTAAAAGATTTTCAGGGTCACTAATTTCGAATTCGAACTAAAAATTCAAAATGGGTGAACTAATACGGACGGAAATGATTAAAGTCTTCTGATTTTAGCGAAATGTAGCGTTAGGTCTGTTTTGGTTTCGGCGTCGTTGATTTCGAAATTGTATTCAAAATTTTAAAATTTAAAATGGCTGAATCGATATGATAGAAATACTAAAAATTTTCCGATTTTGGTGAAATATAGTATTAAAGGATTTTCGGAGTTGATTTCGAATCCCAAAATTTGAAAATTCCAAATGATTGAACTAATATGATGGACGAAAATGTTGAAAATTCTCTGATTTCAGCGAAATGTATAGTATTAAAGGGTTTTCAGGGATGCCGAATCTGAACTTAAAATTTGAAAATAGGAATCCAAATTTGAAAATTCAAAATGACTGAACCAATATGGCGGACGAAAATATTAAAAGTCATTCGGTTTTGGCGAAATGTAGATTTTTAGAGTCTCTGATTTTAAGTACAAATTTAAAATTTGAAAATTCAAAATGGCTAATCAATATAGAATAGAAAAATTAAAAATGGCTTTAATGTAGCGGATGGAAATGAAAATAATGTGATTAAAAAGGCATACTACGAGCGCAAGCTGTTAGCAGCGAAATATTTATATTTTAATAAATACAATAAATACAATAAATACAATAAAATAAACGTTTCGGCCTCATTTTAGGCCATCTTCAGTATTAAAATTAATATGTGTTATAACTTATTATACATAATGTTGAGAACACCTAATTTCGCATAAATTTTATTCACGTTGTCATAATGAGATAGAACATTTTACACGCTCGATTACAATTATATTTTCAAAGCGTTTGACGCATAGGTTATTGTTATAAAAAATTTTTTTTAGTCCATAAAATCATGTCAAATAATCCAGAAGCCAAATGTCGTATTTTTGTCACAAAAGTTAGTCGAACTTATTGAAACACATAATTTCCAGATTCTATTAAATGTGAAATTTATAAATAATGTTAACAGTTTTTCCAGTAAAAAAATAAATTTAACTGTGATATATAAATTATGATACCTGTGTTAATAATAAGTTGAGTTGTGGAAAAACTTTCCAAAACTTGGAAAACATATTGAACTGTTCAAAAGTTAAAGAAAAGATATCTAATTCTAATCAATGAAAGTCAGTTTATATACAATTTATGTCCCGCGAGTGGAAAATTCTAGAATTGTGTGGAAGAAGTTATGTTTAATAAGGGCAAGTATGCTTCTGATAACTTTTCCATGTCGTTTTGTTTATTTATTCCGTTATTTTGTTTCTTTATGTAGATCATTTCTGACATTAGTCTCTTCTGAAAGAATGGTTCTATATCTAATATCTGAATATCATCCAAATTAAATTTGTGACAATAGTTGCTTTCCATTTACACTGATTCTCAGATAATTCTCACTTGTGACGTCATAACTCAGTTGAATGCGCGTTCCTTTTACATTCTGACAAGTGAGATTTAATTGAGTTTTTGCCTATAATCTGCACAAGATCGAGACCGTGTGCTTTAGTAAGTTTCGTAAACTCACTTTAAAAGTTAGATTCGAATCGGTGTTGTCATGTAACTTTTTATCAAACTAAGTAAATAATGACGTCATTAATCTGAGTATGAAATACTCAGCTCACTTCAGACTCAGTTTCACTTGCGTGCAAATGGAAAGCAACTAATATTCGATGTTGTGAGACAACATTGTGAGTGCTATTCAATTTTTTAATATTAATTTTATGTCCATTTATTCTAGTTTTAACTTTCCTTTTAGTTTGGCCCACGTAAGAGGAGTCACAATCGAGACAACTTATTTTATATACCACATTATATTGTTCCATTCTTTCTAATCTGTCTTTATCCGATTTAATAATGGAATTCAACGTATTGATCGTTTATAAGCTATTTTAAAATTATTTTTTTCCACAATCGTTTTAAATTTCTCCGAGATATCTTTTATATAAGGTATTGTAAAATATTTTTTTATACAATTCTTGTTATAGTCATAATCATTCCTTGTATCATTATATAAATTATTTCGTCTTGATAAAGTTTTAATTCTTTTATTGATTGTGGAAAAAATTATGTCCAAGATGTAATCATTAGACAATACAATATTAATCATATATTTAACGTTATCGCTATGATATTTAGGATGTGATAAAAGTGTAGGACGGTTTGAATTGTAGCTAAGATATCGTCCCGAGTTCGTCGGTTTTTTGTAATTGTCAAACTTAATGCATCCACCCTCCACTCTTAGACTCACGTTAAGAAAATTAATAGAACCGTCATCATTATGTTCACAAGTGAATTTCAATCTGTTATGATAGTTAAACATTATATATTAATAATTTATTTAGAATTCCGTTCATTTTGTTGATCGGCACGGCTAAAATGATATCATCCACATATCTATAATAGATTGGAATGTTTATATTCAAACTAGAAAATATGCTTTTTTCCCAGATCTTGAATTACTCGTACTATGTCAGCCAAGATAGGTGACAAGGAAGGTTCCATGGGCATACCAAAGATCTGTTGAAAAAGTGGTTGTCAAATTTGAAATAAGTGGAGTTAAAGACTAACGATGTAGCCTTCAAAAATTCATTTTTAGGAATGTTCGTATTCAGGGAAATCGAATTCATCTTATTTCGATACTCTTTACAATTAAGTCTTCAGGAATATTAATATATATCGACACGATATCGAAAGATATCATTTTGTAATCATTTTTAATGTCATACCATTAAGTTTGTTAACAAGTTCAAAGCTATTTTTTATATAACTAAATTCTTTTTTAAACTTTTGTCAATTATGTCTTTTAATAAGTAGCTAACGGAAATAAAGGACTATTAGTTTGACAACCCATAGGACCTCGGTGTTGTTTCATCAGTCATATGTAATTTTTTATATACAGATTGATCAATGTATTTCATGTTCTTCCTCACCTAACTAATAATTTATGCGCCTGATTTGTCATCATTGTCGTAGGATCTTAACTAATATTGATGTACATATTACTATCTGATAACATATCATACATTTTTTCCTTGTATTCGATTAGATTCATAATTACCATCGAATTCCCTTTATCAGTTCTTATGATTATAATTTCCGGGTGTTTAGATATGAACCTTTTGATTGTAATTATTCCATCTTTTAATGTATTATTCTCTGAGGTTGTTATGAAATCGTTGTACGAGTTTTTTCAAAATTTGAATCGAATTATTTCTTATAATGTTTCGAATATTATCATCTAATTTGTTAATATTGTATTCAATATGTTTAATAAATTCTATCATCATTTTATCTTTATTAATTGTATTATTTGGTAAATTGAATTTTTCCAAGTTGCAAAATAGTTTTTACTTTGTCAGGGATTTCAACATTACTCAAATTAATTAACCAATTATCATTAATGTAATTAATTTCAAAATTGTTATCAAATTTCATTGGATTAATATTAGTATGAAATAATGTATCATGATTTGAATTGTTGATCTTATGTGAGAAAATTTTTTTAATACTCGATGGAATTTATCCTTAGCTTTCGAAGAATTCGAAATAAATCATAATAAATTGAATTCAATCGATTTGATTTTTGTCTTCTTTAGTCGAGCAGCATTAGTTCTTAAATTGTAATTTTCTATTTATTCGAAAATTTTCTTTCAGCCATAATTTATTGAAAATGGCTTCTTGGCCTCATGGAAATGAAAATACCAAAAGTCACCCAATTTTGAAATATAGTGTTAGAAGTTTTTCGCCCTTACAACACCGATTATTCCGGAAAGTTTTCAGAAATGTTTCAACCTTTCATATTTCATAAATAACAATTCCGAAAAGGTTCTGCAATATGTCATATGAAATGTTTTAATAGCCAAAATGTTTACTAAAAGTCTCCAAGACCATTTATTCGGAGCGGATTGGAAGCTCCAAAAAGGAAGTGGCTTAAGGGATGCAACGCAAAAATTAAAATTATGTGAATATAAAAGCGCATAAATCCTGTATATTTGATTTTTTAAATCGACTGTTATTAACACATAGAGGGAGGGCAGCCCACTTAGATCTTATACAAAAAAATTTTTTTTTAGTTAAACGAAATGAGCGAAAAAATTTTTTTGCGAATTTCGAGAGCGTATCAATAGCATTGTGTTATAATATATAATTTATTCATGAAGGCTTAGTTCGCGTAACTACAAAAAATAGACATTTTTGTCTTGAAATCTTAATCGCTACATATAGTATCTACAATTTTCATTTTTATATAAAATACTATGCATTGTAATTAATATTATTAAACATAAAATAGCCGAGACTGAGTGTCTTTTGAAAATAATATCAATAATATTGATTCATAAAAATCTCTTTTTTTTTTTGCAAAGTGCCATAATACATATTGAAGATTTTTTTAAACTGAAGGTATTTCTATACATGCTAAATTTCTTGTATAAAACTATAATTAAATTCAGAAGACAACGTGTGTGAAATATAACATATACTATTGCTATCTGCTAATTTTCTTTAATACATGCCTTCTAATATTAGTCTACTTGTAAATATGATTTAATAATTTTGTTTTATTGTTACACTCATTTTTTATAGATTAAAACACATATTATTGAATTATTTTGAATGGATTTCCATCAAAATTATTTTCATTAAGAAACATAATAGAAATCTAGGATTAAATAATTTCAATCGAAATCCATGAGCTGCAAGAATTAATATACATACGATTAACACATGAGGAATTATCTGCGCTCAGCTATTTTTTACGTCGACCCGATTAGATTGATCGGTAAAAAGTTTGCAGATCTGTGACTTTCTGGAGGGCATAGCGGGTGCACATTAAGAATATAGATATGTGTTATTTCCAAAAAATCATCAAAATGAAAAATTTTATGTCATTATATTAATTTTTATATTTTATTTTATAAATTGTTCTAATCATGTCTGAGTAATTTGTATAAAAATTGAGGACATCTAATTGATTTAAAATTTATTTAATTTTTTGTTTGTTTCTCTTTCTCTTAATAATTACTCAAAATATTGTTTGGAGCAATCTGCAAATTTGATAAGATCATAGAATTATGAATTAAATCTGGTTTTTAAAATATATTTTAATAAAACTAATAATTATTCGTTCAAATAATGTTGATTTGGATCCACATTTTAAAAGTTTTTTTATTTAATATTATAGCAAATCATTTACAGCATAACTCAAATTATTTATTGTTTCTTTCAGTCGATTTCAGAGAGATTTATTTATAACAAAAATGTGAAAATTTTGAGTAATTTGATTATTTTAGATGATTTGTTAGCTGATAAATTTAACTGATATTTTATGTAAAACTAAAACATCTTTAATCAAATTAGCATTACACCTAATAGACTAATAATACTATTTGATCACGCATCCAATAATCACTCTGTGTGTGTGTGTGTGTGTGTGTGTGTGTGTGTCTGTATCGAGATAATCGAATCAACTTAAGTAATCAGAACACATTTGCCGCAGTTAGTTTCTGCATTAAACATGTATAATTATTATTATTATTCGACTATCCTAAGTTCAATATCTTAAGCTCGACACATTTATGTTTATATTAGATAACTCAGATCGGAGGGGAGGGAATGGACGAATCAATTTTTATACACATATACATGTATACAAATATTCATTACATGTATTTATGAGAACGATTTGTATTATCTATATATTTTACGTATTACGAATTTTTCGATGCATATGTTGACGATCATCTTATCTCAGTGGAACATGAGAGAGAACTTTCCACTAAGATAAAATTTCAATGATATTCTCGTATCGTTATACAATTGAAGAATTTATATAGATTATTTTTACGGATGAAAAAAAAGTATTTTTATCTCGGCATCTCGGGATTAAAGATGGAAAGAAAAAGTAAAGTTAGAAAAATTAATAAATTATTACACGATAGGTTGTATTTATTCTTTTTGTTTTCACATTTTTGTATCACATTTATTACAAAAAATTAATATTTTTTATTATAAACAACAATTTCTTTTCATTCTAATCGTTCTGCAAATATTACAATTTAATTTTCAATCCTATTATTAATTTAATTAAATCTAAAATAAAAAAGCAGAAGTTCGGAAGCTTTCTTCCGAGGAGAAAATTAAACACAATAAATCTGAAATAATAAATAAGTTGATCAGTCTTGTTGATTACTCTCTCTATGTACAGCACAGAAGCTTGTAGCAACAATGCTTGTACAACAGTAACGTTTGCAATATTATTGCAATATAAACTAGAATCTTCGAAAAATAAATTAAACTGACAGTCAGTTTTCTTCGTTTTCGATCATAATAATAATTCATAAACCGAGAATCATGATAAAATGATATTACTTCGTTTTATACAATGCAATTTGAAAATCGTTATCGGTTATAATAAACAAAGATTTCAATAAAAAAGTATTTACAAAAAAAAACATTTTCATCTATTTCAAGTTTTTTCATTAAAGACTTGAAGAATTGCAATTACTTTCGTTATCAAAACATGCCTTAAAATAAATACCGTGTAATTATATAAATGAATAACTTTTTATTAATGCGTGGATCTCCATTGATCCTCTTATTAATATGATTTTATCTCAATCTTTGCTCTATTCTAGTTAACATTAAACTAATTACATCAACTTGTAGATAACATTTCTTATATACATAGTCTCTGACTGTAGAGTGGGGAATACATTGTTCCACATTGAAACATTTTATTGCTAACGCAAACGAAAAGATCTAAACGTCAAATTGCTTTTGACAGTTCCAGCTTCGCGGTATGAACAGGTCCAAGTAGTAATTGGGATGAGGTGGACAATTGCACCGGGCGTAAAATTCTATAGCGTACAAATTGAACAAGATGCCATTGCCGAAACTCCAACTGTACCACATCACGACGCTGTTAAGCTTGATGAAGAACATGGGGAAGCCTATGGCGGTAAAAAAGATGAACAGCATCGGGTAGAAGAAGCCGAAGCCAAACGCGAGTATGTACTCGTGGAAGATGGCGGAGATGAAGAATACAGCGCTGGCTGACAGCGTTCGATTGCGCGGCACCACGATCTCGTACATGTCCTTATATATATACGTATACAACCAATCGTGCACTACCAGGTTCCACGTGCGATAGAACGTGTAATAATTTGTGCTATTCCACCAATCCTGTAATATGAGCGATATAGTGATTCATGAAGCTACAGTTTGTAAAAGTCGATAATTTCTAGAAAGTTCCGGAAGTTATCGCAAATTCTCTCGAGTGAGGGAAATATCTTCTCGCAGCTATCTCTCTTATAAAATTAGTTTGCAAGTAAGTTATCCATTCTGAACTCAAGGAACATTCAAAGGTCAACAAAAAATCAAAATGATTTTATTTTGATCTTTTGATCTTTAACGTCAATAAAGAAATTTTGTAATCAAAAAACATCATTTTAATGACGTTAAAATAAAGTTATTTTGATTGAAGATCTTCTGACTTGGTTATATTTAAATTATCGCTTCTATTAAAGCATTTGAGATATACTGCGACATAACTCTTAAAAGAAGATATATATATATATATCTACTTGCATATCCTTCGTACAACTATTTTAAAAGATAAATAAAGACATATATATATTTACCTTGTAAAACAATCGGTCAGCAAATTGCAACATTTCCGCCCAAGCGTTCAACCATGAGTGCAGCAGGAGGTATTGCCCAATGATAAAGTAGAGAAAGCCAGGAATACTAGAGTCGATGACATTCGTGATAAACCATTTCTGGTCCAAATATTGTGTACCGAACACGTGATAGACTCGTAATATAAAGCGTTCCAAGACAAAGGTGAGATAAAAGATTGCTAGACCCACTTCAATGAAATTTTGAATCACCACCTTCCACCTAATTCTTTTCGTTCTAAAATAATCAGTTAAGCTCGAACATAGATCTTCTAAAGTCTCTTAATATTAATTTAACATAACCAACAACAATAATATTAAATTGTTCTTAAATCTTTTAAATAGTGCGATATTCTGTAATTAAAAAATTTAATTACAGAATTATATTATTGAGAAAGTAAAGATTAAGAACATTTTGTTTATAAATTTTAGGAATGATCTTTGAAGTTTTTTTTTAAATTTTTAAGCCATATGAATTCAATATAGTTTAAATAGAATTAAATTTAATTCTCGATTGAATTTTATAATTATGTAACTAAAGTTATCTTTTTAATCGCACAGTTAAAATTTCAGATTAATTGTTAATTTCCTAAAAAAATGTTGAATGAAATGTTGAATGAATCTTTACCTAGGATACTCATCGCGGTACACAAGAGTCGGTGCGAACAGGAAATACAGATATTGCGAGAATTTAGGGCAATTCGGTCGTGGAGTTTCAGTGTGAGGTTTGTATGACAAAAATCTGGATGCTGCGCTTCTGACAAAGGCGTGACTCTTCATTGTCATACGTATCTAAAGAAGCGAACATTGTTTTAAGTTGTAAAATTTTTGCTCCGACATCTATTGTAATGTTGGAATAATAAAAAATATTCAATTATTCTATATATTTATATGTGAATTATTCAAAATCATTTAAATACAAATTACATAAATGTTTTCAACAGTAGGATAAAAATCTCATTAACACATTTTATTAATTTGTATTTTAAATGTATGCGATTGATTTACTTTAGCATATACTTTTCAAAAAGAATTCGAACTTTTTACTTCTAACATAATTCAAGACGTTATAATCGCAGATTTTTAAAGATGCGTACTTGTTCAAATATAACAATCAAATTACAACCAATGGAAAGATTTGCGTCGAGCATCGCCTTAATAGGAAAAATAATAAAGAGAATTTGATACAATATGAACATTGATAACCAGCTATAATCCCACAATTTTCGGACGGAGGCTGCAAAAAGGAAAGATATAATTAAATATTATTTAAAGTAATTAGTGTTATTTAATATAAATTGCTTTAATCATTTAATATTATCTAAAATAGTCTTTATAATTATTTGTTCAATTATTTTTGCACTGTCATTATCGTACTATAATTTCTATTCAATTAATCAATTATTTTAACACAGAAAGAATTATTTAAAAAATTAAGATTTTATTTTATACACTTATTTTAATCAAATTACTCTTTAAAAGGTTTACTTCCAATTTTAAATTTCTCCAATAATTTAACTTCCTTATTGTTTAAATTAAACCTTATTGTTTATATTTATCTAAGATGAAGAAATGAATTGAAGAAATTATTACATTTTGGTAATAATTGGAATCGTTGATGCGCCCAGAGGGTAAACGTCACGTAGACACTGAGTGTAGAGGCTTGCATGAATGACCAAATGTAGAGGCACGTTGGAAATTTTGTGAAACCAGTCCATAACGTGTTGGTACCAAGGCGGATCCTTTAAGAATCATTAATTAAGAAAGAAAAATTAGGCGGTAAGAATATACATTTTCACATATTTTAAGTATATATTTCACGAAGCGATATTTATGTTTTTCCACGAAACGTTGACGATTCTACGATGGAAGCGAATTAGATTTCTATTGCGAACTTACGTTCCTGTCTCCATGATATCAAATGCGATGGTATTGATAAGCAGAATTATAAAGATCATTACGAACAGATTGTATATCGCACGGAAATGCAAGATTTTCAAGAGATCAGTAAATAATGAGTTTCTCTCGAGGAATTCCTTATCCGGTAACGCATCTTTCTTGCTAGATTTCCTAGAGAAATAACGGAAATGCAAATATGATCAACGTGTTATAAATATACTATATTTATAAATACATCTTACAATAGATATATTTTATTGATATTTTGCAAATTTTCTAAGTTTACGTGCGTACATTCTTACGTCAATAGTAACTTTATGAATGCATTCAATAATAATTGCTCGTTGAGTGGCTAAATAACAATCGAATATTATTGATTCTTATTTTTGAAATCCAATATTTGTCTTAAGATTAGCTCCTCAATTATGTTATAGAATCGTAATGTACTTTATTGTACACTTTTAATATAATATTTTTTATATCAAAGATATCATAAGATATAAGAATTATGTAAAGATTTTATTTTATTGGAACTTTATGATACAATAATCTTTTTTTTTTTTAAATAGATCTAAGCAACAATGTTGCAGTATCTTTCACATTGATATTTTTTGCTTAAAATTGCTATATACTATCGAATATTTTTAAATCTATCTACTCTATCTGTACCATGTATTTTTATGAGTATTTGCTGCTCGAAGCTTTTTTCTTGTCATTTCTCACCTTTTGTCACGATATTTGTCCATAGTGTATAGGATTTCCCCATTTTTTGTCAAAGGCATCTGTATCTTCTGCATAATCTCGGACATCATGTCATCAATGCGGTTATTAACGTATCCCGAAACATCCTCTCTTATTTCCTGCAAAGAAATACGTCTTACAACAAGTAATATGTTAGCAAGCCACGTTTCACAAAATCGAATATTCATAGTTTAAACTTTTATTCTAAACTTTACTACACTTTTTTTGATGGCAAATGATATTAATTCGTAATACATTTATTCAGATATATTTTTTCACACCTGTATTCTTTTCTGCAATACGTCGGCGTTCACCTCATGTAAAATATTCGTAAAAGCATTTTCATTGTTTGCTGAAAAGAAAAATACATATATAGACTCTGTTGCGTTTTAATCAATCCAGTCAAATTTCACTGAAATTATTAATGATACAAAATGTTTTAAATGAAAGTGAAATGGTTTTAAAGAAAACGTATTTTAGTTACAATGTTTTTTTTTACCGCATGTAAAGAGTAAAAGATAGACATGAGATAGAAGAGATTATTTCCATTTTTTTAATGGAATATTATATAATTATTTTTTTACATAATATAATTCCATTAATTGCTCTGCATACAAAATTAACTATTAAGGTAGAGATAATAGCAGAGATAAAAAGTAAAAGTAAAAAAGTATACAATTTTCACTTTTTTTTTTAAAGCAATAATATCTCATTATTTTGTACATAAAAATATTAAGTTACAATTATAAAAAAAAATTAATAATTTACAAAATATTTTATACTTAAAAAATATTTTATCAAAGTTGACTAAAATAAAGCATAAAATAATTGTAATTGGTTTTTCAATAGCTTTATCAGAATTAGAATTGCCAAGCATCTTACGATTAATCGAGTCCTTTACTTACCATGTTTGTCTTTTTCGTGAAAGCTCGTGTCACCAGTATTATTCATGATTTCTATAACAATAACTCAATGACTAAATGGAAATTTCCTATGGGTCTTAAGGAAACTTTTCTCCGAGAATATTACACTCTCTAAGCAATTCTATGTTACGCTCTGAGTTACGTGATTTGCAATCTTCCCAGAAAGTCAATAACTCTATACTGGTTTATAAGGACAACTTGATTGTTATGGATCCTCAATAAATTTTCAAACATTTCCAATCACAATATTTGCGATCCCGTCACGCATATATTGTTATTATTAGATGCGCAACTAAGTTCTCGCTGTTATTTTGATGGAAATGCCATCAAAATAATAGCGAGAACTTAGTTGCGCACCTAATATTTTTTGATTAGTAATTTAATGTTAATTTTCTTTTAGATTTCCCTTTATTTAAAATTTACACGATCTAACAATGTTTGACGAGGTACAAACCACAAATTCCAGTTGATCTCGATTGTGGATGATCTATTCCGTGTACGGCGCTATCTAAACTGCCCGATCGTGTTTATCGTTTCTGTTATTCTACTATGAGTACAGTACGTGCGCACTGATTATGTCCCAGAGAGACACGTGTCTTCGGCTCTTAGATGACGTGATGCCGTACACATTTTCATGTGTTGTACTGAGTAATCTTTCAAAACTTCTTCTTATCAGACTTATTGTTTGAAT
The DNA here is from genome assembly GCF_000204515.1 of Acromyrmex echinatior. The sequence goes on from NW_011627426.1 coordinate 16,132, forward strand.
TTAGAAAAAACACATGCCTTCAGGCATGTGCTATAATAAGAGAAATTCTCTCTCTCTCTCTCTCTCTCTCTCTCTCTCTCTCTCTGATTTAGACATTATCTTTAAATTTATTAAATTTCATATAATTTTTTAATTAAATAGATTTTATAATGTTAATATCTGTGTATTTGAAAGATTAAAATTTGAAATATGTAAAAACAGAATAAAATTAAAATACATTTTATATACGTATATTACTATATTATATGCATACTACAAATAAAAAAAGAAGTACTTTTATAATTATAAATCGTCAATTTAAAAATGGTTATTTATGAATTTTATATTTTTAAAATTTTTTATATTTAATTTTAGAATATCTCATTTTTTCATTGCATTATTTTTTTCAGTCGATTCTACTCGAGTTGATCTTGTCTCTGTAAAAACATTACGCCACTTATCAGTTGAATAGTAAATTTATTGAAATTAAAATGTTTCTGACGTTATATGAAACAAACAAGATTGCAGAGTCATATTCTTTCTTCGAGCAGACTTCACCGAAATCTTAATTTGTTGTTTAATTACGAAGATACAATGAAAGCATTAATGTTATGATAAACGGCTGTTCCCCTCTTTGTGATAAGAAAAGTTTCGACGTCTTGGACTATTTTATTATAAAACGATTGACTGTCGCAGAGATACGAGACAATCTAATTACGCTTTATTACATATTTATTTTTTATATCTTTAAATTCTTTTCATTTTTGTCGATTTTTTTTGCAGTCTCGTTCTTAAACTAATTCATCGTCGAATTTGACAACTCGCATGCGAATGTTAGCTAGTTATAATTAAGAATATATGACTTGCAGATATAATATGCGTACAATTCATAACAGCTTCGCCCAAGTTATTATACTTAGATAGTTTTTATGATAAAGCTGATCTTAAACCTTTTCTGTGATGCAGTTCGAGCGTGTGCGACAAGTGCATATATATTTGTTATGATAAGTCGGATAAACGCCAAAGCAGTTTTCGCTTTGAAAATTTTATTTGTTACTTGTTGTCTATAATTTTTACACACATTTATACATATAATATATTTATAATTTTTATTAACGTAAATATTAAGATAGGGAAAAGTGGGTGAATTGTGCACACCTAAAGGAAATTTATTGTCCTGGAATGGTTTTCCAAATTCAAAGCGATATAGAAATAAAAACTGTAACTCTTTCTTCTACTATTACGTATCCTTATATTGAACAAATTTTCATTTAATAAGGTTGTATTTGGCAAAAAGGAAAAAACAGAAAAGCGTAAAAATTTCTCGCGCGTTGGATAACTATGCGCATAAATTGAATAATTATGCGCAAAGCAAAAGTCATAAGAAACGAATGAATTATAGAATGAATGTATTATAAAATGTTGACAAAGAAGGCAGAAAATATATTTATTATATTGCAATATAAATATATATTAAATACATTTTAAATATATATTAGGTCTACAAATAAGTTAACAAATAACTCCTTTTTACAGAAAATTGATATTTATTTATAAAGAACCAAAGTACAGTCGTGAATATAATCTTCATCACTTTCGACACACTTTTGCCATCTCTCGGATAACTGGCGAATTCCTGCTTGGAAGAACGATGGTAGTTTTGATTCAATAAATTCGGTTATGGAATTTTCGATCTCTTCAGGTATTTAAAAGTGCATATCAATGAGATGGTGCTGTAGAACGAAAGAGATGGAAATCTGTAGAGGCCATATTTGGAGAATAAGCCGCATAAATTTCCCAAAGTAAAAATTAAAGACTGCAGCACAGACTTTTAACTTATAGTGCATAAGCAAATCGACTAATCATCGACACTATCTTTCCTTTTCTCCTATTCCATAGAAAAGAAGAATTTTGATTGGTTGATTCCCATATGCACTATGTGTTATGCAAGAGTCTGTGCTGCAGTCATAATTCTTGATTGCTACCCCGAATGGATTTGTGCGTTATCGTGCAGTATCACCTGATGAGTTTCCCTAGCCGATAAGGGTTATTTTTGTTCGATTTAGTCACTTAAACGCGTCAATTGTTATTGATAATGCTCAGATATTACAATTTCCCGATACAGGTTTTAACAACTCAAAGTATAGTACATCTTTCATATTCCACCAAATACATAACAATAATTTTTTTGAATATTCCGTTTTGCAATTGACGTTGACGGTTCTCCAAGATAAACTCATGATTTTTTTCTTTTAGGATTCTCGTATAGGATCTACTTCTCATCAGTTACGATTTTAAACAGAAAATTCTTCTGTTTAAATCTTAACAGGCAAACTGCTGTGTCGTAGCGTCTCGCTTTGTTTCCTGAGCTAAGCACATGCGGGACCCAACAACCAGCCTTCTGTATTCTTCTCAGCTTCTGCACTCGATGGGGAAATCGCTGGGGAATCGCTTATTGAATAACACCCAGTTGTTTAGCTCCTTTTGACAAAAATTTTCTTGCAACAGCTGATCCAATTTCTTGCCTTTAACTTTTTTTCCCGATATTGATCGAAATTACTTGTCCGAAACTTTTTGACTACCTTTTGCATGTACTTTCAGATACTGCATTTTTTCCTAAAGTGGAACAAATCATTTCTTTCGCTTCGAGAACACTTTTTTTTAATTGAAAAACGAACAGAATATAATGCCTCACGTGGTTGTCGGACGACATCGTGCTTACTTTAAAGTGTTGTGAGATTGTGTCGTCTAGCAAAGTTTCCATAGGTTTTTTTAATCATAAAAGCTGGTACTACGAATCCTCAAAGCAGTGAGAAAAAGATTGAAATTTACAGTAAAGTTACAGTTGATTAATTCGGAGAGGTCAGAATTTATTTGTTGATCTAAATTTGCATAAAGAAATAGTGTGGAGTTCTTAAAATTGGATTTAAATATCCAATTAAAAGTTAAAAGATATACGTAATTGATATACAAAAATTTATGTGTATGTGCGGCGTGCGTAAGTGAGATATTGATGTAGTGATGTGTCAATGTGACACGTAAAGCGTCTGTTTGTAAATCCTATTCGATATGACTAATCGTCTTTAGAATCCCCTTAAAGATATTTGCAGAATTTCGTGTTGATCAAATAATGTTTTTATTAACTGGATGAATTCCATTTCATGCATAATGCGTTAATTATCATTGTTGTTCACTGAATGTAAACAAGAATAAATGAAACATCATGCACATCATGCGTGAAACGGAATACACCTATCAGGAATGTGTTATCAGATACTTACAAATCAATATAACATAGAGAAATTCGAATTAATTTATTTCAATAACCTTCTATACATTACTCTAATTTACATTGATAAAGCAGAAGAGAAGAGTTTTCTCGTCAACCATGACAAATATTATTTGAAGTCTCGGTAAAAAATTTTTTATACATGAATATGTATAAATATGTATAAACATACATAAACATGCATAAATATTTATAAATATGTATAATTATATACAAGTGTGTCCATACATGAAGTATATTCATACATCTTCATACATCCTTTTTTCTTTTGTAAAATTACTTTTAGTGTAACAGAAATAATAATAATGTAAAAACATAAAAAATAAATAAAGGGATAATTTTCGCATTGTTTGTTTTAGAAAAAAACAAATTTGGAAAAATGTAAAAAAATTACTTATACATAATTGTGCATAATTTTATATATAATTATACATAAATAATTTTTTTACATTTCTTCAAACCTGATTTTTTCTAAAACACATAGTGCGAAAATTATCTTTTCAATTATTTTTAATGTTTTCACATTTACTATTATTATTTCTATTACACTAAAAAATAATTTTACAAAAGAAAAAAAGATGTATGAACATGTATGGACATATTTCATATATAAATAATTATACATGTTATGAATATTTATCCGTGTTTATGTATATTTATACATATTTATACATATTTATGCATGAAAATTTGTTTACGAGACGAATTTTTTACGTTTTGAGTTACGCATGAAGCGCATGATGTATGATTCTTCTTTATAATTCCGAATAAAGAAGGACATTTCCCTTCGTTCTACTATAGGATATGCGCGACATAAAAATTATGAACTATATAATGTATATAGTGTATGATCGTCTGACCTGCACCTTGATACGGTCAACGCGATGCTATGAATGCTTTAAATAAAACGAATGCTTTGATTGGTCACTTTATAAAATTCTTTTTTCTGGTCAACCAAACGCTTCAAAACATTTGTAGTGAGACTTTAACCGTAGCCTTAGACAGAATTCATTAGCTGTAAAAATATATTTTTGTATTAGAGTAGAGCTAGTTGTGATATTTTTTTTAAGTTATAAGTCTTCACACAATTATGATAAACTATTAGGTGTTGGAATTAATTCGTAGCGTATTTTAATGAAAGAATGTTATTTATTTCACATGAGCATTAAAAAATACATTAATGAAAGTACTTCCCATCACTTGTAAAACGCTACGAATTAATTCCAACACCTAATAATAGTAAATACTTTAAAACGTTGATATTCATCTGGCTCAATAATTGAGTATTTATAAATCGTTAATAAGAAAAAAAATACCTTCATTATAAGGATGCAAAGTGGATCAATATGTCACTTATGGGGCATGTTGAGCATCCTCGAAGGATAAATTGAAGATAATTGTTTAATAAAAAATATATATGATTAAAAAAACTTGAAAGGATTATGTGTATATTAATCAAATTTTTATTAATATGTAATAATTTGTAATACTCTCTCTTTTTAAATGCTTATTAATTAACAAAATTAGAAAATCTTTACCCTTTATAATAATAATTAAACGTAAAATATATATTTAATCGTTAAAATAGAATAAAAATTATCGATAAAGATAGATTTCATTTGAGCAGCTGAGTTTATAAGAATCATTATGGATACCGAGTTCAACAAATCCCATATTGGTGTTGACTGAAATACTTATTTATAACTGAAAAACCGTAAATAAAATAGCAACTTGAATATTAAAGTTAAAAAATACGATAATAACTTGCAAAAACACATTTGATTATTATAAATAGCTTTAATTATCACGTAGACCAAAAAGAGTACTCATCTAATAATTTTACTTTTGGTATATGAAAATGAAAAAGCGCACGTATTTGGCTATTGACAGCCAGACACAGATTATTGTATTAAGGCACAGTAATCTCTGTCTTTGTGCTACTTACGCTAGCATAGACGTACCTATATATATTTTGATTATTTAGATATTTGCATTTCATCAACTTGCCCTTATGCGCAACTAGCTCTATTATAAATCTTTTTAAATTCACTTATATATGTAGTTTATATTTTTTAGGAATTGATGAAGTATTGCTTCAACTTCTATTTTAAAAACATGATGACTGTAATCTGGACAGAAAGTTTTGAAGAATTGGATGTTAAAACAAAGACTATGTTAATAAATAAAGGGTACACCTTTTTGTCATCAGAAATTAGTAATTCTGGTTATTTAGAATAATATATTTTTTAGTTTAGAGGAAAAAATAATTTAATGGACTTTGTTGTGTGAAAATAATTTACTTAATTTATTTTCATAATCGAAACCATTATTGCATGTATTATTCGATTTATAAAAAACGATTAAATAATTTTTAATAAATTACAAATACAAAAAGAAAAAAATCAATTTTAAATAAATTATATTTAAATATTGTTGAATGTTGACGTAGATGAAAAATAAATAATAAGTAGTGATTATTGAAAAGTAAAATATACAAGTGTTGTATGGATTTTAAGAATCAATTGAGTATTCCTTCATGTAAACTATTAGAAAATTTTCATCGAAGAATCACGTTAAGTACTCGAGCAATCCATCAATATACTATATACATATATTTATACATACACTCGTCAACAAAATTATCGCATAAGTAAATTTATATCAAAATTTCGCATAAATTGAAATAAGCGTAACTCCGCGAAAAATGGTCTCATTTGAAAGTTTCCTTTTTCATTTTCAAAGAATAAAGTCCGTACTTTACGAAGTTTTCAATGAATTTTCTGTTTATCCCCTGTGATTTTTTAAAGATAAGGATGTGTTTTTTTTAAGAAATTTACATAGCGCTTGTCGCATTCTACGCTACGGAGTGGAGTATATTTTTTTCGTTATGTCATGATAATCATGAGTCCGTACTTTATGAAGTTTTCAATGGATTTTGTGTTTATCCTTATCCCTGTGATTTTTTAAAGCTAAGGATGTGTTTTTTTTAAGAAATTTATATAGCGCTTGTCGCATTCTACGCTACGGAGAGAAGTATATTTTTTTCGTTATGTCATGATAATCATGGTAAAGTATGGACTTTTCTTTTACAAATTAAAAATAAATTAAGCTTTGTACGATTTTTTTTCGAAGAGATACTGTGCATCAAACTTACCTATGCATTTAATTATCGCCAGTATTAGCATATATTACCTTATAGGCATCACGGAGAGGTTGCTGTTCGGATTTTGTGAATCGTGTGTTGTATGTGTGTGTGTGTGTGTGTGTGTGTG
>NW_011627426.1:33642-45904 GCF_000204515.1 Acromyrmex echinatior
ATGCCGAGACACAGGTACTTTTTTTTTACATCTATTTTCAGAATCTCTTTGATTTTTTCATGAGAGGAAAAAAATCAATTTTTGTCATACTGTGTAATAAGAAATATTAATTAATAGTAATTAATAATATATACATATATTAATTAATAGTATATATTAATATTAATTTAATATAATAACCTATAAGAAAGAAGTTATATGCTATAAAATTTACATGTATGTTACAAATGAAACAATAAAAATGTATGTTACTAAAATTACAATTATATTTTTCGATAAATGCGAAATTATCAATTATTATACAATATCAAAATCTATTGTCTTTCATTTTCTATTTCATTTTCAATTGAAAATTTCCTATATTTTCCTGTATTTGGTAACACAAGTCCACAGAAAAAAAAGTACGATGTGCTGAGGTAAAGACCCAGCTATTCTTATATATTTTGAGTCGCTGAATATGAATCCAACATAAAAATCAGACCATGCGGAGTAAATTTTTTCAATCTAGAGCGAAAAAATAGATCAAAAACATCGAAATATCTGCTTTTATTAATACATTCTAAGATCATTGGTAAAAAAATTTTGATTAAACCTAAACTATATATTTCCCGAGTTGAAAATTACATGCAAATATACATGAAAACACATACAAATATTTGTTACCATGGAGACAATGACAATTGCCCCAAACAACAGCCCCGTGTAGAATGTTTCGTTTTCATTCACCGAGGTAATGAAGCCAGCGAAGGGGTGCAGGGGGGTAATAGAGTCCCATACAGCACAGAAAGATTGCAGAAACATTGCAGAATGATTTCACTAAAACATTGCAATATTGTATGGTAGTTGCGAAACGTTCCTGAATTGTTGCAAAATTCCAACAATGTTAAGATGTCCGCTTGTTATATTGCAACAAAATGTTCCAGCAATATTGTAATCTGTTTGAATAAATTTTTTACGAAGACTCTAAAATGAAAACTATTTATCTAGACATTAGACATATATTTCATTAATTTTAATTTTTCATTGCTAGTGATATGTACTTTCCAAAAGCAATTTTTTATGATAATATCATAAAATATTCCAATAAATATAGTATTAATTCTGAAGGATAAATTTATTTGTAAGGATAAAGCACATGTATGTGTGTCCCGAACAAATTAGAAATATTATCCACCACATTAATATAATAATACAGTCGCTTGATAATTAATCACAGTGATTCTTTTTAATTCAAAACCACTCCGAATCAATTGAAATCGATTAAAAAATGACGGACATTTATCAATAAAGTTTGGCCTCCGGTTTATTCATGCGTTCACATCAGGCATAAATATCATTGATCACATAATTAATATTTCGATAAATCGTTTTCAGCAGCTTAATTGTTTATCGTCTTATCTGATAATGATTGTGTCCAGACTCGATATTATACATTATCTTTTGATTTCACATTTAAAATAAATATAAAACTTAGCTAATGAAATGGCCATTAAATAATTTCAATAAATTTTTTATTTAAATATAAAATGAATTATATTAATTATTATATCATAAGTGTTAAACTAAAAGATTACATAAATATTATATAAATATTATAAAAACTTATATTTTTATATTATTATTGTAACCATTAAAGAATTACAGTTTTGCATTGTTGAAATATTACTAGCATATTACTGACATTTTGTAGGCATATTGTTAATTTACATTTCTGTAATATCTGTGCAATGTTACATTCCAATCTGCAATCTTGCAACATTGCAGCAATATTGCTTTAATCTTCTGTGCTGCATAGGTGTGAGGGTGAAATCATTATGCGATCGATAACATTTGAAGACAAAAGAGTGCGGAAACGCCCACGAACATAAATCGATCTTTTTTTAAATATTCACAGATACAATGGTAGAGATGTAATGTGAAGACCCTGGATGGCCCTATTTTGCTATCAGAATCGATCTCTACTCCACTACATAGTACTTTTTTTCTGTGTAATTTTTCTTAAATTAATGACGACCTTAAATAATTTTTCATTAACTTCAATTTAATGTATTAGCATCAAGTAGACCATAATTTAAAATTACCGTTAAGAAATTAGAATATGTTTTATTAATTATTAAATTAAATTGCCATGCGCTCCCATTAAATTGTTTACATGAAGTAAATGCTCGCTCGCCATACTCGGCTCTGTTGAAACTGCCAATATCACTTTTAGGATACGGTCAACGCGATGCTACGAATGCCCATTATGCAATCAATAACATTTGAAGACAAAAGAGTGCGGAAATGTCCGCACTCGACGACTACGAACATAAATCGATCTTTTTTTAAATATTCACAGATACAATGGTAGAGATGTGATGTGAAGACTCTGGATGGTCCTATTTTGATATCAGATTCATATGCAGCGATTCAAAATACATATGAATAGTTGGATTTCTACTCCATTACATAGTACTTTTTTTCTGTGTAATTTTTCTTAAATTAATGACGATCTTAAATAATTTTTCATTAACTTCAATTTAATATATTAGCATCAAGTAGACGGCAATTTAAAATTACTGTTAATAAATTAGAATATGTTTTATTAATTATTAAATTAAATTGCCATTTATGCACTCCCATTAAATTGTTTACATGAGGTAAATGCTCGCTCGCCACACCCGGCTCTGTTGAAGCTATCCAGCTGCCAATATCACTTTTAGGATACGGTCAACATGATGCTACGAATGCTTTAAATAAAACAAATGCTTTGATTGGTCAATTTGTAAAATTCTTTTTTCTAATTGGTTAACCAAACGCTTCAAAACATTTGTAGTGAGACTTTAAGCCTTAGACAGCATTCATTAGCTCTAAAAATATATCTTTGTATTAGAGTAGAGCGGAGCTAGTTGTGACATTTTTTTTAAGTTATAAATCTTCACACAATTACGATGGACTAATGGTAAATACTTTAAAACGTTGCATATCCATCTGACTAAATAACTGAGTATTTATAAATCATTAATATCTCATAACTAAAAAAAAAAAAATACGTTTATTATAAGAATGCAAAATGGATCAATATGCCACTTATGGGTATGTTGAGCATCCTCGAAGGATAAATTGAAGGTAATTGTTTAAAGAAATTCTATATGATTAAAAAATTTGGGGAAAGGAATATGTATATATTAATCAAATTTTTATTAATAGTGTAATAATTTGTAATACTCTCTCTTTTTAAATGCTTATTAGAAAATCTTTACTCTTTATAATAATAATTAAACGTAAAATATATTTAATCGTTAAAATAGAATAAAAAGTATCGATAAAGATAGATTTCATTTGAGCAGCTGAGTTTATAAGGTTCGTTATGGATATTGAGTCTAATAAGCCCCATATTGGTGTTAACTGAAATACTTATTTATAACTAAAAAACCATAAATAAAATAGCAACTTAAATATTAAAGTTAAAAAATACGATAATAACTTTCAAAAATACATTTAATTGTTATAAATAGCTTTAATTATCATATCGACCAAAAAGAGTACTCATCTAATAATTTTACTTTTGGTATATGAAAATGAAAAAGCGCACGTATTTGGCTATTGACAACCAGACACAGATTGTATTAAGGCATAGTAATCTCTGCCTTTGCTACTTACGCAAGCATAGACGTATCTATATATATTGGGTCATCTAAAAAGTATCCGCGATTTTTTTGTCACTAGATGATGTTGACCATCAACACCATCTAGTGACAAAAAACCGCGGATACTTTTAGATGACCCAATATTTTGGTTATTTAGATATTTGCATTTAATCAACTTGCCCTTATGCGCAATTAGCCCCGCTCTATCCTACATGTTTTTAAATTCACTTATATGTGTAGCTTCTATTTTTTAGGAATTGATGAAATATTGCTTCGACTTCTATTTTAAAAACATGATGACTGTAAACTGGACAGAAGGTTTTGAAACATTGGATATCGAAACAAAGGCTATGTTAATAGATAAAGGGAGCACCTTTTTGTTATTAGAAATTAGTAGTTCTAAAAACGATTTACTCTCGAATCATAATCGAAATCATTATTGCATGTGTTATTTAATTAATAAAAAAATGATAAAAAAATCAGTAAATGAATAACAAATACAAAAGGACAAAAATTAATTTAAGTTGTGAATAAATTATTTTAATTAAATCATGTTGAAATACTGTTGAATGTCATAAATAAAAAATAAATAAATAATAAATAGTGACTACTGAAAATGAGATATACAATTGTTACATGAATTTTAAGATTTAATGGAGTATTCCTTCATACAAATTCTTGAGAAAATTCTCAAATTGCCACGTCAGGTGGTCGAGCATTCCGTCAAAAATATATCTAGATATCAAAATATTAGCAGGATGTCGTCGGACTGGTAGCAGATTTGATTAGAAGAAGTAAGCAGATTGATGTCTCAATTTGCTTCTGTTCTGCTGACAGAACTTGTTAATATTCTATGCAAATAAACTGGCAGCAAAAATTAAGCAGAACTTGCTGACAGAATCTGATAGCAGATTGCGAGCCACAATCTGTTGACGTAACTTGACAGCAACAAAAATCGAGCAAGCCCTGCATTAAATTCCAGGAATATCCGAACATAAAATGTATTTGATCAAAAAACATTAAAATGTATTTGTTCAAATATGACATATAGGGCTTTACTTAAATTAAATTTGAGGCATATTAAAATCGAATATAGTTATATTTAAATTACTAATTTTTGGGCTTTGGTGGGATTTTCACATAAAAATCAATTTTGTATATAATTTCAGGTAATTAAGAATTTATGATTAAATTATATTTGATTTTTATGTGGAAATTCATACTAATGGTTCAAACCAGGATTTCCATTTTTAATATGTTTAATCTACTTAATGTATTGCATAATAAAAATTATTATATTATCTCCACTTGGAAATCTATTACTAATAAATTCCGAAAATACTTCGGAAATCCAGATAACATAGAGTACAAGAGCAATATATTAGAAAATCCACAGCTCATAACAATCGAATCTTCTTTGCGTCTATTCATTTATTCTAGATTTTCACTTATATATAAACTCCATGTATTAACGATTTAAGATTAAACATGCCAATTCCATATATGTCACACAAAATCGGGAGGTTCATCCTTTCGGAACTTTATCCGATCCTTGAATATGATTGGCTCTTGTTTTTAGTTTTTTGCTCGATTTAAGTGTATAGGAACCAAAGCGGCTGAGTTCAGTAGAGAAAACTCTATTCAATTAACACTAAGTGATTCTTTAATATGATTAATTTTTGACTTCTTGCTGGATTTAAGTGTAAGAATCAATCACATTAAAGAATCACTAATGGTGGTGTCCCATGACAGTCGGATTTTCAGAAAACGGAATCTCGAAAAAGTAATAGAGAGTCAATCAATCAGAATTATTGGGCTGCATTACTGTTCTGTACATATACGTTAAATACGTTAAATACAAGATTATCGAAATTGAATTTCTATAATATGTATAAAAAGAAATTTGTCATTAATAAATAATTGTTCAATAAGAATTTATTAATATATAAGTATTCATTTTTCCAGCATATAAATATAACTATTTATATCGTTGAGGATAAAATTGTGTGCTTGTAGGTCCGAAATTTTTGTAGTTGGATTCCTCTAGAGAGCCTCTGTGAGCTGTTTTTTTAGCTCATGCGCGTTTGAATATAGTTCGCTGCAGTATTAGATTCTGATTTTTATGGATCCTGTATGTGCCCAATTTTGACATTTTTATGAAATTTCATAAAATTTTTTGATAAATCAATAATCGAAGTTATAAGATACATAAAGTAATAAATATATTTATTGTTATATAAAATAATTTACAGTACTGAAATGAAGAATATGTGAAGAAAGAATAGGATTTCGGAATAATTATAAAAAAATAATGTATTATATATTAATGTGATAGAAAATATTTTATTCGACAGAAATTGTAAAGACCAACGTTGCAAGAATAAGGAAACTGCCAAAAAAACTTTATCAGTATTCAGAAAACAAAAATACATTCTTTTAATGCAAAAATATTAGATGTAACATGCAATAAGAAAACAATATTAAATATTGAATTTTATGGGACTAATATACAAGGTGCGTCCCAAAATTTTCCCAACTTTTTCAATAGGGATAGGTCGGGTGGCGCCATCCGTGTGTTCGATTGCGCGTTTGAAAGGTACATCCCTAGCTGACTTCCAGTAAAAATTTCATGACATTTGGTTCAGTGGAAACGAAGTTATGGCGTCTCAAGTGTCAGTATGTTGTATACATCGGTACGAGAATGAACTTCGAACAAAGAGCCAATATTAAGTTTTGTTTTAAACTTGGTAAAACATTTACCGAAACCCATAATTTGATGAAACAAGTTTATGGTGATAATTGTGTAGCCCGTGCCAGTGTTTATGAGTGGTATACGCGATTCAAGAACGGTCGTGAGGACATAAATGACGACGCACATACAGGTCGTTTAGAGAAGTCAAAAGTGAAGACAATGCTCATTTGTTTTTATGATTCCAAGGGTATTGTGCACAAAGAATTCGTTCCAGCAGGCCAAACAGTTAATGCTGTATTCTATGTAAGCGTTTTGAAGCGTTTGGTGCACCGCATTCGTCGTATTCGGCCAGAATATCGCGTTTTTTTTTAAGTGTTAAAACTTAAATTTAAATTTTGCCATTCAAGTGCGAGATTTATAACATTTTAATTTAATTTGTCACACAAATTCAAGACATTAAATCGATAAGAAACTTTCACATTCGGGTCCCACATAATATTAATCAGATGTTTAATATTTTGATTATCGTCTTCGTTCAATGTAGCAATTTCATTTAAAGCCTCGGGAAAAATAAAGTTTTGAGCTACTTCACTAATTATCTGATTACTAGAAGTATATAATCTGTATTAAAATTTTACATGATTGAAATAAGATATTAAATGTATTAAAACATTTAATAAATATTTAAGAAATAAAAAATAAGCTTAATACTATTATCATTTGACAATGCTAAAATATCTTCTGCGGATTTTGATTGCTCTTCTACGATTGCTAAAGTAAAATAACATTTTAAAACTTCCCAATTATTAAGCAATCTTATGACATATTTATGTAAAATTAACCGAGTATTACACAATTTTAAAATTTTGTTTCTTTCAATATTAAAAAAATCTTGAAATTCTCCTAAAATTGCACACTTTTGCACTATCCGAAACGTAAGTAGCAACAATTCTAATCAAATTTTCACAACTTTGCGTAATTTTTCGCAGGCTTTACATGCAATTAACGCGAAAGAATGGCAAATACAATTTAACATTATTAAACCAGGAATTTCAGATTTTTAACTAGAAAAGAAGGAATTATTACGTTCAATCATAACCGATGGATTATCGCTTGCCATTCCAATGATATTGTTAAAGGAATTCCATTTACAGAAAAAAATTCTTTAAAAGTTAAAAAAATTTTTTTCTCGTTCAATCTCTTGCATCTAATGCTAATAACTTCAACAATTGCGTTTTTATTTTCTTATCATTAGGGGAAACATATCGTACGAGCAGGCACATGACATGAATTCTGTAATATTCGTGCTTTCATCTATTAAAATAAAAAATTTACATGTTATTAAATTTTCAATTAACTTTTCTATTTCGCGTTTTGTCAAAGCATCTTTTACAATACTGCTGCACTTAAATCGATTCAGTGACAAAAAATTTCTTGTAAAATTTCTTGTAAAATTTTAGGTTTCAAACAAGTGTCTTTTAATAAAAGTATCAAATGATCTGCCGTGTAAAAAGCAATATTATGTTTGGCAAAAAAGACAGATAATTTTATTTCTGCTCGTTTCACTTTATTATCATGAGAAACGTTACTAATGACGTTATCGAGGTTTTGATTTTGATTTTTTATTTTATCTATATGTTTAGGCGTTTGCGAATGCTTCGTATAATATCTATTCTACAATATCTGAAGCTGAAATTATATATTGTATATTGCAAAAAGCTTTATTTAAATTAGAATGGGGAATCAATCTTCCTTTAAAAAGTTCTCATCTAACTACGAATTTTGAAATTTTCTATCATATTGTTTTTTAATGCCTCTTTTAGCAACATTTGAATCCATATTACATAAATATTATATAAATTATAATTATATAAATAATAATATGTTAAGCTGATTCTACAATGAATCGGTAATCGGTGAAATAGAACAATAACCAACTTGTACCATAAAATTACCGATTTTCCTAGGACAGAATTCGACTTTATTTCTTCCCATTAGTCGAATTAAACGACTCGCTATATAATTAACAACTAGTAGATGCGAAAAATCATAATCACCTATTTAGATTAAAGCTAGTTAAGATTTAAGATTTCCAACTACTAACTCATTGTAGAATCATGATCGTTACCGAAGAAAGTAATGAAAAAAATAACAGTGTTACAAATAACACATTCCTTCCCAACTCTACTTGTAAGTCCATATATGCTCTAACCCAATAGAGATTTCTTTCTAGGATTAGGTTCCTTTTAAAAAAAGAAAAAATTTTTTTCTAGTCGGAAAAAGTGTATATTGCTTTAATTTATTAAGTAGTAATTATACAAATCTTTTACGGAATTGTTGAATCAGCAACATTTAATATTTAAGATAACATTGGAATTATATCAATATATAAATAATGATTCAATTTTTAAATTATCTGACAAAGAAATCAATTTTAATTGTGATTAATTAAGAAATTAGTTTGTAAAGTTCCCTTTAGTGCAAAAAATTCCTTTAGTGCTTAAAAAAGTTGTACTGATTTCGTTATCTTGCATGTTTATTGTTTATTGTTATCAGTCATTCGCATACATTCATTACACTGTTAAAAAAAAATCACTTTTCTTCTCTCCGAAATACATATTTCGAAGATATTTTCTCGATGAACATGATGCCATTGGTAAGATTTGAATAGCACAAAATTTTGAGTTCAATTGAGATGAAATGGGCAAAAAATGATATTTTTTTACTGTTTTCAATATTTTTTACAGCAAAACAAACCTTGATTCTAAATAAAGTCGAATCTAAAAGTACAATTCAAGAGTTTTTAAATGAATTCTAGAATATAACCATATATCATTTATTTTCATCAAATTATGACTGTTTCCGTAGACATAAATTCAAAACAATTTTTTATTTTATCGTAAAAATAGAATTTGTATAATTGTATTTTATAACCACTTGCACATATGAATATTACTAAACACCTAGACATACTTTGATTGAAAATAACTTTTTTCTTCCTTATTCGTGTTGAAACATTTGTTACTTCATTTCACATAATATTGTTTGATATAAAAAAATGTTAAAAATAACTAAAAGAAAAGTGTTATTTTTTCTCCTAATTTATAAAATCTTGACGCACAACGCAAATTCTGCCAACATCGTGATCGACGCAGAAAAAATCTTCGGAATATATATTATAATATTTTAGAAAGTATTTAAATGCTGAAAGAAGTTATTCTTCTAGAATTTCTTGCAGAATAATGTAGAATTTAACGCATTCAAAATATAAAATAACAAGTCTCCATGAAAATAAGTTAAATTTTTTATTTCTATAATCGTTTGGAACATTCAAAATAAAATTTGTAATACATATATATATTTTTTAAACATTTAATTTTTATACTTAAATATTATTAATAATATGCAAATTTTGATATTATTATCTTTTTTACTATATATAATAGTGCTGTTTTTTTTGTAAATGTATAATTGCAAGGTAAAATGATGGTCAATTATTTGCAAGTAATTTCCTTTAGACTTTAAATTATTTTAATCAAAAACTTTTTAAGTTTCAATATTTGTAGCAATTTCCAGATATTTTTATGATGTAATATTTATGATGTAATATGCAATATTGTTTGTAATTGTAATATTAACTTCAAAAATATAACAAATGAATGTATCATCACTTGATCCTCATAACGTCCTAATTATAGCCATGATCTTCAACGATTACTACTAACACTTTTGGTACAATATTATAATTAACTATAACGACTACCAATAACACGTTTGCATGTACAATATTCATCGTGAAGTGACGTGTCTTTCGAGAGATGTTATCTCTTTTAAAATATAGTAGCACGGTAAAATATTTTTCATACATAATTATACATAAACGGTTATACACAACTTATTTATACATAATTTATTTACGGTTACAAATTATGTACAACCGTTTATGTATAATTATGTATGACAAATTCTTTAACGGACTATTATATTTTAAAAGAGATAAGAACACTCAAAAAAACACATCATTCCGCGAATATTGTACCAGTACAATACATATTATTGATAGACATTGAAAGTCATACCTCTAATGAGGAAGATATTAGGATTAAGTGGACAAATATATATTTGTCATATTTTTGAAATTAAAATTACAATTATAAATAATATTGCATATTGCAATATAAATATTACAGAAATAAATGTTCAATTTTCAATTTTGCTACAAAAATTGAAACTTAAAAAGTTTTAGTTAGATTAGAACAGGCCCTCAAAGTTTAAAGATAGGAAGTTATTTGTGAATAATTGAAAACATTTTATCTTGCAATTATACATTTACAAAACAAAAACAGCACTATTATTTACGGTAAAAAGTATTGTATAATGTCAATTTACAGATAAAATGTTTTCAATTATTCACAAATAACTTCCTATCTTTAAACTTTGAGGGCCTGTTCTAATCTAACTAAAACTTTTTAAGTTTCAATTTTTGTAGCAAAATTGAAAATTGAATATTTATTTCTGTAATATTTATATTGCAATATGCAATATTATTTATAATTGTAATTTTAATTTCAAAAATATGACAAATATATATTTGTCCACTTAATCCTAATATCTTCTTCATTAGAGGTATGACTTTCAATGTCTATCAATAACATGTTTGTACTGATACAATATTTATCGCGGAATGATGTGTTTTTTTGAGTGATCTTATCTCTTTTAAAATACAACAGTCCGTTAAAGAATTTGTCATACATAATTATACATAAACGGTTGTACATAATTTGTAACCGTAAATAAATTATGTATAAATAAGTTGTGTATAACCGTTTATGTATAATTATGTATGACAAATTTTTTAACGGATTGTTATATTTTAAAAGAGATAAGATTACTCAAAAAAACACATCATTCCGCGATAAATATTGTACAAGTACAATCATATTATTGATAGACATTGCAAGTCATACCTTTATTGAGGAAGATATTAGGATTAAGTGGACAAATATATATTTGTCATATTTTTGAAATTAATATTACAATTATAAATAATATTGCATATTGCAATATAAATATTACAGAAATAAATGTTCAATTTTCAATTTTGCTACAAAAATTGAAACTTAAAAAGTTTTAGTTAGATTAGAACAGGCCCTCAAAGTTTAAAGATAGGAAGTTATTTGTGAATAATTGAAAACATTTTATCTTGCAATTATACATTTACAAAAAAAAAACAGTACTATTATTTACGGTAAAAAGTATTGTATAATGTCAATTTACAGCTCATTAATAATATTTAAGTGTAAACATTAAATGTTAAAAATATATTGGGAGTACAAATTAGTTCGGTCCGTTTTTTTGTGTTCAAAAATACATTTATTTCAAAACAAAATGAATGAACAGATTAATTAAAATATTGTCCATCGCTGGTTACTATTTTTTCCCATCTCTCAGGCAATTTTCGAATTCCATCTCGAAAGAATGACTTGTCTTTGCAGGCGATCCAATTTTGGAGGCAATTTTCGATTTTTGCGAAAGAAATGAACCGGTGACTTGTCAAATCGTGCTATATCCTTCGGAACGATCAGTAATCAGAAGGAGTAATGTCCGTAAAATACGTCGGGTGCGGTAAAACATCCCATTTGAGCGTTTCCAAATATTTTTTTACGATTTTTGCGACATGAGGCCGAGCGTTGTCATGAAGAAAAATAACTTTATCATGTCTTTGCTCGTATTCCGGCCGTTTTTCTCGCAATACATGGCGAATCAAATGAATCAATTGTAGCCGATACCGATCGCCCATAATGAAATCGCCAGGTTTCAGCAGCTCATAGTAAACAACACCCTTTTGGTCCCACCAAATACAGAGCATGATCTTCGAACCATGAATGTTCGATTTTGGCGACCACTTCTCATCTCCAGTCACAATCCGATGCAAAAAACC
>NW_011627427.1:4297-16934 GCF_000204515.1 Acromyrmex echinatior
TGTCAATATATGGACACGTGTTTCATATATATATATATATATATAATATAAATGAATACATTGCACATACATAATGTAACTCTTTCTACTCTGTCTAATAAAAAGAGATAGATACTTATAGTACTTATACATTACTAATATGTCGATTATATATCTAATAAATTAATAATCTAGTAAATTGTATGCACATTATACTATGATAATTCTAACATTGTTGTAACATATAACAAAACATTATTAGTGAATATAAATTATAATTATATTTTATATGTAAATATTATAATGTACATATACACAATAATGTACAAAATATAATTTTAATATTGCATATATCATTAATTCACTAACATGTTTATGTCTTCACTAATATGTCAATAATAGTATAATATTTTTTGTGTTATTGTGTATATACACATATATTATAATACACATAAAATGTAATTGTAATTCGTATTCATGAATGTCTTTTTATATACAACGTTAGAATTACATTTTATATATCATTATACACATTATAATATAAAATTTTAATATTGCATAAAAATGGACATAGAGAATATCTGCATGAATATCCATATGTATATATATTATGATATTCATTTATGATAATATATCGTAACCTAAAATGACATTGGATGTAAGAAAAAAGTGCTATTACTGCTTCGTACCGATATAACTATTAATTAAAAATCTGTATTTTATGTATATTACAGACTTTTAGTAGTGGTGATATATATTAGAACACAGCCTACATTGCATGTCTATACAAGTATAATACAACTAAATATGTATATAATACAACTAAATTTCTAAGGTCCGATTCTACAAATATAAGATTAACTTCAATTATGTTTATTTTTTTCTCAATTCAAAAAAATTGGAAAATTTTTCAAAATAAATCTTACATTTGTGGAACCGACCCTAATACACGTCCCTGTTAAGATGGTAATGTAGGAAACGGAATAAAAATATCGATAATTAATCGATCGAATTTCCTGCATGATCATATTAACTCAGAGGGCGTAAGCAGCTTATACATTGGAAATGAAAACCTGTAATATCGACCTTGATCAACTTCGGCCTTCGCTCCAGCATCCCCTTAAATAGAAATATAATTTTATTCACACAATTTTCATATGTGTATATAGTTCATTTGAAGTGTAAATATATTAAAGACATTTACAAATTACATTAACTTTGCAGGAATACGTCCGAAATCCGGGAAAAAAAGGAGAAAATGCGGAGGCGGGCCAGAGAGAAGGGTGATATATTATTAATAATTTTTATAATAATTATTATTATTATGATTGAGAAATATATGTTTAAAAAATATAATGCATATTAATTTTACAGTTCCTTTTGTTATTCAGCATTACTTTTAATCTGTGACGATAAAATACGAGAAAATACACAATACAAATTCTTACATAAAATTACTTTTTGACATGTTTTATGCTTTGTGGATTAATGGGAAGAGTTTACTGTAACTACAATTTATTAAAAATTATATATTATCTATAATAAATGTCCTCTCGACACACGCTCGAGCGGCCGAGAAAAGTCGAAGCTGGCCGAAGCACGAAAGCGCCGAACCGCATATGGACATAGGCTCATGCTTGTGTGTATGAGACTAGCGGTCGCGCTAGGACACCTGATGGTGTTAATAGCGATGTTGCTGTGGCGTCCTCGAACACACTATAACTGATCATTGGCAAATCTGGCTCAGGAAGCAAAAAACCTACCCGTTTTTCTAATTACACTTTGTCCAATTATTCTTCTTATTCTTCTTACGATTTTATGTTCATTACAAAAGAACACATATGTAGTAACCATTAAAATAAAGTTTCTTACACTAACCGTTTTTATTAAGAGCGAGTATTTCTTTATTGGGAACATATCCCCATAATTGGTGACCCCAATGTGGTAGGTGATTATATATTGGAATTTGATCGTTGTGAACGATGAGGTTAACGCATCTCGTTATGTCTAATGGTTCACCAAACCAACCAAAGCGAACCCTGAATCGTTAGATACCCAAGCAGTTACTGATTTGCAAGCACCATCAGGTATGTCGAGCAACTAATCAAATCAACCATCCAGAGACACATTCGATCCACCACCGAGAATTGTAGCAGCAACGTATGCAAAGATTTCGCCGTTTTGGAAAGAAAACCCAACTCTTTAGTTTGTAGAGTAGAAGCTGCGTTCAAGTAGAAACTGCGTTCAGGATCTCTAGAATATTTAATGACAACACAAAATTCAGGTATGTTGTGTTAAATTTAGACAATATGGCATTACTTTTCGTCTCAGACATTATTGCCAACCCTCCCTCAAGCGGCAAATATAAAGCTCTCAAACATCGGATTATACATTCTTTTGATGAGATTGAAGAGTCGAAATTAAGAAAGCTAATTCGTGGCAATGAAATCAGTGATGATAAACCTTCTAACTTTCTCCAACGGCTTAGAAATCTTGCCGGCGGACAATGCAATGATTCTACGCACACTATTTTTTGAATAGCTATCTGGGAATATGAGATCGATTTTGGCCATTAGCGAGATTACAAACTTGTCCATATTAGCGTCACAAGCCGACAAAATTTACGAGATAACCAATCCCACAATTAATGCTATAACAGATAATGCCTGCGTAAATCTATCTCAAACAACTTCAAATAACGTCATTGACGATTTGACTAAAAGAATTGATGCTTTGTCTATTGAATTGCCCAGCCAATGTTTACGATGAAGATCTCGTTCACGTCAGTCTTAAAATCGATCATCATCAGCATCAACAAAAGTCAAGGAAGGAATCCAATATGTTGGCATCAATTCTTTGAGAAGGCAAAAAAGTGTCAACAATCATGCAATTGCCTCAGAGAAGAAACCGGAAAACTAGTTATGCCTTCACAGATACAGACACTAGTGGATGGCACTAAAGCCGCCTGTTTTTGCGCGACCATAAACTAGATTTAAGCTACCTAGTTGACACTGAGGTGGATATATCGTCCTACCAAAGAAAAAGATAAAAGAATCATATTCTCTTAATGACATCAAGTTGTTTGCAGCGAACGGATCCGAGATTAAGACTGATGGACATAAAGTGACGCAAATAAATCTCGGCCTCAAACGTTATTTGTATGGAAGTTTACAATTGCTAATGTTACTCGCGCAGTTCAGTGCAGACTTTCTTCACTATTTTGACCTTTTAGTCGGTCTTATAAACAAACATCTTATTGATGGAACAACCAATTTACAAACTTACGGTCAGCTACGTAATTCATGCATGCATCCATAACTACCATTAACACTAATTGTAGATACGTAGATTGCTGGAAAAGTTTCTGCAAACAATATTCTGCAAACAATAGCTTTATTGTTTTTCGAAGTATTCGTCTTTAAGATCGATACATTTTTACATACGCTCGAACCAATTTTCGAAGCATTTTTTCCACTCTGAGGCCGTAACCTCAGAAATCAGTGTACGAAATACAACAGCTGCTTCAGGCGACTCAAATCGCTCACCACGCATCTTCTTTTTAATGTTTGGGAACAAAAAGAAGTCATTAGCTGATAAATCAGGTGAATATGGACAATGAGTCATCAATTCGACATTTTTACTGAATAAAAAGTCAATGATTTGACGTGCTGTGTGACAGCTGGCATGATGAAGAATGATACGACGATTTCGGTTTGTTCTACGCAATTCATTTATAATTTCTGGCAAACAAATTGTTATATACCAATCAGTATTTACAGTCCTTCGATCCTCTAAAGCCACGGTTGCCACATGTCCGGTATAACTGAAGAAACAAGCAATCATTTGCTTGGCTTCACTGTGTGAACGAACAACTTTTGTTGGTTTCGATTCATTTTGAATACCCAAACAGTGGATTGTTGTTTACTTTCGAGCTCACTTACGAATAAATCCATGTTTCGTCCCCAGTACCAATGTTGTAGACCAAATTTGACCGACTTCGGTTGAATTTCTTGAGCATTTCTTTGCTCCATTTAACACAAGCCTGTTTTTGAGCTTCGGTCAAATTATGTGGGATCCAACGACTGCAAAATTTCCGCTCAAATTACGCTCAAGTGATCATGCAAAATCGTAAGTATTGCTTTCATGTCAATGCCTAAGGATGCCTGAATCTCGCGGTATGTCATATGCTAGTCTCGCTCATTTCACGCACAGCATCAACATTAGTGACAACAACAGACGTGGATGGACCTTCACGGAATTCGTTACAAAGAAAGGTACGTCCACGCTGGAATTCGGCAAACCAATTATAAACAGTCCTATTGGATGGTGCTTCATCCCCAAAAGCCAAATGAAGATCCACGATCGATACATTGTTTCGGAGTTAGATTATATTTGTAATCGTAAAAAATCATTACCCGAAAATTTTCACGCGAAATGTCTATTTTCTCACAAAATAACTTCTTTTAAAGTACTATGCAAACAAAACTAGTTGGCTTGGGTACAAACTGAATTATCAATGTCAAGTGAATTATAAGGTAAAAACGTCTAATTTTACGGATATGATAGTAGCAGAACGTTGGCGCCACTGGAAGTATTAGATTACAGAAACTTTTCCAGCAACCTACGTACCATCAGTTACTTGAAGAGTATATTAAGACCGCTTAGGAAAAAAGACGTACATCAAATTCAGCATCATATTGTAACTTGTGGTCCTCCCGTAGCTTAACAAGCTCGACATTAACGTGTTATTTCTCCAGAGAAGTTCCGGATAGCTAAAGCTGAGCTTAACTTAATGATCCAGGAGCATTTACCAACCTTTCTTAAGTCCGTGTGCATCATCCCTCCACATGGTACCCAAAAAGAATAGTGAATGGAGGTTATGTGGCGATTATCGTCGACTAAACACTATCAGCGTTCCAGATAAATACCTGTTACGTCACATCCACGATTTTTCATATGCTCTAAATGGATGCAGGGTATTTACAAAGTCAGATTTAACTCGTGCTTTTCACCAAATCCCACTCGCTCAAAGAGACCGACAAAAAACTGAGATTATTACGCTATTCGGGCTTTTCGAATTTAATGTGATAACATTCGGTCTTTGTAATGTAGCTCAAATGTTCCAAAAACTAATCGACACTGCAGTTTATGACTTAGATTTTTGTCATCCATACATAGATGACATTTTAATAGCCGGATTATTAAACGCATGAAAAGCATTTAAAAGTCTTTGATAGATTACGCGAATTTGGCCTGTCAATTAACTTCTCTAAATGCATCTTTACTGTGGAAAAGATCGAATATTTACTAAATTATCAAAGCATCAAACCTTTACCAGAACGAGTTGCCGCGATCCAAAACCTAAAACAATACATGAATTGCAATGATTTTTGGAAATAATTAACTATTATCATAGATTTCTTAAGGATGCTGCAGAAACACAACCTCCTCTCAACACATATCTTGTTGGAGCAACCAAACAGGATAAATGGATCCTATCATTTGGATTGAAGAAAGTGCCTTCATTACATGTAAACAACAGCTTGTAGATACCTCTTTGCTTGTTCATCCTTGCGAAGGAGCACCTCTTACTATGGACGCCTTTGAAATTGCTATAGGTGCTGTCCTTGGACAAAAGGTTGATGATTCTTGGCAATCCTTAGAATTTTTCTCCAAAAAACTCACCTGCACAACAATGCTATAGCACTTATGATCGAGAAGCTAGCTACTTACGTCAGTCTAAAGTTTTTTCGCTATTTCTGTGAAGGACAGGACCTTATGATAAGTCCTTATCATAAGGTCCTGTCACAGGCCTTTAGTTATACAGCCTTTAGTCTATGCCTTCCAGCAGAAATCGGATAAGACATCTCCTAAATAACAACGTCAACTAGATTTTATCAGTCAATTTTCTACTCGAATCATTCACTGGAAAGGAAAACTCTGTTGCTGATAGCCTATTGAGCATTGAGCAAATAAATTTGCCAATTATTGTCACTACTGAAGAACTAGCTAAATATCAAGAGGAAGACGAAAAGCTCAAAGCCTTAGTTGACAATAATTCTTCATCTCTCGTTCTTAAAAAATTACATTGCAGCGACAACAACACCACTTTGTTTTGTGACACGTCAGCTAACGACATATGTTCGGCAAGTTCTAAGACGTCAAATATTCAATAGTTCATAACATAGCGCACTCAAGCATTAAATCCACACAAAAGTTAATCGCGTCATTTCGTATGGCCTTCTATATGCAAAAATATTGCTGATTGGGTCCGCACTTGTTTAGCATGTCAGCGTAGCAAGATCTTTCTCTCTCTCTCTCTCTCTCTCTCTCTCTCTCTCTCTCTCTCTCTCTCTCTTTCTCTCGTAAAAATATTCCAGATAAGATTGCAATATCAGATGAACGATTCAAACACATTCATATGGACATTATTGGCCCATTACAACCTTCAAAAAATTTTTAATTTTGTTTAACTATTATTGACAAGTTCACGCATTGGCTGGAGACCCCATCCCCATCCAGGATATCTCAATAGAAATTATAATTGAGCATTCTACTATATTCCTGGGTCGCCAGATTCGGAGCTCCATCTACTATTATCACTGGAACATAATTCGAATCGCGTTTATTTCAGGCTTTTGAACACACCATAACTCATGCTAGCAAATCTGGCTCAGCAAGCAAAAAAATCTACCCGTTTTTCTAGTTACACTTTGTTCAATTATTCTTCTTATTCTTCTTGCGATTTTATGTTCTTTAGACCAAGAACATATGTGTAGCAACCATTAAAATAGTTTCTTATGCGAACAGTTTTTATTATTTTTTTATTGGGAACATATCCTCGTATCGTACCGTCCCTGAATTGGCATCCTTGGCTTAGAAACTCGCGGCGGTGAGCGGAGCGCTTGTCTCACTCCCTGCGCGCCAAGTTATCGATGGCGGATATATTCGGCGTTTTAGAAATAATATCTCGATTGCGAAAATTGGGAAATGATTAAGAAAAAAACTGTTGGAAAAAACTCAATTTAGTTCGTTCTGAAGCGTGCACATATACATACAAAAAAATGTTATATATATATATATACGTAAATATTACTGTTTCAAGTAAATAATAAGAGTATTTTAAAATTATATTATCAAGAAAATATTCTTTAATGATATAATCGTTACTTAAAAGAAGAAGAATAAAAATTGCGTTCTCTCTTAGCACTAGAATGATATTTTTCTACACTATCGCTTTTGGAAGTTCGGACATCCGTATGAATTTCATCGAATGATCGTATAAAAAATTAAAACAGCAATTGTATTATTTTTGAAATACATTTTAGATCATTTGTACACATCGAATTTTTAAAATTTATTAATTATAATATCAATGTTATACGAAGTAAAGACAATATTTTTTAACAAAATTAAATCTAATTTATAAAGCTTTTGCAATTGTTAGTATGTATTGCATACAAGCGATTCAAAATATATTTTAAAAATACAATTACTGTTTTATAAAGTCTAAATTTTTTAAATGATTATTCGATAAAATTTATGCGAGTGTCTGAACTTCCATGAGCAGTAGTGTGCGTACACGTACACGAATAATAATCGTCGCATCCACACAGGGAAAGGTTCCTCACATTTTAAGAAATCTTTCTTTTCTGTTGAAGAAAAAATTGATTGATTTGCTATCAAAGAAAAATCTTGATTCGCGAACCTATACTTAGAGAAAGATTTCTTCGATTTAAAGAAATGTTGCTTTGCCATACGATTAAAAAAAATCTTTCTGTCATCCTTGTTATTATTCAAACTATTAATATTGTTGATATGAAATTTAATAATTAATAAAAAAATTCGATCAGAGAACACAAAATATGTGCTCACGCTATGTTGCCAGCCTATCTCCATAAGTGGGGAATAGACTAGTAAAAGCTTTATAAAATATTTTTAATTCAATTTTGGCACATAAAATTAGAAATAATTTATAAAACTTTTGCAATTGTATCAGTATGTGTACAAATGATCTAAAATGTATTTCAAAAATAATACAATTGTTGTTTTATGTTTTAATTTTTTACACGATCATTCAATGAAATTCATGCGGATGTCCGAACTTCCATGAGCGGTAGTGTAGAAATATGCAGAAAAATATCATTCTAGTGCTAAAAGAGAACGCAATTTTTATTCTTCTTCTTTTGAGTAACGATTATATCATTACAAAGAATATTTTCTTGATAATATAATTTTAAAATATTCTTATCATTTGAAACAAGTATCATCTACGTAATCCTGTATATATTGGGTCATCTAAAAAGTATCCGCGGTACTTTGCCAATTAGAATTCAGATTGACTGATAATCAACTAATATTAACGTATAAAATTACGTAGGAGAAACGTTTATCTTTTTGTAAATGTTGTTATATATAGAAGAAAGGCTCCTATTATGAGATATCGAGTTCATTTTGGGTAAATGCTAGAAGTATATGGACATAATATAAAAAAATATTAGGTAATTTTGAAGGAAATTTAATAAGCTTTAAGATAATTATATAAAATTTAATTCTAATTCCATTTTTTTTAAATCAAAGTAATTTAAAAATGAGTAAATCGCTAAGTCAAAAAATTGTGCTCTTAATATGAGATGCCTCGAGAAATCGATAGTAAAACACAAAGTATATGAGTATTGCAATTAAAAAACTATATTTAATACTTTTTAAATATAAATAAATAGCCAGTGTGCGTGAAAACGCGATTTCGAGACACTGCTAGTGTTTCGCCGCTAGGCTATGACGCGAGACACGGAAGTGCCTCCTTTACGCGAACTGACGAGTTGCGTCAGATTGAGATTATCGGAAACTCAAAGGGCTGAACCAATCAAGTTCTAAGTGTGCTCAATCGATTGCAATCGCTCGAAATATATAATGAAAGTGTTTTTATTTTTTCTGTCCATATTCTACAAATATTTTACAAGCGGAGATATTGCGACGCAAAGTTTCGAACTGCCACTTTTTCAGATTAAGATATGTCGTCATCGTCGATCGCATTCCACACATTCCTTTCGTGTCCTTCTGATATTCTTTACGCAAGGAGCGCTAGTGATATACATGATCAGTGAGCACTGCGATCTGAAGACATCTAGAGACACGACAGTGTCGCGGCGCTAAGCATGGCGTGAGTCTGTACTACGATAGTCTTAGTCGGTTTTTTCAAAACAGGATCGGTAAAGTCAGTATAATAATAAAACATGCTGGTAATTGCTAAAAAATAGGAAATATAATTTAAAAAGCGATTTATTCGATCTTGACTTCCATTTGTTTATAATTTAATATTTAACAAAAGGAGATTAAATAGAAATGAAATTATTCATTGCTATTTGTTAACTGCGTTAGGAAATAATAATGAAAAACCAATATTATTTATTTATTTATTTATTTATAATTCTATTTATTTATAATTAATATTTAACAAAAGATCAAACGGAAATGAAATTATACATTGGTATTTATTAATTAAGCTAGGAAATGATAATGACAAAGCAATTTATTCAATATAATGATCTTCATTTGTGTGTGTGTTGTTTATAACTCAATATTTAACAAAAGGAGATTGGATGAAAACGAAATTACGCCGGTAATTGTTAACCTAGCTATTTTATAAACAAATAGAAATAAATCACTTTTTCATTATCATTTCGCAGCTTAGTTAACAAACCAACGTGTAATTTCGTTTCCATTTCCTTTTGTTAAATATTGAGTTATTGAGTTATAAAAAAATGGAGATCGAGGTCGAATAAATCGTCATCTTTTGACTTAGCTAACAAATATAATGTATAATTACATTTCTATTCGATCTCCTTCTATTAAATAATAAACAAATGGAGATAGAGATCGAACAAATAGCTTTATCATTATCATTTCCTAACTTAGTTAACAATGATATTTACTACGTTGGTGATATCATTTTACTTATTTCATATTTGTTACTGGCACTGTAATTGTTCATTTAATTCTTTATTCAATATTTAATTTAAGACATAAATTATAAAAATTAGAAAGAAAAACTAATTGTAAGATGCATTATAAAGTATGTTAGAGAAGGAAAGATTGAGGGCCGGTTTCACCAACACTGATCAAGCTTAATCGTAATTAACTGTTGACCGCAATTGGTCGATTCTACTAAACAGCAAAGACGATTGGTCAATGGCCGATTAAGCAAACTGGCGTTGGTGAAATTGGTCCCGAGTATGCCAACTTCTCGAAATATATCTCGCGTTTCACAGTTGACAGCCTTTGTTTTTTTCTCTTATACATAAAGGTACCTTTTTACTGACGCTCGATGCTCATTTTCAGCGTCAAAATCAAATGACGTTTGATATTCGTCAATTTCTATCCTTAAGCCCAATGTTTACGATGCTAGAAGCCAGTTTCATCAATACCAGTTAGCTTAATCGGCCGTCGACTGATTAATCGCATTTGCTGTTAGTAGAATCGATCAATTGCGGTTGACAGTTAATCGCAATTAAGCTTGATCGGCATTGGTGAAACGGTTCTAGAAATCAGTCCGAGATCTCGGACAGAGAAGGAATTAATAAATCATTTGGTCACATAACCATTGTGATTGGTCAATTCTTTCTTCATCTCATTTCATGAAATCTTTCTCGACAAGCAATCTCAGCTGCTTGGCCCTAGGCATCAATAAGGGGCGGGGAGCATTTTAAATAACATGTAAGTTTTAATAAATTGTAGTAATAATGTACTCCTCCCATTAATCCAGAACACTATAAATCATGTTAAAACGCAACAGTTTACTAGATATCTAATTGTTTATGATTTTTCATATTCATTATATAGTATACCTTTTCTTCATAAACTCGAATAGCAAGAATAGTTCAGTAGAAGTAGAATGTTTCCGGAAAAAAATAATGACCAGCATTTCTTTTCACGAAAGTCTCGAAAGGTCATCAGAAAAGAATACGTATATTTGAGACTCGAGACTTGTGAAGAAAGTATGCGAAAAAAAAATAGAATAAAAAAGCACGTTTTTCGCTTATAAAACGAAAGATATTGATTGTATGGAAAAAAATTCGGTATAAAAAATGTAGACATTAGAAATACCTACAAAATGAGACATGGAATATTAAAATCGATCTATTAGATCAGTAGAAAAGAAAATAAAAAAACACTGAAAAAGGCCCTTTTTTCTCGCTCTGGGTTCATTGAGATTTAAACGCAAAGCTTTAAAATTTTCGTAAAATGTAACCCTCGTAATGACGAACAAATCTAGCTCTAAACAAGCCTGAAATATTCATTAATTTTTGCAAAAAGCTATTTGTTCACTAAAAACTTATCTGCGGAAAATTTAATTTCTTCACATTTTAGCAGTCGCACAGCAATTTACAGGGATTTTGCTTCTTCAAGAGTTGCACTATCACGTATACTTAATAACAAAACGATTTTTTTGCAGTTAAACTATTATAAAACGACTTTAAAAACTGGGTATCTTTTTCCGTATAAAAGAACGGAAATAATTTCGTTAATATGCATCAGCCGTGTGAAGCATTCGAAATCTGACATTTTTCTACGAATCTAAAAAAAAAGATTATCCTCCGATTATTAAGAGCCGAGATAACAATTTTTTTTCAAAAAATCACTGTCTCTGGTTTTTAAGAGTTCGGTCTGGCACCAATTTGTCAAGGAAGAATTGAATTTGATGTTAAAAAAATCTCAAATTGTAACCATGAAATTTTTAGTTTAAAAAATTTTTTCTTTCTTGAATTTTTATTTTTTCGGTTTATTATTAGGTGTTGGAATTAATTCGTAGCGTTTTTTAATGAAAGCATGTTATTTATTTCACATGAGCATTAAAAAATACATTAATGAAAGTACTTTTAAAACTTATAAATACTTTGTAAAACGCTACGAATTAATTCCAACACCTAATATTAAAAAATCACGTTTGAGTATGGAACATATATCTGATTAACAAATTTAAGTCACATTAGTTATGTTTCTTTATTTAATATGCTGTAAAAAAATTCAATTGGACAATTAAAATTCACAAAAACAATTTTGTACTGATTCCGTACATTTAATTGTCCGATTGGACACTTTTTACGGCATATTAAATAAAGAAACATAACTAATGTGACTTAAATTTGTTAAGACATACACTCCATATATGTAATTTATTAGGTGTACAAATAAGTTTCCACCTTTTGACAAAAGACGGCGCCATTAGCAAGCTATGGTTAAAATTGTCTGATGTAAAACATTATATCGTAAGGTTGGACATCTGTCAACAACATAATCTTGAAATACTAGCGATTTTGTATCAGTATCATATTTTTTTTTTTGTGCGAAAATGCCGAGTTTTAAGCCGAATAAGCGTCATTTGCGGGAACTTTTGATTTATTTCTTTAATTTGAAGAAATCTGCAGCTGAGGTTCATCGATTATTTATAGAAGCATATGGTGAGGCCGCCTTAAGTGAGAGAAGTTGTGAATGGTTTCAAAAATTTAAGGACATACACTCCATATATGTAATTTATTAGGTGTACAAATAAGTTTCCACCTTTTGACAAAAGACGGCGCCATTAGCAAGCTATGGTTAAAATTGTCTGATGTAAAACATTATATCGTAAGGTTGGACATCTGTCAACAACATAACA
>NW_011627429.1:7909-28243 GCF_000204515.1 Acromyrmex echinatior
GACACATTCGAA
Organism: Acromyrmex echinatior; assembly: GCF_000204515.1. The sequence goes on from NW_011627429.1 coordinate 7,922, forward strand.
GCTGATTTCTAAAAGTTTCCATCACTCGAGCAATAATTTGAGGCGATATTCCTGTAATTTCTTGGCGTATTGCTGTTTTCAATTCGTCAATGGTTCGGGGGTGATATGCTCTGCGATTTTCCCAGTCCCGTTCACTAAATTCTTGCACGATCATCATTTTGTATGGGTGGAACTTCAGATCGGCGTGTAAAATTCTTCTCACAGAACGATCTGACAAACGCAAAGCAGAGGCATGTTTAACAGCTGAACGGCTAGGAGATCGTTCAACTGCTTCTCTTACAGCTGCAACTGGAACTTCAGATCGGCGTGTAAAATTCTTCTCACAGAACGATTTGACAAACGCAAAGCAGAGGCATGTTTAACAGCTGAACGGCTAGAAGATCGTTCAACTGCTTCTCTTACAGCAACATTTTCAGGTGTCCGAACTTCTGGGTCTACCAGTTGATTTTCTTTTTAAAGCTGAACCTGTAGCTCTAAAATTTGAAACTCACAACAGTATTGTTTTGCGATCTGGAGCATGTCTACCAAGCGCGAAGTGAATACGAAAAGTTCTTTGCGTCGTAATCACAGATTCGTTACTTTTCATAAATGTTTCGATAACGAAGGCATGATGCTCGCCCGTCCAATTCATTAACTAACTTAATTTTTATAATGTTGCTTTATAGTGTCAAATAACTCTATTAGAGCTGAAGACAATTGTGCATATATGGAAAAACTTTTGAAAAATTATTGCGTTACATATTTGCATCTTGCACAAAAAATATAAAAACTAGAAAATGTTTTATACTTAATATTAATAAATAGTAATATATCATTTTGCTCTATTTAAAATGTTTCTTTAATTAAAAGATTTGAACAAACTCTTGAAACACTTTGAACACATGTTTAAAATTCTATCTCAAATATTTTTATATATAACTTAAATAAAGCATAAATATTCAAGTCTTTCAATATTTTGTTCAATTCTAACATAAAATACAAATTTCAATAAATATTTTAGAATAACATTACAATCCGAAGCGCCACTATGGTCTAAGTATTAAAATGTTGAATCTGTAAAGATGTTGAAACTGTAATAAACTTATAAGTTTTTTAAGATTAATTTGGGGAATTTTGGGGGGATTATAACATTTCAGATTAATTGCGTTAATGTCGACAACCATATCGACACGTAATTATTATTTCTGAAATTAATTCATTCGTTTGAATAATATATATATTAGTTCAACATCTTAATACTTAGACCGTAGTGGCGCTTCGGATTGTAATGTTATTTAATATAAACAGTCTTGTTTCCTATCTTATTATTTTAGAATAATTTTGGAAAAAATGAAAGAACAAATGCTATCTGTTTAGATTTCCCATTCAGGATCTGTTTAGATTTCGCATTTAGAATCTAGTTTACAAAACATTACACTTCTGATTAAAATCTTCATAGATTTCTCAACCAGAATCCATATTTTTTTGGAGAAATCCGATTGGATTCTAACCTGATCTCAAAAAATATTCTATGCGGATATATTATATATATATATATAATGGTGGAGAATGAATCAAAGGGAATAAAAAATTCTTATACCATTTTGTGATAGTCGCTTTTCAAATTAGAAAAGGAAATAAGCCAATATGCGGTTAAGCCGCGCCGCGCGAATTCGTAGGTCGCCCACACTCGAGCGGCATATATATATATATATATATTGGGTCATTTAAAAAGTATCCGCGGTTTTTTGACCACTAGATGGTATTGATGGTCATATATCGGGCAACACTAATCCGATTGTGTCAAACGACCGCGCGTCTGAAAGATGACATTTTAGGATACATTTTTTGTAAACAAAGTTTGGTGATTCATCAATTGTGTCAAAAGTTATATTGGTTTGAAAATGAGTAAAATATCTGAAGAAATACGCTATGTGATGCTTTTTTACTACAAAAAAGGCAAAAACGCAACACAAATTTGTGAAGATACGGCGCGGATGCTGTAAGTGAACGCAGGACGCAGGAGTGGTTTGTTTGAGTTCGTTCTGGAAATTTTGCTGGTCAAGCAAGACCGGCATGTGAGCTATCAGGAGATAGCTAATGCACTAAGAATCAACCATAACACAGTTTGGAATCATTTGAAAAAGGCTGACTACGCAAAGAAATTCGATGTTTGGGTGCCACATTAACGCAAAGAAATTTGATTGATCGAATTTCCATCAGCAAAACACTACTAAAACGCAACGAAATCGACCCATTTCTGAAGCAAATCATCACAGGCGATGAAAAATGGGTGAAATACAAGAATATTGTTCGTAAAAGATCATGGAATAAGCGCGGCAAACCACCACAAACGATTTCAAAGCCTGGATTGATGGCAAATAAGGTGATGTTGTGTGTATAGTGGGATTGGAAGGGAGTCGTCCATCATGAGGTGTTACCACATGGCCTTAACGATTAATTCAGAGCTCTACTGTTCACAACTGGATTGATTACAGGAAGCGATTAAGGAAAAACGACCAGAATTGATTAACAGAACAGAGCTCTACTGTTCACAACTGGATAGATTACAGGAAGCGATTAAGGAAAAACGACCAGAATTGATCAACAGAAAAGATGTTGTCTTCCATCATAACAACGCCAGACCACACACATCTTTGATGACACGCCAAAAATTGATGGAGCTTGATTGGGAAGTTTTGATGCATCCACCGTATAGCCCTCTGATGGAAAAACATTGGCCGACAAAATAGCTGCCGAAAATCACTTGAAAAAGTTTTTCGCCGATAACCCACAAAAGTTCTACATGGATGGAATTATGAAATTACTCGAAAAATGGCAAAAGGTTATAGATAATAATGGCCAATATATACTTGATTAAAATTGATTTTCAATAAAGAAAAATTTCATTCAAAGATATAATAATGTTATTTTCCATTCAATATCATATATTTGTATAAAACGCGATTTAACTAATGATACAGAAAGAACCATGTGAATTTCTGCACTGAACTATTCCGATTCTAAACAAACAAATCCATATTTGAGATAAAAATAGATTTCCTAATTTATATCGCAGTGCGATTTACCTACTTGGGACAAATGTGCATTTCCCATTTATTTGAATAAAAAATAAATTTTGAGATTATTTTTATCAAACACATTGAAAGTAATCAACAATTATATTTTTTATATTTGATAAAAATAACTCCAAAATTTGTTTTTCATTCAAATGCATGTCACATTTTTTCTCTATCACAATTACCCCTAGTATATCTATCTTTTATTTTTCATTTTTTATTTTAGAGTTGAATAATATTGTGATAGCAGTAATATTATTTGAATTATACTTTAACGATTATTATGTTTAACATTATTTATATTTAGTATAATTATGTACTATGCTATTGATTTGTTTGATTAAAAGTTATGAAGAATGAAAAAAGTGTATGAATTAATATTAAATTATCTTATAATAAATAGTATTATATAATTTTTTAAAAATAATTAACACAAGAGTTACAATTCAATTGTAATCATTTTTGAGATTATATTTTTGCGTTGCGATACTGAAGAAGATTTCGTAAACTGAAACGTCTGTTCAATTATATTAATTTTAAGTTAATTTAATTATAGTTCGAAATAAGCCCTGACATTGTGTTAATTTAAAAAAAAAAATATACGAGCATTTTTAATTACGCGGACTAAATTTAAGCGTAGAGTCTTTGGAACAATTGATGTACGTAAATTATAGAAACATGACTAAATTTTATTCTATTATATATAGATTGGTAATGGTAATTGGTAATAAATTGGTTATATAATGTTTGGAAATAATATTGCTTTTTTGTTAAAACAGTGGATTGATTATAATTATAGGTTAATTGAGGCAGATTCTAAATTGAAATTTTTAAGACATTGTAAAGAGCATGAAGTCATTTCAGTTCATTTAAATCAAATGTTTCGTAATTCATTAGTTTTACATCATAGAATGAATATTAAATATAAAAAATCACTTTTCTTTTTAAAAAAGAAACTACTTAATATTGAAATTTCTGATCGCTACAAAACGATTAGCTTTTTGCAGAAGGGATTAGCCTCGATCATGTGGACTCTTATTAACTCTTTATCTGACCACCTGTGACAACATATCCTATCACATCATCACAATTCTTTTTACAAATATGAAAGAAAACTATTTTTAAAACATAAAAAGAAATTTTGTTAATGGCGAAAAAAGAGCTTGATAATTCCAAAGCTGTCCAACCGATACGTTTTTTTCTGTATTGGGAACAACAAAGAGGAAACGAAAATGTTAAAGCTGTGTTTAGCCAAAATATTCCTTTAGTTAATTCTAATGAATCTTTAGTCACTATCAATATCAAATCTAATAAATTTAGAGGCATTTCTTTTAATCCATTAGAACGAACTAACAAATAATGGTTTAATTTAAGTAAGACAAGCATTTCTGCATATGTAACAAACTTATTACAATTGGATAGCAATTTTAATCTCCCAGATTCTAACAATAAAGAGAAATCAATCAGGGAATTCATCAAGGATATTGAAAACTGCTCCAATCGCAATAACCTAGGATTGATATCAAGAATTAGAAACATCGTCATTTCTGAACTTCATCAGTTTCTCCATAACAATCCACACTTGAATAATCAAGATAGGAAAATTAATAAGTTGGTGAAGTTAACACAACGGTGTAAAAATAACGACATACTTTTTACACGAGCAGACAAGGGCAACGTAACCATAGCCACGGATATGACCTTTTACAATAACAAGGTTATAGAACTTCTTAAAGATTCTGATACATATATGGTGGTTAAAAGAAATCTGGCAATGGTGATTGAAAGAAATCTGAATATGTTAAAAAAATGGCATCAGAAGCGATTTATTTCAGATAAGGAATTGTGGAGTCTTCGGTCAAGAGATTCCATATTGCCGAAGGCATATGCTTTACCAAAAATACACAAGGAAGGCGTTCCTTTTAGAATTATTATTTCTTCAATACAGCTCTATATTCGTTGGCTGGTTATTTGCTAGATATTATTTCTGAAAGTATTCCTCCTGCAAAAAGTAAAATAAAAAATAGTTTTGAATTTCACAATAAATTAATTGGAATGACGATTGACAAACAGAAATAATTTCATTGAATGTTACTTCTCTGTTCACTAATGTACCATTGGATGTTGCGTTGGATGGATTGGTGGAAAGGTGGGACTTCATTAAAGATGCCACAAACATTCCAAAGAATGAATTAATGCGGCCAAATTTGTCTTAACATCAACATATTTTACTTTTAATGAGATTATTTATAAATAAACTTTTGGCACACGTATAGGTTCCCCCTTTCCCTTTTCATTTCTGACATTGTCACGGAAGATTTGGAAGAAAGAGTCAATTTCGGATTTCTGCATATTTTAGATATGTTGATGATTGCATCCAAAGATAAGGTCACTCAAATTTTAAATTCATTCAATGATCAGTATGACAGACTTAAATTCAGTATTGAATATGAGAAAAACCATTGTCTAAATTTTTTGGATTTATCGATCATCAATAAAGACAATACCATTATTTTAGATTGGTACCATAAGAAAACGTTCTCGAGTAGATATTTATCGTTCTATTCGAATCATCTCGCGTGTCATAAAATTGGGATTATATCAGCTTAGTTGATAGAGCGATCTTGTCAAATTCTACATTCTATAATAAGAACATAGAATTTATAACAGAGAATTTGAAGGATAACGGTTATCCCATATTAACAAAAGGATAAAAAATCTGGCTTGTAAAACATCCATAATGGTTAATAACGCCATCTCAGAACGTTGACACTGATGGAGTTTTGAGAGAGATAATGGTTTTCCCATATATAAGATTTATTTCTAATAAAATTACTAAGTCTATTAATAAATCCAAAAATATGATTGGCTATAGGTGCTTAAACAAGCTTAATAAATTTATTAAAGTTCATAAGGACAAAAATCAACGTGATAAAAATAATAATGTCATACATAAAGTAAATTGTAATAACTGCGATGTATCGTATGTTGGCCAAACGAAGAGACAATTGCAGACAAGAATTAAAGAACATCGCAATAATATAAAATTGGACCAGTCCAAGCACTCAGTAATCTCGAAACATATTACTGAAACTAATCACGACTTTGATTGGGAGCAAGTTAGTATTCTTGATTTTGAAAAGAATTATCGTAAAAGAAATATTCCTGAAATGATATACATTAAAGAACAAAAAAAAACGATTTAAATTTAATAAAAGATAATGAGTTATTGAATAACTCTAGTTTTAACATACTTGACAATATACAAGAACATAAATGGTCACAGTTTTGAACAGACTTGTTTTTACATTCGATTTTATTGACTTATTTTTATTTGATCTACACGTCACATTAATTAATTTTCAAATGAGAGACAGTCAGTATCTTTATTATACTTAACTGAATCTTTGTTGAAGAATTTAAATTACAGTATTTTATATAAATTACCATAAGTTATTACTTGATTCTGTACCTCTTTTTCACGCTAATAATATATCTTAAATCTATTTGTTCTACAGAATATCATAAAATTCTCGTAATGAAAGAATTCTCAAACCGTTTGACACAAGTCTGCGACAAACTGGATTCTCGATCTCAACCGAGGAATTTGGCAAATCTATTTTTATTGATGAACATAATTGATCTACTGTTGACTGAAATATTCAAATGTTCTTAGCTTTTTGTTATCTAGCGGGATACTTATTGACGTTCGAATTTTTCTTGTTTTATATTTTTTTATATTCTTTTATTTTTTGATATTTTGACACTTCACCATTGAGAATTTTTAAATTTTGTATCCGTTATTCGTTATTCGTTAATGTGAGATTATATTTCTGCGTTGCGACATTGAAGAAGGCTTCGTAAGCCGAAATGTTTGTTCAATTATATTAATTTTAAGTTAATTTAATTATAGCTCGAAATAAGCCATGACATTGTGTTAACTTTTTTAAGAAAATATACGAGCATTTTTATTTCATTTTTGTAATAATTTTGTTAATATAATAGGAAACACAAATATAATTTTAGCTTCTTCTAAATTTAAACATAGTTTAAAACCGCATTTTTGTTTAATTAAATTTACAGGATATGTTTTTATATTAGAAGAAAATTCAAATATCTGATTAGATTTCCCATTTAATTAGAATCTAGTTTACAAAACATTACACTTCTGATCAAAATCTTCATAGATTTTCTAACTAGAATTTTTTTGGGAAATCCGACTGGATTCTAATCTGATCACAAAAAATATACTATACGGGTATAATTGTACACAAGTTTATGTGTCCTTATATTGACCCATCTGTTTATTTATATATATATGTTTCTGAAATCGATTGTACATGTTAAATTATTTATAGTTCTCAGGAAGCCAATATATAATAGATGACTACTAAACGTAATTATATTGATAAACAATATTTACTGCTTTAAATTATGCTCCAATGTATAATTTCTATTCACAAGAAGCGTTTCATAACTTTCCAGAACCAATTTGATTTTCCTTGAAATATGTTGTTAAACACAAAAATCTAAAAGATACGTATTTCTTTTATACGTGCGCTAAATCATGTTTAAGGGAAAAACACCTCTCTGAAAAAAAAAACGGTTTTTCTCTTTCAAACAGAATACTGTTGAAAGTGTAAAGGATGGAAAAAATCTTTTTAAATCAAAGTTTTACGGTTTCAAGAGTGCTTTAAAAAAAAGAAAAAAATTTTTTTGTTTAATTAAATACTTCTATCATTAAAAAAAATTTTTTTCTTTACAATTTTAAAAGCATGTATAAACAAATATACGTGTCCATTAATTTTTTATGTTTAATAACATATTTCAAGGAGAATCAAATCTTCCAGAGTTATGAAACGTCCCTTGTCAGTAGTGAGCACATGTGTACGGTGTACACATTATGTCAATCTATTTTTGTATCTTTATTTAAGTCTTTAAACTTTTTCATCTTATTGCAAGTTTTTGTCTAATAATTTACACGGGGCAACATTATTTGCTTAAAGCAGCGTCTAATGACTATTAAAATCATCAATTTTATTAAGGTACATAAAGACATTTTCCCACACGAACTAAGAAAAATGTTGTGTACAAAATTCTATGCAAGGATTGTTATACAATATATATGACAAATAGGCAGAAAGTTAAAAACTAGAATTTCAGAGCACCGTAATTATATCTATCGTAATATCAATAGTTATTCGATAATTACAAAGCACAGAGTTAATTTCGAATATGATTTTAATTGGGAGAATGTCGAAATACTTAATACAGAACGTTTTTTAAATAAAAGGTTAATATAGGAATATCTTCACATTCATTTACAAAAAAATGGTAATTAATTTAACGATCTGATACAGAAGGCTTGCGCTATACATACGTTCAAATTTTAAATGACATGAAATAGACGTTTTATTAATATATCACATCCTTTTCTACTTTGTTTATATCAAATTAGTTAGGTTGACCGATTTATTTCTTAGAATTTTAAATGTATCAATTACGTTTTTGATAAACTAATGTTAACATGAGATTTATTAAGAGTAATAGATTGATAGGATGACAGATTTTATTCAAAAATTAAAATTTTATTGTGTTTGATCTAATACTTTTGACACATTCCCTTAATTTCTTGTGGTGAGTCACTTATTTGATTATTCTATTTTTTATTTACCATCTTGGAAGCTGATTAACATTTTAATGTTTAATATGTAAATGCTTACAATATCAAATTAGTAAATTTGATGCGACTCATTTCTGGCAATTAAGAAAGTTATATTTACATATGTACTTGTATTAGTTGAGGATGACTCCAAGGTGAGCCGAAACATTCAAATCGTTTATGAAATTTTATTTGGATATATGGATTAAAAAAGTAATAAGAAAAATTTTTTACTGTATTACTTTGCGTACTAATTACCATACTGCACTCTCATTCGCCCTGTTCCAACTTTATTATGTTACAAGAAATACATATAAGTATCAACTTCACATATAATTCGATTTTAAATCTATTTGGTAATAATGAAATTTCCTAATCCGTAAATGAGTCATGCAATGTTTTTAAAATTATATTCAGATTTTTATATTTAAGAGAATCAAATATAATCTGATTAAAAACAATAATATATCGAATAATAACTACTAATCTACTACAATAAACTTCAGATTCTATTACTACAATAAAAAATTTAAGATCTTGTAGAAAAATATTTGTTTGTATTTGTATTATATATTTGTTGAATATGAAACATATTAATATTAAGTTATTATTTTAATATTGTTTCATATTCATAAATATATTGTATTTAAAATTCTTTTAATTTACAAAAAAATAGTATAATTAATAAAATATTTGTAGAATTATTTGCATTAATCGAATTATGTATAAAACGGACATCAAGTATGCTGCTATTAGGGATCTTGCTTATTTTCGATTTTTTGTTTCTACAATTTTCTAGTTGCTATCGATATAAAAATCTCTTTTCAATTACTACGTTTCTCATTACGCTATCTATTGCATTTTGTTTTCGCATTTTAATGTGTTACTATACTTTATACACTTGAAAAATGTCTTCCGTATTTTATATTAAGTCTATTATAATTGTGAGAAGTTATACATTTCAAACAGCACAGTCCTAAAGGATGTCCAAAAAACATCATTTTACATTATAAGCTTATGATATTTTCAAGATATTGCTCATAGAACTGTGTTCTGTAAAATTTCTTAATATAACTTCATAAATTTTTACACAGAATAAAACGAAATTGATGGATAATATACATCCCATTTCCGAATTCTGCAATGTTCGCCGCCCAGAAAACACAGAAAGTTCAAAAAGAATTTAAAATGATTTTAATCATATGTCATCATTTCTGAGTTCATTTTCAGACGCAAAAAGAATTCTTTTCAGAAAATGAACTCAAAATCGTTGACATAAAACTGAACTCTTTTTGAACCTTTGTACTATCTGTGTATGTGTCCTATGTTATCGACAAAATACTATTAGGAACTGTCGGTTAGGCAATTTTTCTTGACAATGGAGTGCCGATGGGGATAACTGGAGAACGATAACATTATCGACAATTGATATAAATTTGTGTTTATTGACTTAAATATTTGAATAATACAGTTTAAATTTATGATTTTTTTATTATATAAATATAGCATAAATAAATATGTACTTGTAACGCTATAATTTCTTATATACTTTAGAAAAATTTTTTTCTCTACAGTTATCATCTCTATTGATAAACTCGGATCATTAAAAATCGCACTTTTAATTAAAAATCGAGTACTATTAAGTTTTAAACATATATACATGTGTATAAAGCAAATAAAATTAATACTATTTTATCAATTTCTTACTCTTAATTACTCAAATTTTAACAGTCACATGAACTTCCGTAAAGCCAGCCGATTTTAATAGTATTTCGATGCTTATATGCAATTATCTTTCATTATAGTCCCATTTGGGGACTCAATTAAAAAAATTATTTTGTTAAAACACGGATAAAATTTCTCATAATGTTACATCTTTTTTATTTTATCTTATATGATTTTCGAATACGAGAAACTAAATTCTACCACGTTCGTTTGGAGACGATCCCGAGTATAGGTCGCGAATGTGTGATGAAAAGTATCAAAATAATGAAAAGATATCTTTTTCAATATATATTGTATTTTTGGCAATACAAAAAGAAATCTTTTAGTTAACTTTTTGCTTTGCGAAAATGACAACCAATAAAAGATGACGAAAAGATATCTTTTTTAATTTGCCTCTTCGACAAAACTAAAATATGCCTTATAGATATTTTTTCGTTTTGCTAAAAAGACAATCCAAAGATGATGTCTTTTCGTCATCTTTTAGACATCTTTTCGCTTTGTCGGAAAGACAACTTAAAAAAACAATAATCAATGTATTCTGATTCAAAAACAATATTAAAATAATATTAAAGAATAAAGGCTACAATATTAAAGAATCAAAGCAAGTTGTTAAGTGCTAATAATTAAATTTTAATATTTAAAAAATTCAAAGTTATAAACTTATAAACGTTTCAACCTTCATCATCTTCATTGTAAAACAAGCAATAATTAAAAATAAAAAAGATTACAATGGTATAATACGGTATATAAACAATGGTATAATATGTATAATATAAACATAGTTAAATATTTAAATAAACATTTTTTTAGAAGTTAATAAATTCTGTTTTCTAAAATCTGAGATTTACCTTCGATTTCGCTTTACCTTTGAAATGATAAGGTTTATCTTGTGATAGTTGTAGAAATTAATTATATTGCGATAATACATACCACTGACGATATTTGTAAACCAATTGTAATCGAATCATTCGTATGAAAAAGTTAATGTTGATCTAGCATAGTAAGTAGATAGTTGATTTTTGTTAAACAATTAGTCATGCGTTTGCAAGGGGATATATATCGGACGTTGTTACCATTACTATCATTATCACCATCGGCTGATAAATATTAGAGGAATAGCGTTAGATTGGAAGACAAAAATAAAATTGCAATTAATTCTTTACGAACTTTTAATTTAGTGACCTCTAAAAAATCGTTTATATCAATCGTATTATATCCTTTGCGACCTTTTTTATTTTTAATTGCTATTTAATTTAACTGCTATATTTTTTCATTGTGGACCTGATAAAAGTTGAAACGTTCGTAATTTTATAACTTTGTATTTTTAAATGAATTGTTTAAATATTAAAATTTAATTATCAGCACTTAACAATTTGCTTTGACCAATAGCCTTTATTCTTGAGTAATGTTTTCTAAAAAAACGTCCTTTCGTTATCTTTTAGTATTTTGTGCTGTCGGTATTAAGTCGGAATTTTGCATCGGATTATTTAAAACTGTAAATATCATTTATCAATGCAACTATATTCAATAATCGTCTATATTATTTTCCTGAAAACTATAATTTAACATATATGGTTTATTTCGAGGACGTATATATATATAATGTAATGGATTAATATAAGAACAAAATACATCCTATGTAGATCATTATATAATAACATAGGTATATTCATAGTTATTATATTCAAGACCGTCTTAAATTCAGTCTTAAAGTGTCACGAATCAATCAGAGGGCTGCATTAGCATCTTAAGATATTACTTAAGACAAGTTTAATCAATAAGCTAAAAAAAAATCTAAAAGATAATAAATAAAATGCCAATTTGAATCAATACTGATTATTATCAAATAGTCTACTAAATAGCTATGTCTAATATCTCTTAATTTAGTTTCATGTAAGTGAACTAAATTTTGACCATTATTAACCATTATTTATATTAACTTTTTAATTTATTCATATTTGTGTTTACACAGTAAATGGAACAGTCTAATGGAACATGTAAAAAACCTTATAGAAACAGTTCAATCTTGACAATCATGTCAGTTTATTTTATCATATTTTGTGCGGAAAACTTTATGTTAACAATTAAAATTATATTTTTTAACTCCTTTTGGTCTTTCGATTCAAAACAAAAATTTCTTTCTTTTTTAGTAAACTTAGTAATTTGATGACCAAGATTAACTCGGATATTACCACCACAATTTTTTGTATTTTATACTTTAATAATTTATACTTGTATGCACTGTCATTATGTAATTAATATTTATATTTAATTAATTTTCTTTGTACTGAAGAGGACCTTGACCATAGATCGAAAAAAGGTACCTGATATTTTATTTACAATATTGTCCATTGAAAGATACTTTTCTCACTTTTCGGATAACAAATGGATTTCGGTAGAAAAATTCAAGTTTTTTCAAGGTGATCTAGTCATCGAGCCATTTTTTGATATCTTCGAAATAACTGAAGTGCTGTTCAGAAAGACAATGCTGCATCAACTGAAAATCTAAAAGAACAACGTCTGGTGAATAGAATGAGTGGAATAAGACATCCCATCCAAGTGCCTCCAAGATTTCCTTCACTAATTCTGCAACATGTGGTCTAGCGTTGTCGTGAAGAATAACTTTGTCATATCTTTCGGCATATTACGAGCATTTTTCTTTGAGTGTTCGATTCAAATTTAGTAATTGACGGTAGCGTTCAGCATTGATGGTTTGGTTGCAGCAACTCATAGTACACTACACTTGATCCTATCAAATGCACAACATGACCATCTTTCCATAAGTATTCTGTTTTGGTTGCGTTGATATTGATGGTTCACCGGGACACACTCATGATTTCTTGCGCTTAGGATTGTTCATGTAACGAATCCATTTTTCATCGCCAGTCACAATTCGATGCAAAAATGATTTTCGTTTTTGTCTTTGAAGCAGCAATTTACAAATGGCTAAACGTTTCGCAATGTCTCTTTCACTTAATTCATGTGGGACTCAGCTTCCTAGTTACTGGATCATTCCCATTACTTTTAAACGTTTGCTAACGGTTGATATTTAATGTTAACTCATCGACACGTAATGTTTCCGATAACTCTTTGAGCGTTTGACATGAATTTTCTTGAAGTAATATTTCCAATTCTCCATCTTCAAACTTTTTCGGCTGACTAAGGCGCTCTTTGTCATTCACGTAAAAATCATTGTTTTTGAATCTTCTAAAGCAATCTCTGCAAGTTGTTTCAGATAGAGCATGTTTCTCATAAGCCTTCACTAGCAAACAATGACTTTCAGCAACAGATTTCTTGAAATTAAAACAGAAAAGTAATACTTCCCGCAAATGCTCTTTTTTTTTTGTACGAAATCCGATATTTTTAATGCGATAAAAAATTGTGTTCTTTGCATTCGATCAAATGTTACGTACTGGTTATTAAAATTTATTGACAGTACTTTCATGTACATGAGCAGTCACCTTCGGCCATGTGAAATAGCGCAAAGACTGATCTCTCCTGGTCAACAATGAGAATTAATTCAAGTACCTCGTAGTTCATATATTTATGGCTTGTTTCTATATAAAATTATAAAAAAGTTATATAAAAATGAAATGAATTTCATAATGCAAACATTAAATTTTTACGCATTTTTCTTTGCAAATTGTATAGTTTAAGTAGTAATGGGTATATTGATAATATTATCATATTATATATTTCTATTATTTCTATTATTTCTAATATATATTATTATATTAGGTGTAGTAAAAAGAAATCCATTATTTTTCCAATAGATGGCTTTAGTAATCTATTAGAAAAATAATGGATTTCTTTTAATTGTATTTCTGTTTTTAAAGTTTTATTTTTAATTTTTGTTTTAGAAATACAGTCCAAAAATAAAATGATATGATGGTACTGACAATCTCTCTCTATTATTTAAGACATAATTTTATCATATAAGATATAATTTGAGAAAAGACCATAAGTCTTGTTTAGACTTTTTACAAATGAGTACGATTCAAAATATAGCTGTCGAGGAGCGAAATACAGTCAGGATTAATTTTTGAAAGGTCATGTTACCATTGATTCTGTGTTAGAATCAGGTCATACTCACGTTTTATTTTTGACGATTTCCGTGAGCGTTTGTACGATGGAGTTTTCAGTTATGGTGTCGATGTCCAGTGTCAGTCCGATACCGGCGTCTAGGATTTTACGTGCATTGAAATACTGATCTCCAAAAAAAGGAATTGCGACTACAGGCACGGCATAGTGCACCGCCTCTTGCAACGACTGCAATCCGCCCTGCATCATGTACGCTATCACTTTGGGATGTGCTACATACATAAAAGCAGTGTAAGTATATAAAGTATCGTAAAATGATGTTGTACGGATTATTTACTTTAGAGAATTACCGTGGAACAATGGATAGTAGTGCGGGTGGGACAATAGTAAAAAAATGTGATGTGAAGAGAGAGAGAGAGAGAGAGAGAGAGAGAGAGAGAAAGAGAGAGAGCGATGAGAGAGGGAAGCAAAGTTCTAATGTTGATTACGAGCAACCGAGAGATGCGACGCAAGATTTCATAGAAATGTCTGCATTGTTATATTTCTTTTTTCGTTTCGCTATTTATTGCCGATTGATCGCATTCGAGTATCAACTCGGAATTTTTTAATGAAATTCTGCTCGATGTGCATTTTTTATCATTACACGAATGCCAAGGAATGAGATTTTTTTTTTTTCATTATACGTTACGCGACACATTTGTCAATCAGAATAAATTTTATCTGGAAAATTTGTACAATAGTAAAATTATTAAATACACCGTTTTTAATATGTATTTTTACATTCATTAGAAAATTTTTTATGTAAAAGTAAATATATAATTTCCTATAAACAGCAAATGAATTTTCAAATAACCAAATCTTGTTTATTTTAAAATTAAGTAATCTGTGTTATTATAATGTTATTACAAAAAGTTGTTATAATTTCTATAAGAATATTTTTGCAGTACATTACGAATATGAATGTTGAAGATAATATGACTATTAAGGATAAATATCAAATGCAGACGTGTGCATTGAAAGATATTACATAACGAATTATGGTACATCAATAATCTCCGAAGTTTCGATATAATTGCATCATTTCTTCTAATCACCATTCGTATTCCCAACACTAATACATTCTTCATGCAGGCAACCGCTGCCTGTCTATCAACGTGTATAAAACTTTGTGCACGCTTATGCATTTGCATTGAGCCAGTTGCGTTACTGCCAACAGGAGTTGTTTGTCAGAATTTCCCGCGAGAATTTCACCGCCACATGCATCATGAGTTATCGTTTCACTTCATACTAGTCTGTGGCTATATTTTCCTTGGTCGCGGCAATGTTGTTGGCATTCTTTTTTTTATTTCAATACTTACCCTTAAGCGACTTTTGCAAAAATAACGCGTTTCAACCGTCCAAAAGCGGAAAAGGACCTGGTATTGACGTGTGTATCGGCCTTTCTTATATACGTTATTTTTCTCTTTGATGTAACGTTGGTCGAATTCAAACATCCGGATAACATGATCTCGAAAGAAAGCTTGGATGATCATTTTGAAATGTGGCAGGGATGCTGTTTCGATTGCTGGGATTTTTTTCGATTGAAATCTAGCCGCGTGTCGTTCGATATAAAAAAAAACTCCTTTCATCTCTTTCGTTAAGTGGAATAGCACTGTAATATATGTATTTGCTTCGTGCATGATGATATGTAGCGCTGCTTGTCGGTCAGGTTTGGAACTTAGACTGAAATAATTTAATAAACGCATTGATGAATGCATTAATGAATGCGAAAATAAAATTCTTACGATTTTTTTTTGCAAATTGCGTAATTTAAATAATGGTGATTATTAATGTGGTGTATTATTAATAATATTACGTCGTTTTAAATGCTTGTAGTTTTCTAAATTAATTTTATTTACTTATATTATTTTCTTTCTTAGTTTTAATAATACGGTTTTAAATATAAAATCGGGATGCAGCATAAGCAGACACAACTGTCTGTAAAACAAACTATGAGCTAACTTAATTTGTAATGTTGCTTTATAGTGTCAAATAACTTTATCAGAGCTAAAGATAATGATACATGATATATGGGAAAGCTCTTGAAAAACCATCGCGTTACATATTTGCATCTTGTAGAACAGCATATAATTCAGCAAGTAAATGCGCATATAATTCAACAAAAATGTTTTATCAAAGTGAAGATTCTGAAAAATCTTACATACATTCACTTGTAGCTATTTTATACAGGTAATTTCTATAAAAGAAAAAAATAGAAATATGAGTATATAGAATATCCTAGAATGATTGCCAAATATTTCATGTATACGATAAATTGATGCCAAATATTTCATGTATAGGATAAATTGAGACCGGACTAAATTGAATCGAAAAATCCTCTACCATTTTGCAATTTCTACAATAGTTAAGATTATTAATAACTAAAAATCCCTAAATATTCATTTTTAATAATTTTTTACTGAAGGACTTTCAATTTTATAAAAAAACAGCAAAAAACAAAAATTATTGATTTTTTTCTTATAGAGTTCTGAAAATTATTTCAGAATTTTTTATTTAATTAATAAATAATAATGAGGCTCTGTAAGTATAAAATAATATAGGCAAAAGAAGGACAGAAAAGCCAATATTCTAAGTAGCAAAAAAACTTTAATTTAAATAAAAAAATTCATATAATTATAACAAAGGACCAAAACGTTTCGATTCCGCTCGCGTCATTCTCAATGTTGCGATAAACTTATTCAAACATCGTTATAAAACAAATATATATAATATTACAAAACTACTTATAATTCTAAAATACGTATTCTTCATTTTGTGTAATGTGCTGCGAGTCAATTATATCGGAAATTAAAGTAATAAGAAAATAATATTCTAGGAAGTGACCGTGAACAAAAGAAAAATTAATATTTGACACATACAAGTTAATGATATATATAATAAAATGATTTAATTTCCCACCACATTTAAAAAGATACACTAATATTAGTAATTTAGCATTGTACAATAGGTATTCTTATAAAAGACTTGAGAAAATATAATTAAATAATGTAAAAGCAATTTTGTAATTGAAGGATTCACTTACATTGTATATAGAACATTTTCAATTTCTCTTTTAAAATTCACAGTGTCTTGCCAACTTCCATAGTTTGCGAATTTTATAAATATTTAGACAAAATTAATAGTTTTAATTTTTTTCAACAAACAATGAGAATTGACGAGAAGATCGAGTGGTTGAGAAAAAAAGACTTAAAAAAAAAAAGATTAAATCATTCTCTTATGTTTGCGCTTTTAACAACAATTTATAAAACAAGATATATTATCTATATATATAGATATATTATATTATATTATATCTAATAAAGTTCTTAATGAAGAGCCTTTGCAGGTTAAAGAAAAAATACATATTTCGGCAGAAGGAGAACACTCCTATAGATTCTTTGAATGAAAAGTGGTATTTTAATTTGAGCAATGTTGACATTCCTATACAAATCCAGTATCTATTACAGTTGGATGAAGGTTTCAGCCTTCCTATCAATAAACACAATATTGATAGGACTTTAATTGAGTTCATTAAAAATATTGAAAACAGTATTATTGGTTGCTGGAACAACATAATTAATCTGCAGAGAATATTTTTTGGGATCACATTAGAATCCAGTCGGATTTCCCCAAAAAAATATGGATTCTGATTGAGAAATCTAAACAGCATTTGTTTTTCCATTTTTTAAAATTATTCTAAAATATTTTTTGAAATTTGTACTTTATGTTAGAATTGAACAAAATATTGAAAGACTTGAATAGTTATGCTTTATTTAAGTTATATATATAAATATTTAAGATAGAATTTTAAACATGTATTCAAAGTGTTTCAAGAGTTTGTTCAAATCTTTTAATTAAAACAACATTTTAAATAGAGCAAAATAATATATTTATTAATATTAAGCATAAAACATTTTCTAGTTTTTTACATTTTTTGTGGGAAACTTTTATTATACATATATATAGAGACCACCCATATATTCCTTTTAAAATGCTCTTTCCAAGATAAAAGGGGTATACGGATGGTCTCAGACACCTGGTATATATGATAATAGAAAAGAATTTATACTATTAACTATTATATATACACAATAATAAAAAATCAATCTATCGATGGCCGTCCCAATCTCTGGTCCCAATCTATTTTGGCGAATCCTGCTCCCAAAATAATATGAAAAATTATTTTCATTTATCAGTGTTCTGTTAATTGTGGTATGAATGTTCATTAAAACATCTAAAATATATTTAAGAGAAACCAAATATTTTACAATTTCTGTTAAATTAAATATTTAATTGTTAATTAAATATTTAAAAAATATGCAGTTATACACCTTTCATATTTTTGTAGGAATTAGTTGTTTTAAAAATTTTCCACCAGATTTTCTTATAGTTGTGAATTGGCAAAGCCAAATCACGTGTGAATATTTTTCTTAAAATTGCGTAAACACTTTTAGTGGGATTGTTTGTACTCTCTGATTCAAACAATTATTCAAAAATTCAATCTATTAAATATTATAAAAAGAAATAAATTTGTTGTATGTAAAAGAAATGTTGCATAAATTTTTAATACATTTAAAACTTACTTTTCTTTGTAGTATCTTCATTATTTAAAGTTAAGTCAAACTTTAAGAAATCATTCATTCATTTTATTGGCATTTCAATATTAAACTTATTCACTGGATTAAAAATGTGTAAACTATTATCGTTTTGAATTTGTCGAACATCGCAACGTAAATTTTCTATTTCTTTTTTCGTTTTTAATTTGTCTATTTACTATAATAACTCTTAATAAAAGTTTTATTCCTGAAAATAAATATTAATAGTATAGAGAAATGGTATTGTATTTTAATTATTTATTAATGTGAATATAAAAAGTACGAAACAGTAATAATAATATCAATTTGAATAATACAAGAGAAGGTAGTATTATGAGTGTCTCCTATTTATATTTTATAATAACTTTGTTAATAATCAATATTTAAATTTACAACTTAACGGTTACATTCATCAAAGTGTTATTTAATCGATTCTAGACACAAAGTTAAAATAAAAGTTGAAATATTTATTATTTTATATTCACTTTTTATTTACAATCTATTTGCTAATATTTACCATTTTTGGTGATGTTATTTTTGTTAGTTCATTTTCAAGTTCATTATGATCAGCCGAACGATTTTCAAAATTGTCAGATGTATTTAATATAGATTGATCAAAAATAGTAGATATATATAAATCCTCATTTTCAAAATATTAATGACATTTCATCTGTGTTCTCTGTTATCTATGTATTAAGTATAAAATTCTATATTTCTATCTCTGTTTTAGACCGCTTATGTAAGAACACAATCAATACTACAAATAACTGCCTTTAACGAAGCTAGATCTTTAATACTTAGTAATTCAATCTTGAATTATTAAATATACTTTATATATATATGTGTGTGTGTGTGTGTGTGTGTGTGTGTGCGCGTGTGTGTGTGTACTTGCATATATACCATATTTGTAGTTTTACGAACTACACGTTGAAATTTTTTCCGAGTATATAAACATATTTAAACTACTATAGTAAATTCGTGAATTACATTTAATTTATCTATATTTCTATATTATTTAAATTATTTAAATTTAATTTAATTTTATTTATAATTCTATTTAAAAGAAATTTGGAGAAAACAGGGCAATAGGAGTCAAGCGCGGGAATCATTGCGCAAATAATATATCGATATAGCACAAATCTCTTTATTAAAATAATGCGCTTACATGTTTCGGTCATTTTTGAGTCCTCTTCAGAGACAA